>CAUJNA010000823.1:20000-32500 GCA_963377175.1 Effrenium voratum | reverse complement strand
GTACAACACCTCTGCACCCCTCTTCCTAGTATCGGTTAGTATTGGAAATTGGTCCTCAGCATCGGTTTGCAATGTTTTGAGGGCTGCGAGTTGTCAAGTGCACTATAAGCGTTGACGCGGCCACGTAGCACATGTAGGAAAAGCAGCAGCGGGGCAGAGGCATGTTTGGCGCGTTTCAAAAGCAGGTTTGGTCATAAGGAAGAGGAATCGTGTGAAGATAGCAATCCAAAGACAGGGCGTGCTACTGGCAGCTAGTTCGATTTGGCAGGCATGAGTATCGCTTAGGTATTGACTCAGTTAGCTTGAGTATGGGTTCGCCTCGGTTTAGGGTGCAGCTCACAAGAGCCAAGACTACTCGAACCACAACCGTGTCTTCCCTGGATTTATCGCTTTTCTTCCCTCCTCTTCTTAAAGTGGTGGCATTCAAAACAAGTTGACAGCCCAACGCAAAGGCGCGACATGTCTTTGTCCCAACCTGCAGTTCTCTTCGCGCTTCTGCCGCTTCCACAGCCTCGCGAGGGAAGCGAGTCGGATCCCGGATATTTGCCTGTGAGGGAATGCCATTTCGTGGCTTCCCGAAAGCCACGAGAGGTCCATCGGTTGGAATGTGGAAAATTCGAAGGGAGGGCCAGTTGGTGAAGTGGTTTTACCTCTCTCAGTTCAGCGTCTCGAGCAATTGAGGTGTGTCAAGGAGCTTAGGCTCTGCGAAAGATAGAAGTGATCTTAGGGCAAATGTAATTGTGTTCTTTCCGGGGCTGTTCTCTCGAGTCTATGGGACGTAGGGCAAATACCTTCAAGCTTATGTGTGTGTGTGTGTGTTGTTTTTTCAGGTTTCACGTTGAATAGGAAACCACGCTGACACTACCATGAGGCAACTCCTATGCGATTCTCAATTAGGCCCACATCCAGCAGTCCTACCAACCCCAATCTCAAATAGTCATTGTCATCCTCTTTGCAACCCCGACAAACAAACAATCTGACCAGGTTGGCCTCCGTGCGTACAATATTTCACCGCAAACACAAACAATGCCCTTCTTCCCCCATCACACCAGGAACCTAGAAATGGATACATGCCAACCAGTGTCTAAACAAGCCCCTGGCTTCACACGCCAGCACATGCCTCCAAACTCACACCGTCCAAGGACAGCATAGTATCACTGTGGCCACGCCTAAGCTAACCCTAACGAATTAAGCCAAAATAAAGAGTAAACCCCCACCCTTCAGAAGCCCTGCGCAATTTGGCACAGCGCGCCCTGAATCTTCACTACTCACCCAGCCCCTCTGCGCCTCGTCTTTTTTGCCGTGGCACTCCAAGCTTTGAAGTACCGCTCCCTCTCCAAGTCAAAGATGCCAAAGCTGGGCTCGCCTTGCGCTGAGAAGAAGGCGATGAGGCAACAGCCAATGACCCAAATCTCTTCACCAGAGCTTGAAGCAAAACAAGAACGCAGCCCTCCGATACCCTTGCAGGCAAGGAACTGGCGTGGATTTGCCTCGCGCCATCCTGCGCAGACAGCTCTGGAAGGTGGCTGTCCAGAAAACACAAAAGCCAAAGGTGGCTGTCCCTTCAGTCTTCCCTTTCGAAAGGCCTCAAAGAGACGCGCAGCCGATTTCCCGGCTAAAGCAACGCCTTCTGACCTTCCGCCACTCCGCGCCTCGGTCTGCGCGATCAACAGGCCAGGGAATACCACCCTCTCGCCTGCAACACATTGATCACCGGGCCGACCGGGCCTCAAAAGTTGAGGCATGGTGTTCATGCTTGTAGAATTTCTGGCGGTCTCCCATTGGACAACTAAATTATTGACCAACACCCAAGAAAATTCACAGTTGAAATTCAAGTTGAAACGAGTTGAGCCCTTTGCAATCAAATGTCCCTGGTTTGACACACGGTCCCATTGTGATTGCTCCTGTCAGGCGGCACGCAATCGCAAAGTCAAGAGCAAGAAAGTGTCTGCTGCCAACATCGGACCTGCACAACCATGATGGGGAAGATTATGTTGCTTGCAGGGTAAGCTCGGTGCAGACATGGCTCAATTGGCGACTCCGAACCCTTCCGCACCCAACTCTGCCCAGGGGATCCCCGCCTGGCGCCACTTGGCCGGGCCGTGAAGTGCTCCGGGGCGGAGCTGGCGGAGCCGGCTCCGGCTTCGTGAAGTGGAGCGTGCCCGGGCGGGGCGGGTCCGGCACAGAGCGGCCTGCGCAGTGGGCTGGAAAGCTGAAGACACAGATCTGCGAAGTCAGCTATCCACAGTCAAATACTAAAAAAAGACCTCTTGGGCAAACCGCTTCTTCTGGTAGGAGAAAGTCTTTGCGGCACTGCCTGTGCACATGCATCGATCACGGGTTCTACTGCGCTTCTGAAACCATTCAATGCCAATGTGGAATTGACATCCCCATGTTGCACTGTGCGAAACCTGCGAGCTTGTGCATTTAAGCATTGTTCTTTCTAGACGGGCACATCTAGAGTGTGAAGGTAGAATGCGTGGACCGGTGCCCAGCAAGCATAAACCTGTAGGGGCAAGAAACCTTCCTCTTTCACAAAAACCATCTCCCTAAAACAACACAATAGAAATTGACAACGGCAAGAACCGCTTTTGAGACGAGTCATATTGCACTTTTCTTGATTGCCAGGTCAGGAAAGGGGCCCAAGACTGATTTGATGTCCGCTTCAAACTGAACAAATCAAAGGCCCACTCTTAAAAAAGTCAACCCTGTGATGCCGGCTCAGCGCGAAGGCTGCTTACCAAGCAGCGCTATTTGGATGAGTTGAGGTTGGATGAATGCGTTGCTCACTTCCTGAGTGGATGGCCCAAAAAAGGTCGGAACCTTATATTCACAACTAAACAATTTTTTTCCAACAAGTCTCTCAAGTCCAACTTGGGAAGCGAGGAGTTCCCATAACTCGGAATGACTTGTTGAGACAGTTCCGTAGCGCCTTCGACCAGGTCGAAATGCTTCCCAGGCACCTGCCAGTGCCTCCAGGGTGCCCGGAGGAAGCGCGGCCAACACATCCATCGCGTCCGGCCTCATTGAAGGCTCCGAAGGGCCAAAAAAAACACCAGTACGCGCCCGTTCCCCGCCTGACAGCTTTGGGGCTGCTAGGTTTTAGGTGACATCCGAGCTCCGCGACCGGCCACGCCCGCCCGCCGACCAAGCCTGACAGACAGATCGGGCAGACGGATGTAACAGAGCCTGTGACAGGCCGACGTGACAGCAGACAGAAGTGAGAGAGGGTGTGACCCAGGTGTGACCTGAGTCTCGCCAGGCCGTGGAGCCAGGACAGCGCCGGTGGGCAGGCCCGACAGCCCGCTCCCGCCAGCGGCCGGGTCGCGACGGCCCGAGCCTGAGGTTCCCAAACCCGTAACCAGTGGCTAGGCCGGGCAGCCACAACAGCCACGACAGGCTCCCGCCAGCCGCAGTGACCAGGCACCGAAGCCTGTTCGCCAGTGGCGGCCGGGCCGGGACAGCCGCGTGCAACCGTCACTGGAGAAAAGAAGTTGCGCGCCTTAGGCGGGCATCGTTCGAAGTAAAGCATTGTTTTGTTTTGTTGTGGGGGCTTCTTTTTTTTTAATAGCGAGTCGTTGCACACACCTTGTCTTCTGATGAAACCCATGTTGAACGTTGGCGTTGAAGGGAAACCAGAAGCAAGCCAGTTTGAGGGTGCCCTGAATAGTGTGACAAACCAAATCGGATTCCTAATCTGGTGATGGTCTGTGCCCACCTGAGCACAGCACCCCCTCCCTAATGGTGAGCCCGCCATTCAGTCCAACACCCCACATTTCTTTGACAAGTTCGTAAATCGGTAGCAGCAAAAGAGTCTTCCAAGGCAAATCTTAAGTGTCCCTAGTTAAGCTCTTTGTAACTTAGAGGCTTCTGAGCAGAGTTTGAACTATGGTGACGGAAGAACACGCAAGGAATAGGCGTGTTGACCATTGCACATTTGGCAATATAAAGCAGGAAGCCGTCCAGGTAATTGGTCAACTAATAGATTTCCCTTTTAAACAATTCGACAAAGGGAACCCAACTTCCATTTGGAGGCCACACAGCCACTTGGGCAAACAGTTGGTGCCTAAAACCACGAGAGCTTCGACCCTAGACACCAATTCTACTTGAGACCTTGGCCCCTGGCGCGTCATTTGTGTCTGCCTCGTACCGGGGAGGCCACGCCTAAGCGGAGTTTACCACTGGCCCACCTTTGAACCTCCAGCTGGGTGAAAGTAGATGGCCTCTGCCACCCATGCAGTTTCTATCATCTTTTTTTACTTGAAACCCAGGTGTTAATCACCAGGGCTTGCTGGCGATACACAACCCTTGGAACAGGGGCAGGGGTCACTGGCTTGATCTCGAAAACAAATGCCAGGCGGGCAGGTGGTGTTTTGGTGCTTGGTAAACGCGCAGAGACCTGGCTGCCTTTCCAGACACGAAGCTGTCAATGCAATTCTTGGGAGACAGCTGCAAAAATGCACTAGGACCCATCTGGTGCTCACTGCAGGAAGAAACCTCGCATGTCCCCATCGCTCTCAGATGCAAAGAACAAACTTGCAGCGCCAAGGCTCGATGCGCTCGTTCTCTGGCAAGCCCGATTGCCTCACTTGGCAGGGTATGTGAGCAAACAATCACATCCCACGAGGTCCACCCTTGCTGCTTTCCACTTGACCCACTGAGAAAAAATATGGGCTTGGGCCAGCGCTGAGCTCCTGGCAAATCTGCCAGGACATACTCCACATTCTGCAGCTGAGCCTCGCGCGCTCGCAAGCTGCTAGAGGAATACGTTGACCCGCTGAAGAGCTTCGGGAAAAAACGGAAAGGCAAAGCGCTTGGAGGAATCAGTCCCCAAATCTGATACCATCTGCTGGGCACCTCCAGAATATTCGCTGTGGCGATAGGTGACAAGGTCGCTGGTCCTGGATCTTGGACCTGCGATCGATCGATCGCGCCAAAGGCCTGGGAGATCGAAAAACCAGACAAAGAACTTTGCATCGTCCGAGTTTTGGAGTTTTCGATTTCAGGTTGCCTTGGACATGGAACCGCTTCGGTTGGTGGACATGAATGTCTGATCCCTGAATTCCACTTGGCCAACTCCCTGCTCCACCTCCAGCTCCGCGAGGGGCACGGAAGGCAGCGATGGCAACTGGCGATGGCATTCTCGTGGGGAAAAAACGTCGAATTGGGCCAGTGACCTTGACGCCTTTGAAGAGGTGGAGTGCTATTCTTCAGCTCATTTTGCCAGCCAGCGAAATTATGAACGGCTGACCACATCGCGTGGTAGCATCTAGAGAATATTCGAGGCATTCCAGTCAAATGCAAAGCAGCAAGCGCTGCTTGGGCTGAGAGTCGTCGACGTGCCATCGTCCGGTATGTCAACAACTTCATGACAGCATCTCTTACGAGTGTGGATCAATCATGGTATCAATCATATCTGTGCCGAAACCGCTAGTGACAACGACTCAACACACCACGGACGTGGGCGCGCCACCATACTGCACGACACTCGCAGAAAAGGACATGACTGCCAGCCTTCGCTCTGCACCGTTCTCTGAGCAGGGTTTCCGGGCAGGACACATCCCAAAATTACATGGTTCAACACGAGGTCCTCCGAATCAGCTAGCGAAAACGATTTTTCCTCAAATTTGCGGATTGCCCTTTGAGAAGCCCTGCTCTAAAACAGTGGGGCACCAAACAAAGCCCAGCGGACACTCAGCGCTTGGACGCGGCCGCTCACATCTTGAGCAAACGAAGAGCCTGCCGGCGCCCTGGAGCTTGACCGAAGCATGCCAGAGGTCTGAAAGAATCCGATTTCTTCAGAACTGACAAATTATCAAAGCGGCCTGAACCCATGTTGGAAGTTTCAAAGACAAGCTGGAACCGTTTTTTTCGTCTGACAGTCGTGCACGATGTCGTACAATGTTTAGGCCACAAAATCGCACAAACCACGGATCACCATGCATGACCACGCAAACAAGCGTGCAAATCATTGCGTGGTAGCATTGACAGAATTTCGAGGCATTCCAGTCAAATGCAAAGCAGCATTTGCTGATTGGGCTGAGAGTCGTCGACGTGCCATCGTCCGGTATGTCAACAACTTCATGACAGCATCTCTTACGAGTGTGGATCAATCATGGCAAGCGCTGCTTGGGCTGAGAGTCGTCAACGTGCCATCGTCCGGTATGTCAACAACTTCATAACAGTCTTACGAGTGTGGATCAATCATGGTATCAATCCTAATATGTGCCGAAACCGCTAGTGACAACAACTCAACACACCACGGACGTGGGCGCGCCACCATACTGCACGACACTTCGCAGAAAAGGACATGACTGCCAGCGTTTGCTCTGGACCTTTCTCTGAGCAGGGTTTCCGGGCAGTACACATCCCAAAATTACATGGTTCAACACGAGGTCCTCCGAATCAGCTAGCGAAAACGATTTTTCCTCAAATTTGCGGATTGCCTTTGAGAAGCCCTGCTCTAAAACAGTGGGGCACCAAACAAAGCCCAGCGGACACTCAGCGCTTGGCCGCGGCCGCTCACATCTTGAGCAAATGAAGAGCCTGCCAGCGCCCTGGAGCTTGACCGAAGCATGCCAGAGGTCTGAAAGAATCCGATTTCTTCAGAACTGACAAATTATCAAAGCGGCCTGAACCCATGTTGGAAGTTTCAAAGACAAGCTGGAACCGTTTTTTTCGTCTGACAGTCGTGCACGATGTCGTACAATGTTTAGGCCACAAAATCGCACAAACCACGGATCACCATGCATGACCACGCAAACAAGCGTGCAAATTACCGTGTGGTAGCATTGACAGAATTTGGAGGCATTCCAGTCAAATGCAAAAGCAGCAAGCGCTGCTTGGGCTGAGAGTCGTCGACGTGCCATCGTCCGGTATGTCAACAACTTCATGACAGCATCTCTTCGAGTGTGGATCAATCATGGTATCAATCATATCTGTGCCGAAACCGCTAGTGACAACAGCTCAACACTCCACGGACGTGGGCGCGCCACCATACTGCACGACACTCGCAGAAAAGGACATGACTGCCAGCCTTCGCTCTGCACCGTTCTCTGAGCAGGGTTTCCGGGCAGGACACATCCCAAAATTACATGGTTCAACACGAGGTCCTCCGAATCAGCTAGCGAAAACGATTCTTCCTCAAATTTGCGGATTGCCTTTGAGGAGCCCTGCTCTAAAACAGTGGGGCACCAAACAAAGCCCAGCGGACACTCAGCGCTTGGCCGCGGCCGCTCACATCTTGAGCAAATGAAGAGCCTGCCGGCGCCCTGGAGCTTGACCGAAGCATGCCAGAGGTCTGAAAGAATCCGATTTCTTCAGAACTGACAAATGATCAAAGCGGCCTGAACCCATGTTGGAAGTTTCAAACAAACTGGAACCGTTTTTTTCGTCTGACAGTCGTGCACGATGTCGTACAATGTTTAGGCCACAAAATCGCACAAACCACGGATCACCATGCATGACCACGCAAACAAGCGTGCAAATTATCGTGTGGTAGCATTGACAGAATTTCGAGGCATTCCAGTCAAATGCAAAGCAGCATTTGCTGCTTGGGCTGAGAGTCGTCGACGTGCCATCGTCCGGTATGTAAACAACTTCATGACAGCATCTCTTACGATTGTGGATCAATCATGGTATCAATCATATCTGTGCCGAAACCGCTAGTGACAACAACTCAACACACCACGGACGTGGGCGCGCCACCATACTGCACGACACTCGCAGAAACGAACATGACTGCCAGCCTTTGCTCTGGACCGTTCTCTGAGCAGGGTTTCCGGGCAGGACACATCCCAAAATTACATCGTTCAACACGAGGTCCTCCGAATCAGCTAGCGAAACCTATTTTTCCTCAAATTTGCGGATTGCCTTTGAGGAGCCCTGCTCTAAAACAGTGGGGCACCAAACAAAGCCCAGCGGACACTCAGCGCTTGGCCGCGGCCGCTCACATCTTGAGCAAATGAAGAGCCTGCCGGCGCCCTGGAGCTTGACCGAAGCATGCCAGAGGTCTGAAAGAATCCGATTTCTTCAGAACTGACAAATTATCAAAGCGGCCTGAACCCATGTTGGAAGTTTCAAACAAACTGGAACCGTTTTTTTCGTCTGACAGTCGTGCACGATGTCGTACAATGTTTAGGCCACAAAATCGCACAAACCACGGATCACCATGCATGACCACGCAAACAAGCGTGCAAATTATCGTGTGGTAGCATTGACATAATTTGGAGGCATTCCAGTCAAATGCAAAAGCAGCATTTGCTGCTTGGGCTGAGAGTCGTCGACGTGCCATGGTCCGGTATGTAAACAACTTCATGACAGCATCTCTTACGATTGTGGATCAATCATGGTATCAATCATATCTGTGCCGAAACCGCTAGTGACAACAGCTCAACACTCCACGGACGTG
Organism: Effrenium voratum; assembly: GCA_963377175.1. Taxonomy (NCBI): domain Eukaryota; class Dinophyceae; order Suessiales; family Symbiodiniaceae; genus Effrenium; species Effrenium voratum. The sequence continues at coordinate 24,090 of CAUJNA010000823.1, read as the reverse complement.
GGCGCGCCACCATACTGCACGACACTCGCAGAAAAGGACATGACTGCCAGCCTTTGCTCTGGACCGTTCTCTGAGCAGGGTTTCCGGGCAGGACACACCCATAAAATACATGGTTCAACACGAGGTCCTCCGAATCAGCTAGCGAAAACGATTTTTCCTCAAATTTGCGGATTGCCTTTGAGAAGCCCTGCTCTAAAACAGTGGGGCACCAAACAAAGCCCAGCGGACACTTAGCGCTTGGACGCGGCCGCTCACATCTTGAGCAAACGAAGAGCCTGCCGGCGCCCTGGAGCTTGACCGAAGCATGCCAGAGGTCTGAAAGAATGCGATTTCTTCAGAACTGACAAATTATCAAAGCGGCCTGAACCCATGTTGGAAGTTTCGAAGACAAGCTGGAACCGCTTTTGTTTTTTCAATGGGAGTTCACTACATTTCCGGAAGATCGCAGCATTGTGCCATTCCCATGATACTGGGGCGAATTTCACATGGCGGTGATCCTCGTGTTTGTGCCCAATCAATGGCATTTCCGAAATTCCAGCCCTTTTTACCCTGCAGCCCAGTGTCTAACGCTCCTGTTTAGGGAGCCAGGCTCCCATTCCAGATCACACCCAAGCATCCAGCCTTCAAGCTACGCTCGCGAAGCTTCCTCTAGCTCCATCACACATGCTCGCTTCAGCCTTGGCGAAATCGCCCATGCAAACTGTGGATCGCTTCGAATGCTAGTTTGGTGGGTCGGGTCTTGCTCAAATTCATGAGCAGATTAGAAGTAAACCAAAGGAAACCAAGCACTTGTTGTTGCTTAGCGAGCAAGTACACATTTTCAACCAACCACTTAAAGGTTAAAGACCCAGATGGCAGGCAAGGCGCATGCTCAGTCTGCGAAGGAGTATCTCCTTTCTCAATCCGCTCTCTTGATCTGGAAGGATGTCCATAAAGTTCTGCAACCTTGCGAGTCCGGAGGTCAAATATTTTGAAACATAAAGAGACGTCCCCGTTTGATTCCGTTGACAGTGAGAGTTGCGCCTTTTTTGTCGGTCTCATCAAATCTGGAGGGGTTGCTGCTTGTGTGCCTGTCCACTAAACGAAACTTGGGGCACGAAGACATCTGGAGCCAGACCATGCGTGTCGCTAAAGTCGCACTCATTCCCTTGGAGGCTCACGCAAGGGAAGTCAGCAAGCTCTAGCATCGTCAGGGCTTTTGCTGTTTGCAATTGAGGTGTTTCTCTGCTGTGTTGCTGCTGATGCAGCATGCGCAGTCCTGCATCCATCAAAGCCGACCCGGGATAACGCGCCGTGTGTGTGGTGCTTGTCCACGCTCCAGCTTTTGAGCAATCTCCCTAAAGCTCGTGTCATTGAAACTGAGCGGGAGTGGTGTCTTGACAAGTGGTTCATGCCCATTTGTTTCTTGACATACGGGTTTGCAAGATTTCCCGCGCTCGCCCATTTTGTGTGCGACCCATATTGGGAACGCGCGTCAGCCCATCAGCCAAGTTTTTCGTGAGCGACAGTGCCTTGCAGTATACAGACTCGCAATAGCTGTTGTTGCTTTTGGGCCCTGACCGCGCACTTAGTTGCACTGAGCGAGTTGCAAAGAAAAAAAGGCAACATTGGCTACCCCAGAGCTGTACTTCCGAACATGGGGTGGGGATGTCTGTTGATGTTTTGCCCCAACGAGCCCCCTTTTCTGGCAAGCTCTGTCGGGACCGGCTTAGGCCTGAAGCAGGTCACAATGATCGCTGCAAATCCTGTTCGCAACCGTCCGCAAGTAGATGCCTTCCCCACACTCCATAGTTGGTCTCTCGCATTCGTCTCAACAAACACAACAGGCATGCACAGCACAGGCACAAGACACTGACACACACAAACACAACCGCACTTACCCACAGACAGACTTAAACACAAAGGCACACAGACTCACATACAAACAGGCACAGATGTCCCAATTGTTGGGTCTTTCTGCCTCTGCGTGTGCCTGTGTCTCTCTTGTCTCTGTCTGATTGGGGGTGTGTGTTTTTGTGTGTCTGTGTTTGTCTTTGTGTCTTTGTGGCTGTGTGGATCTGTGTGTGTGTGTGTGTGCGCGTGCGTCTGTGTCTCCGTGGTTGGGTCTGTCTCTGTGGCATGTTTTTGCATCTGCGTCTCGGACCGCGCTTGTGCTTCTGCATCTGTGCCTGAGGTGCGCGTCTGTGTAACTGTGTGGCCGAGTGTCTCTGTATCGACGCAGACACACACACACACACACACCACACACACACACACACAAACGCGCACACGCGCACGCGCGCACGCACGCACGCACGCACGCCCGCACGCCCGCCCGTCCGCCCGCCCGCCCGTGCGTCCGTCCGCCCGCCCGCCCGCGCGCTTGCTCGCACGCACGCACGCACGCACGCACGCGCGCACGCACGCACACGCACGCACGCGCACGCACGCACGCGCGCACGCCACGCGCACGCACGCTGCGCACATGCACATGCACAGCACGTGCACGTACACGTGCATGCATGCATGCACGTGCACCACATGCATGCACACAAACACACACACACGCACGCGCACACGCACACGCACGCGCACGCGCACACACACACGCACACGCACACGCACACGCGCACACCACGCACACACGCACACACACACGCACACACGCACACACACACACACACACACACACACACACACACACACACACACACACACACACACACACACACACACACACACACACGCACACACACACACACACACACACACACACGCACACTCACCCACACACACACACAACACACACACACGCACGCACGCACGCACGCACGCACGCGCATGCGCATGCGCATGCGCATGCACATGCACATGCACACGCGCATGCACACGCACATGCACATGCACATGCACGTGCACATGCACACACACACACACACACGCGCACATGAAGAAGTGGATGAAGACGTAGACCGTGAGGAAGGTGTTGGTGACGGTGTTTTGAATCCCGGTGGTGCGAGTCAAGGTGGCGACGCCGCCGGTGGTGGTGGCGACTGGTGCTCGTGGAAGATGTCCAAGGCCAGTGCGTTTTGTGGCAATCGCCTGCACAGCGTGGATCCCGCGTTTGGCACGCACATAGGACTCGGAACGGTGGGGGCCGCAATCATTGAGAAGTCAAAGAGGAAGACCGTGGCTATGCCGCGGGGAGGTAGGGTTGCATCTCGGTTGCGTTGAGCATTCATGATAAGCCAGTCATCACTATGAGGAGAAGTTCCGCTGGGTTTCGAGCGGGAGCGATTGGTATGAGCTGGAGCAGCAGAAGTGGTCGACGCGTGCTCATTGAGGTACTCGGGGTGCTGCTGCGCAAGTTCAATGGCGCGAGCCAAGTCGCGATGGATGCGTTGCAGCAAATGCAACAACATGCTGGAATGAGGCAGGTCGCTGTGACCCCGATTGACCCGGAGCCGGGCGGTGAACACGAGTCGGCAAGTCAAATTGCAACATCATGAGCAACATGATATGGCATGACATGACATGAAACAGCCATGAACAGCCATGCATGACCGAGTCATGAACCGACATGGAACTAGCAGAGCGCACGTCGGACGAACTGGCAGTCCAAACATTCTCTTTTTGTTCAAAGATCAGTGAAGTTGGGCGTTGAGCCACATGTCAGTGCGAAGTCGAATACCTTTTTGACGTTCAGCAAGTGGGTAGGCGCAGCGCTTCACGATGTTGAGACTCGCAGTGAAGGAGCTCCGGATAACATTGGGTGGTGAAGCCGACCGAGGATGAAGAAACTGGAAACTGAATTGTCCGTCGGTTGACGTTGATCACGAATCCGAGAAAATCCTGGCCCGGCTCATCGACGAGGTTGACCGGTTGCACATAGAACCCAGCGTGCAGGAAATTGCGAAAAGCCAGCTGAAGGGTCAAGCGATAGGGAATGATGCAAAGCCTGTTATCCACCATTCGGCATCGGTGCCAAAGGTGGTGGAGGTTGAACAGCATGCCGGGCAAGGTGTCGCACCAAAGTTGTTCCACTGCAGCAACGGTCATCAAACACAGGGCAGGGCTGGCAGGGTTGCCCATTGGGGAGTCACGGCATTAA
>CAUJNA010000823.1:12500-15000 GCA_963377175.1 Effrenium voratum | reverse complement strand
GTGCGCTTTAGTTTTTTGCCCAGAGACCAACAAAAACACGTGAGCTCCTTGATCTGCGGTTCTCAGCAGGTCGGGTTGGGCGCGAGGGGGTTCATCCCCTTGATTTGTGCGACCCAAAGATTGGACATTTTGTCCCTCAATCTGGGCGGGCCGAAATGGAAAGCAAATCTTTCCGACCCTTGGTATGTTAGCAGTAAATACTTCTTTTCGGCCCACCTAGCAAAAAACACTAACACGCATACCGAGAACAGTGAACACATGCCGTGGGTTTCGTTCCTACAGCCTAAAGATTTTGAGGACAAGAGCCCCGAAAAGACAGCCAGCCATGGAAGGATCTAGTGGCTCTCTTCTTGAAAACACAGACGCCCTCAAACTGAGTCGGATCTCTGCAATTGCTGGTTGAGTGGTTCAAGTACTGAAGCCGCCAGGCATCCAAGTAGTGGATCGAATGCTCGTATCGACGCCGAGGCCCCTCCTAGTCTGGCAATTCAGCGCGACGCTGCTTCCCCAAATGCGGATTTGCGTTTTTTGCTTGATTGGGGAGTTGATTTGCATGAAGATTGTCATCTTGAAGAGTGCTCCATGTTTCTGCGGATAGCCATGTATTGTGACTCCAACCAAAATTCCAAACGGACTCCCGCAAAAGCAAGGGTGGGTGGTAAGAGGTCATCTTTTGCCCATGCGTGCTTCCTTGCTCCTCCGTTGCCAAAGAGTTGCATGTCGCCCAACACCACCCAGGCTTGATCCCATCAGCCCGCGTCTCAAAAAAACCAAAACCCTTCATACAGTTCCGATGAGGCACACAATGGCATGTCACCAATTATTGCTTGATGTCACACCCTAGGTTCTCAGAACACGTTTCGCCCACGGGACCTATGGCCATCCGGTCAGGACTCGCGCTGCAAAATGTCCAAGGGTGAGTCCAGCATCTCAATAAAGGCCAAGTGCTCTTGAAACAGCTCGCGCAAAGTGGACTCCAAAATGGACGACAGGTTCCTGTAGTCTATATAAATCAGCCTTTGAATGAACTGGCCAGTTGGCCATCTTTCCCCTCCCAGGCTCCAGCGTCACCAAGCAATGCTCCGAAGGGCCTGGCCAATTGCCCGAAAGTGGATATTTGTGGAGTTGTGTTTCTGCATTTATGGGTTGGGGCTGGCTTTGTGTGTGATGATGGGAATCACATCTTGCATCGCCTCTGAAACCTGCTGCGGTCGGGCTTTCTGTAAAACAGGTACAAATGTGCGAGTTTTTCATTTCTCTTCCCTGGAAGAGACGGCCCTGCAAAGGGTGCTGAACCTCGAAGCAAGGCACACCCTTTTACCCCTGCTCGGCCGCCTACCGATTCACTGGGTATTTGACATGGATCCGGATAAATCAGCCAAAGGTTTTGGAGGGCTAGGTGAGTCTACCCGACTTTTTGGTTTCTTTGACATATTCAGTTTAGGCGCGCGGTGCGTCCAATGCGCTAGCTCAAGCAATGGTGTTGGAAGAAATCACTTCTTGGCGCTTGACATTTATATCGCCGCTGTCTTTCTTGGTGTGGTGGCTCCTGCTATTCCTGATAGTATTGCTGTAATGCCATTGCTTCTGGCTGTAGCTGTCGCTGTCACTACCGTCGTTGTTGTCGTTGTCGTTGTCGTTGCGGTTGGTTTCTGTGGTTGCTGCGGTTGCTCCGGTTGTTGCGGTTGTCATGGTTGTTGTAGTTGTTATTGCTGTTGTGGTGATTATTGTGTTTGTGGATGTTGTGGTTGTTGTGGCTGTTGCGATTGTTGTGTTTGTGGTTGTTGTGGGTTTTGTGGTTGCTGCGGCTGTTATGGTTGTTGTGGTTGTTATGGCCGTTGTGGCTGTTGTGATTGTTGTGTTTGTGCTTGTTGTGGTTGTTGCAGTTGCTGCGGTTGCTGCGGTTGTTATGGTTGTTGTAATTATGATGGTTGTGGTGGTTGACGTTGTTGTTGCTTTTTTGCTGCTGCTGCTGCTGCTGCTGCTGCTGCTGCTGCTGCTGCTGTTGCTATTGCTGCTGTTGTTATTGCTGCTGTTGTTGCCGTCGTCATCGTCGTCATTGTAGTAATAGTAGTGGTGGTAGTAGTAGTTGTTGTTGTTGTTGTTGTAGTAGTAGTAGTAGTAGTAGTAGTACCAGTAGTAGTAGTAGTAGTAGTAGCAGCAGCAGCAGCAGTAGTAGTAGTAGTAGAGAGTAGCAGCAGTAGTAGTAGTAGTAGTAGTAGCATTACTCGTCGTAGTAGTAGTTGTTGCTGTTGCTGTTCTTATCGTTGTTGTCGTCGTCGCTGTTGTTGTTGTTGCTGTTGCTGTTGCTGTTGCTCTTGCTGCTGTTGTTGCTGCTGTTGTTGTTGTTGCTGCTGTTGTTGTTGTTGGCTCCAATCCCACGTAAACGTGCGGTTTAGCTGCTTCACAGCAAGTGCATTTTCGTGCGCGAGCTAAAAAAGCGTCGTTTCGACTGCCCAGTACCGTGTGTCGCGCGTTTCTGCTGCGCGCGGGCGTGTCT
>CAUJNA010000823.1:0-2500 GCA_963377175.1 Effrenium voratum | reverse complement strand
ACCCAGGCGTCCCCTCAAAGGAAACCACCCGTTGATGGTTGTTCTCGGGGCCATCCCATTTCTCATGCCCCTATCGAAGCATCCGAGGCCTGCAGCTGCCGGTTGGTGGCCAGGAAGGAGTCGAGGTCCGCCAAATGGCATCTGGACATTGGCTTGGCTCACGGAAGACCGCAAAAAGCATCCCAACCCTCTCCAGCGTGGAGCCCAGGTCGTTTTCCCACAAATATTCCTGATGTTTGCACGATGTTTGGGTTTGCTTTGAATCTACGCGGGGGAAGGGATACCGGGCTGGCGAGGCTGGTGGTTCTGTTGCGGCCGCCGCGACGCTCCGTTTTGCGGCGGTTCGTGGCCGTGTCGTGGCCGGTTTCGTGGCCGCGCTGACCGCAATGACGATCTGACGAAACAAACACGGTCTCTGTGCGGCCGATGCGGAAAAGGCGATCCGGAAGCGGGCTGCGACGACGGGCAAGGCCTGAGCTCTGGAGCGGGCATGGTGTCGCAATGTTTCCGAATCAGGTGTGCGTGCGCATCTTGAATCCATTCAGCAGAGGAATCACGGGTTTTTGGGCTCCCGGGTTGACCTTGTGCTTGGTGGGTTCCTTTTCTTCAAGGTTGCTGCAAGGGAATTCAAAAGGAACACTCTCGGTATCTTTCGGTTTTGGCACACTCCCCATTCTGAGACAAACTTGCAGGACGGCCCCTTCCCGTAGTTCTTGCTTTTCTGAAAAGCTCCTGCACTGGTCTTGTCCATGCGATTTGTGTCTTGTCCATGCGATTTGTGCAACTTTTATTTTATATTTTCTTTGCAAAAAGCCGTGAGGGAACGACACTGCAGACGTCCTCTTCAAAAAGCGACATGATGGATGAAACTACCCTTCAAACCGGTCTACACCCACAATGACTTTCTGCAAAAAAGGCGCTCCCAACGAAGTGTCCTTTGACACTCCACGAAACATCAGCGTATCTCGACACCCGGCCTCAAAAGCTCCTTGGACAGCGTCCCCAGCGCCTCTTCCGCCATGGCTCGGAGCCGCCCATGCGTCTCGAGCGGAGCTTCAAGGAAGCGAGTCGCCAATGGAAAAAACGCCACCGGCCTTTCTTGGTGCCACTTTTGCGGGTGTTTGCAACTTGCACCTTGACAGCGGCGGCCGGCAGAGTCCCACAGCTGCAGGCATACAAAAGCCTGCCTCCTGGCGAGCGCACAAGTATCGGCTGTATAGCCCATAGCCAATCATTACTAGCTCGCTCAGTGGCAATGAAGGACAGCCTGTTGTTTGTCGAGTGAGTGGGTGTGTAAGGAGACCCACATGATTGCTGGTTGATTTTCCGGCGCACCTGCATGTTGCTGGTGGCGTTTAAGTGAACCTGCCCAAACAAAACTAAAAGGAGACTGGACAAGTGAGGATCGATGCCCTCGTCTGAAGAAGTGCCACAAAAAGCCATTATCCCTTTTCGGGATGATAAAATGTAAGTCTTCCCTATATTTTGGAAACACCCATTTGTTTGCACCTAAACTTGTGCTTGCTGAGCCGAGACTGGAACAGGCAACTGCGGGCACCCAGTTGCTTGACTTCGGAAGCTAAAGATACCCTGTGCTCTGGGCCGCTGGCTGCATGTTCGGAATGCCAGCCGCAGAGAAAACCGGGGAGGTGATGCACTGCCCCTTTGGGCAGTTCCTAGGCAGCGGGCAATGCGGTTTCTCGGGAAGGCATGTGGAAACTGTGGAATCCGAAAGTCTACTTCGCTCGGGGAGAAAAAACAAAAAACGACAACAACAACAACGACGACGACGACGACAACGACGACCACGACGACCACGACGACCACGACCACGACCACGACCACGACCACGACCACGACGACGACCACGACGACGACGACGACGACGACGACCACAACAAACAACAAACACAACAAACACAACAAACACAACAAACACAACAAACACAACAAACACAACAAACACAACAAACACGACAAACACAACAAGCACAACAAAACAGCAAACACCGCAAACACAGCAAACACAGCAAACACAGCAAACACAGCAAACACAGCAAACACAGCAAACACAGCAACCACAGCAACCACAGCAACCACAGCACCCACAGCAACCACTGCAACCACAGCACCCACAGCACCCACAGCACCCACAGCACTCACAGCACCAACAGCACCAACAGCACCAACAGCACCAACAGCACCAACAGCACCAACAGCACCAACAGCACCAACAGCACCAACAGCACCAACAGCACCAACAGCACCAACAGCACCACCAACAGCACCAACAACAGCACCAACAACAGCACCAACAACAGCACCAACAACAGCACCAACAACAGCACCAACAACAGCACCAACAACAGCACCAACAACAGCACCAACAACAGCACCAACACCAGCACCAACACCAGCACCAACACCAGCACCAACACCAACACCAACACCAACACCAACACCAACACCAACACCAACACCAACACCAACACCAACAACA
>CAUJNA010000822.1:40954-143454 GCA_963377175.1 Effrenium voratum | reverse complement strand
CTCTGCCAAACAGCTGACACATTGGCACGTATTCACGAACCTCTGCAAAGGCCACCATTCCGTGCGCCGGCTCTGTGGCCAAGCCTGGCTCCACCTTTGCCAGGCTGCCTGGCTCACCGAGCGGTAAAGGCCGCAGCAAAAGTCGCTTGGCCTCAGTCCAGTTGCTTCCGACTTCACAGCTGTGAGGACACAAGGCTGAATCCTTCACCAAGTCCCGTTGAATCCCCAAGTCAAAGACTCCTCGAAGTGCCAAGCTGTACTCCAGCAAGTGCTGGGCCTAGCAATGATTCTCGCGGCGATTTGCCCGTGAACGATGCGCTTTTGGGACTTCAGTGGCTCGAGTGACTTGTCATCTGCTGACCATTGTGATGGCGGTGGAACTATTCCAGCATAAAGAGAAGCCATTGCAAGAAACTCAACCATTGCAAATCCCCATCATGTTGGTCTTTGAGTACTAATATTGACCTGAGGTCGTTGACTGTCAAACAAGTCCCTCTTCTAGACGTTTCCCACTTCTAAAGCGCCAAGAGAATGAGCTCGGGGCCTGCTCGCATGCAGAGATCCAAGTCCTGCAAGAATCTATGAATTCATTGAATTCAACCATCCCAAAACTGTACAGTTCTTGAGGGCGTGTCGGCTATGCAGTGGCAAACGGTGGGGCGAAGCTTCGGATCCCGCAAAGGCCAGCCATGGCCTCATGGCTATGCCATCCGCTTGCGGGAAGTGCACCTGGACAGCTCTGAAAGGAATCTCCTTAGATCTTTGTATCTCGCGCACCCATCCCATCCCAATCCCACGCCCCAAGCCCGCCTCTCCATGTGTGCCCACGACACCCGGCCGTAGCAGCACCCGGCCACCGCGCAGCAGGCCTCGTGCCTCATGGGGGGGCAGGGCTGTGCAAAGCGAATTGCGGATTGATCTTTCTGTACATTTGTAGAGAAAAAAATGGTATGATTAACGCACCAAGAACATTTCTCACCTCCTGAAAAGCTTCAAGCTCTCCCGACTCAACCCACTTCCAGCACAAAACAAGGCTGCGTCTGCCTTCTTTCTTGTTCAGCCTGCCTGCCTCTTGGTGCCCATGTGCTTCGAACTATGGCAGAGCATTCGGCGTACGCAGCACATCTTTTCCCGCTCGTCCACGCATCGTTGTTGAACCCTTGTGTCCACAACAGCAGCCCCATGCACAACACTACGTGCGTGAAGCTGGCCAAGGAATGCAAACTATGTTTCAAATCAAGATGCGGCTGATGAAGAATTATGGGCCTGTTGAGGCAGTGAGGGCTCGTGTGGCAATATATGAGTGACACCTCGCTAGAATGCCAGCGAATTTGTGGCATCGCGCTTGCTGTCTGGCCATCGGCTGTGGAATCAGCTTGGCTCAACCATGACAAGCGCAGCATACTGGTGAAGCGACATTGTCACTTGCGGAGATCATCTGAAAAGCAACGGAAAGCCTGGCAAGCTTTGATATCTTGACAACCATCTCCCCTCGGCAACAATCGGCGTGGCTGTCCGATACTACACCAACAACAAAAGCGAACGGTTCCGGAATCCGCACATTCAGGAAGTCGGAAAAAGCGAAGCCAAAACATACCACTTGCCAAACACTAAATGCCAAACATGCTGCCAAAGGCATGGCGTAAACACTCATGGCGCCAACCCCCTCCCCTCAGCAAACAGCTTCTTGCAGGAGATGGGTACGAGATCTGTGTCACGATAACACAGTGAGCCAGGGGGACGCAACGACCACATAGAATGCCTTCACTTTCCGAGTGCACTGGTGATCGAAGCAGCACGCTGTACAAACGCTGAGCATGAGCCTCCTGTCTAGCAACCAACCAAGCAGGTCAAGCATGTATCCAGTGGTGTGCGTGTGGCGTCTAGCGGCAAGTCTTTGGGAGGCTCAAATGGCTCAAATGATTTTCTTGGACCTGAAGAAGCGCTTGAAGTACAGCATCTGCCAGCCACCCACTCCGATCCTGGCCGATGCAAATTGTGCCATGGCCAGTGCTGCCATCACTGCCATCACAATGTCTCAAGCAATGTGCTCAAGCTGAAGCAAACAATGGAAAGTGACAGTTGAATGCTGCACCTGAAAGGATGGTGCTGGACTCCATCTGCCAAGTCGCATCAATACAACGTTGAAGAGGCAAAAGAAAATTACCTTAGCTCCCCCAAGTACAAACTTTTCATGCTAATAATGGCAGCTTGATTGCGTCCAAGAAGCTCTGCTGGCTGTGGAGTCATTTGTTTGCCTTGCGCTTCGCGCATCATTTAGAGTTCAGATTGCTCCCAGCACAACAATGATCGAACAAAAGTAGGGTCGCATTTGCTGCAAGCTATGAACCTATCTTCCCCACCTCATCCGTTCCTCCCGTGCTCGGATGTAGAGCACATTGCTATGGTAGTTTCGCAAAGATTCCTCTACCTTGCCAAAGCATGCAGCTCCAAAAGAATTGTTTGACCAAGGAGCCTGACCAAACTCTGAAGTGGGCACAAAAAACAATGTATCTCAAAGAAGCCCGAATATTCACTCAAAAACATCCGCCAAGCTAGTCGAGCACGCAGGTACGAGCCGTAGAGTTTGGTGCAGTGTGGGGGTGCCCTCCTCCAACTTGTGAGGGACGACGGCACCGTGCAGTACTTGCTTGAAGCTCGTTTTGTCGCGTAATGTCACCCTGCATCCTGCATCATTAGCATCCCCGGCTCTGAGTGATGCTGTTGGCTTTTGCCCAGTACCCCGCGAACGCGACTTTGAAGCCTTTTTGATATCAAAAACCCTGCACAGGAGGGCGGCCACTTGAGGGTTCTGAGCGCAACGCTGCGCTGATCTGCCATGACATCTTCAGCGGGTTCAGCGAGAACGGCGCAGGGGGACCACACCCCGGAGGCAGGCGGTCTGAGAAAAGGGCAAGGTTGTTTGCTGACGGTTTTGAGGATGCAATACGCGCCGTTGCAAGACTCAATCCACAGCATGCCGGCTGAGCAAATGCAAGTGTGGTGCCAGTGGCTGCAGAGGCAGGGACAGCACACGCAGAGGCTGATGAGACAAGTGTGGAGAGGCATCGCCCAACGGATCTGCCAGCACCAAAGGCATTGGAACATCACTACAGGGCCCTTGTGGGCCACCATCAGCTACATGAAGGATGCTGGATGGAAAACGCCTGAGCTCGACAGGTGGGAAGATTCAGCAGGAGCAGAATAGCAGCTGGATTCTTCCTCCAGCTGGTACAAAAGCTCCAGAAACAAACGGAACGGCAGCAGCGGAAAGCAGCAGCCAAACAACAAGGTGGCAGAGGAGCTGAATGTGGTGTAGATTTTACTGTGGCCAAGAAACACGGGCGTTACTTGATAAACAAGTTTCCAGAAAAGGTCTCCATGCTGGACATGGTGCTGCACAGCTCGTTGCTGACCGCGGAGCTCTTTCGCACGACTGAACCGTGCGTCTTGGCCAGGATGGGTTTCACCACAGGACGTGGGAATGCCGCACACGCGTTGGAGGTTGCAGTGCCAGAAGTCTGGAAGTGCCACCTGGAGCAGGGCTGTTTCCGGTGGCTTGGTGCCACTTGAGTGCACAGCTTGCCCACGCCTTTCCGAGGACTGTTACAAAATAGGGGTGTGGCGAGAGGTGCCGTCCAGGCGCAGCATTTCTTTTGCACCGATGGCTTGGGAGCAGGAAGGCTGGGCAGCAGGTGCAGCTGGCCATTGGGTTTGCGGTGGCACGATGCAGGAGCGGGCCCGGCAAGCAAACCGTCCCCAGGGCCGAGCTCCAGGATGTGATCATGCTTCTGAAGAGTACCGCGGGGCCGGTGGAGTCCGTTATGGACGCACTTGCAGCACACAAAAAGGTACAAGAAATTGGCAAAGGGCCATCAGCTACAGAGCAAGAGCAACCTTGAACTTTGGCCGCAACTGCAGCAGGCCATGCAGGACAAAGACTGCAAGATTCACTGGTGCAGATCGCACCTGACGATGGAGTATGTAGCATGCGACCGCATTTCGTGAAGAAGCCAGCTGGCAGTGGCATGCAAGCGCAGCAGCAGACAAGGCAGCTGAGGAGGCAGCGCGTGAGATCAGAAAAAGGTTCAGGTGTGAGGAGAAGGAGTCCGTCAACCAGTGGATCGATGGAAGGTGCTGGAAGGCTCAACCAAGGCTTGTGAAAGTCTTGGAGAAGTGGATGGCTGAGCCGGCGGAGAGCAGGAAGCTCCAGGGGCCGCAGGCGGCCACCAAGCAGGAGATCCTGAAACACGTTGGCAGCACCAGCCCCCAGCATCAATGGCTGGACAAGGGTCGGGGCAAGGCCTACAAGACAGGGGTGCGGCTTAGTCCTGGCTGCGAACCGGAGGAAGGAGAAGGTGAGCAGAGTGGCACAAGTGCTACGTCTGACACAGGAATCGAGATTTCACCAGAACTAGGGTGCACCTAAGAGAGGGTGACAAGTGACGGTGCGCCAGTGCCTCAAAAGAGGGGGCCCAGTGCAGATGTCCCTCAAGGAGGGTGGAAGAACCCGTGCCAGGGACACGGTAGCAAGAAGTTCAAAATCCCTAACCGAAAGTGGTAGGGAGCAGGCAACAGCTAAGCCGAGTTATCAGGATCAAAAAAGACTCAGCCTACGATCCAAGAAATAGACAAGAAGTAGTCAAGCAGCCCTCAGTCCACATTTCAAGCATTGAAAACATACTCAAAAATACATGGAGCATGCAACAGTGCAGCATTTTGATGCTGGCCACTTGCGGCCACTTGCGGCCACTCGAGTGGCTGCGAGCGGCTGCGAGTGCAAGTGGCGGCAAATGGCCAGTAATACTTACTACACTCATCGCCAAAAGTGGGCGAGCAGCCCTCGCGGGGCCAAACGACTCCTCGTGCGGCCCGAGTTTTCAGGACAATAACTCCGATAGTTTTAGTTTTTGTCGTGAAACAGGGCTCAGCAACACCCCCAGCATCGTCAGCATCACCAGCAGCACCCTCAGCATCGCCCAACAAGCGACCCTTTGCCAAACCAAAACAAACACTCTGGCGGCGCGTTTCGTGGACGGGATCCAGAGCAGGCTGATGATGGTGGATACTTCGTGGCGTAAGTGTGTGGTGAGGTGGTGGATCTCATGGGTGGCTCAATAGGAGGATCAATCCATACACCCAAACGGATCAAAAATAAGACCTGCACAGGGAGGGCGTGCACTTGAGATTGCGTTGGCTTGGGCTTAATCCTGCCTCGCCACCTCTCCCAAAGCGAAAGTTACGGTGGCTTTAAGTTGGCTTAAGGTTGGTTCAGGGTTGGTTTAGTTTAGGAGTCTAGATATATACACTTGTAGTGTTATATAGAGGGTTGGTTTATTTTGGCTTTGGGGTTGGCTTCGGGGGTCTAGGCATGGTAGGGTGGGCTTTGGATTTGTTTAGGTTTCGTTTCAGCCCTAGCTAGAGATGCTGATGAGAGCCACAGAAGCCAAAGCTGCAAGAAGCCACTGCCACTTTCTGGTGGCAAAAAAACCACATACAAAAAGCAAAAGCGTATCCATACCTGCCCACAAGTGCACCATGCTCTAGCTGGTGAGGCTGGAAGTGCGCTTGCTTGAAAGTACGAATTTCTATGGTTCCAAGCTTGCAAACAACTTCAAAGCACCAAGCACCACGGACTTCAACACCAAGGAGCTCTTCGCAGGATGATCTGCGATTCTTCAAGGTGCTCCTGTAAATCATGGTGCTTGCTACTTGTATTTGCCTACACGTTGGATCCAGTTCAAATCTCATCTGACTCATGTCACAGGGCAGCGACTTGGCAATGCATCATTTGCATCTACGTTAGTTGTCACGCATCTTGCTAGCTATTGAGCTGCAGTCGTTCATGCCCGCCTTCTTTGCAATCTGCGAGTAGTCTTTGGCTTCGGGACCCAACAAAACCTTGCGAGCACGGACTGCGCACGGGCAGCACTCAAACACTTCTGCGCTCCCACAAAGGCGTTCATACTCAAACATACAAGCAGCTGTTAGCTGAAATGCTGCTTCTGTGGACTCGTCGTTCTGTATACCTCGGCTATAAGCGCCCGTGAATGCTGGGCCAGCGTGTCAAGCGGAATGATTGTCAGATCCATTGCATAGATCATGCAGACTGCAAGCAGGGAGCAAATCCAGTGTGGTCCAGCATCTTGGGTTGTGAAGGCCTGGATGGGGCACCCTGAAAAGACTTGCTTGGGTACACTGCCAAGGGAAGCCTCAAAGGTTACATTCACTCCGCTGGGACTCATTGCTGTGCTGGCTGCTTAGAGCCAGCAGATTGCAAATGCTGGATGTTCCGGGTCCGGATGACCATAGTCTGGAGTGGAGTGCACCAACCTGTTCTGAGCATCCAGCGGTCTTCACAAATTGCCGGTCGTGCTCAGAGAAGATAGTCGCGTGAGGACTAAGCACCGTCACACCCACCTGCATTGCACATTCCCAGGCCGATGCTGCTACGCCTCTATTGGGCAGACCCTCTGCAAGCACTGGCATCTCTTCTTTTGCAACCAGCCTTACTACCTTCAGAGGCACTGAGTTCGACAACCTCAGTACCAGGTCGGTCATTTGCTCCCAAAAGATTGGAGAACTGAAGCATGGACTTCCACACAAGACACGCATTCCACGGAAGATAACACATGAGCTTGTACCTTTCGCTGGCCTGAGATCTGCTGCACCTTCATGAGCCCCCTTTGGAATGATTGATGTGACAATAGTTCTAGTTTAAGACCCAAGCAGGTGCCAATAGTGTCATTGTATTGCCACCATGCCATGATCAGCATCTAGCATAATTTGCATCCCTCAACAGCTCATATATGCGGGCTGTGTGATGTGCCCGCCAATCTTGAGAGCAAGCAGCTAGGAGTTCCATCTTTGCAGCCTGCTCGCCATAGCACTTTTTCTCCTTGGGGCTACCACTGCTCGCGCACGACCAACACTCAAAGCAAGTAATCTAAGGATCTTTTGCAGGCAATCTGATGGACAACTTGATGCCCACGGCATGGAGTGCCGAGGCCAGCAGGGTCCACACCAGTACCTTGGTGCAGAGGCTGCGAACAACAAACGGGAAAGGACACCTCATACGCTTGGAAGCTTGGATATCCAGCAGGGATTAACGGTCAGGCAGCGGCTCAACAAGAACTTCCGAATCACCCTGCCAGCTGTGCCAAGGTGCTGCCCGCCGCATGAGCGGCTGCCGCTCCTGAAGCACAACTCTGACAGGCAGCAAAACCGAATAAAACCGAAGAAAACCGAAGATGAAGAAAAGGACAAGAGATATATCAAGCTTGCAGCCAAGTCACGAGGGGCCAGCGCGCACCCGAGCAATTTTTTTTGAACCGAAGAGCTACGCTGACAGGGCATCTGGAAAGCTTGAAGTGCAGTCAATACTGAGTCAATGGCCACTGTTATTTCGCGGAAAAGCCAATTTTGCTCACTCTTGAACATCTTAGGCACACGATTCGCGGCAACTGATAACACGCAGCACTCTGGGAGCGGCACAACTTCTGTAAAGCAGGCCGTGTTAGCTTGCACTCCTGCACATTTGACCATAGCTCGAAAACTGTTCATGCAAGTGTTCGGGCCTCAGACACACCTAATCATTTCAAGGCCACGGACCGCTGCCTCTCGTTCAAGCTTCCACAGGTTGCACACATCATTCTGCCTCCATGCTCCAGAATCACGGGGACCACTTGGCAAAGCAACCCTGTCCTACCAAGGGCATCTCCTCAAGCAAACAAAGCGCTCGCTCCCAAACGGCTGCTCGCGCGCAAGCGCTGGCAGCGGCGCCGAAGCAGCCCACGTCCACCCTCCGCAAGCGTGACAGGAGCCGAAGCGCCTCGCACCTCAGAAAATACATGACATGACATTGAATGACATTGAATGACATGCATGAGAACTCAAAAGCGAATGCCGGTTCTGAGCTGCACCAGCGGCTGCCCGCAGCCAGCGCATCCAGCTGAGCACCGGCTATGTGGACGCCGTTGCCGCCTTCGAGAAGCACCAAGCTCTGGCGCCAGTGCCGGCGCCGGGAGAAGGCCACGGCCCGGGCGAAGCTCATCCATGGCCAGCGCTGAAACAAAAATCTGAAATTCCAAAATTCCGAAACTACGAATCAAACAACTCATCTCTTGGCCAAACCGCAAGGATGCGCGAACGCGAAACCTTTGCGGAAACTTATCAACCATGCTAAAGCTCATGAAATCGGGGGTGCCTAAAAATTGAATGTCGTGTGGAAAGAGCTATTCATTCGCATCAAGCTTGAGAGCCTGTGTATGCGTAGCTGCTTTCGCCGCAGAAAAACCGAGACACACACACACACACACATTGGACCACGAGCTCTTGGTACCCACCCTTCTTGCAACACTTCCTGGCTTGGTGCAGTGCCCAAGCACTCCATGACCTCCAGCCCCGTCTTCATCTGCTTGTGGATAGTTCCGCAGGTAGGCGAGCAGGTCTAAGGCCGAAGCACGCTTGAGACCCTTCACCCCGCTTTGGCAAGTATTCAGGAACAAGTTTGGGTCACAGGCCTAAGAGCATGGGAGAGCCTAAGGCTGTGTTGCGACTGGCCCGCCTACACCGCGACTCCAAGAACGAACTTGAGTATATTCCTTTTGTGTGCGTTATGATGTTCTTTCTACTGTTGCTGTTGCGGCTCTTATTGTGCTTGCCGTCTTGATTCTTGGGCTCCAGCTCACGCACACATCGCCTTGGCGCATGGAGCACTCGTGGTTCAGTTCCTGCACGGAGTCCACCCAGCGCCTGCAGGATGGCCCCATCCGCCATGTAGAAAAGGCTGACATGCTGTGGATGGACGAAAACCACAAAAACCTACACCACTTTGGAACCACGAGAAACAATTATGGTTTGTTGGTATTTATGCGAGAATCATCATTCCAGGGTTTGTTAGGTGGTGCACGATTTTCGTCCATCCACAGTAGTGTGCGAAACCAATGAAGACTTGCTATTCTCATGCTTTTTTCGGATCCTTGGTGGCCACATGCGCTAGCTTGGGCCCTGGAGTTTCTTGCTTTTCAGACATCGCCCATCTTTACACTCGGGTTGCCTCTCGGTTCCCCGGGGTTTCTGTGACGATTTGTCTCCGTCCGAATCCCCCGCTTCGCCTGAGCTCGTAGAGGTAGCTGCCACCAGGGGCCATGGGGCCATTGGGACCTAGAGGCTAGCGTCTAGCGTCTACCTCTCGTGTCTTGCCGTCTCTCTGACCTGTCTCGACCGTCTTACCGTTTGTCCCGCAGATCCATGGCCCGGGCCATAAGCATCAGCCAGCACCTGGCCCTTGTCCTGGCCGCCAAGTGCACGTTGCAGTTGCCGATTGGAATAGCCCGACAAAGCTGAGTCAAAGACAAGAAATCGACAAGCCAAAAAAGGCACCCCTGCTGGATGGGGTGTTATAAATGTTGAAACTTGTCTGTGAGATTCCCAAGCCCAAACACCTTGGTACTTTGCCAACAAAGTCCCTCCTGGCAATACAAGCAGCTTGAGGTTGCAAGAGCATCCAGCTTCAGCATCACCAGTCTCAAAGAATCATTTGTCCAAACATGTTGAGTCAACACGAGTGATCATGGCCAACAGCTCACAGCCATTGTTTGGCTCATGTCCTTTTGTCAGGACCATTTTTTACTCGCTCTGAGCAAATGATCTAGTGGAAGAAACCAAGGCATTGCTCCTGAAGTGTTGACACAGTTGTCTGTGTTTCAAGTGCGCCATGTAAAGAAAAGAGAACACGGGATGATAAAATTTGAGGGCCGTTGCCGGCGCACGAAAGAGTTTGATTGGTCGGGAGCAGTCCTCAACCTCTGCATATCGGAAATCACACACCTGTGCATCAAAGTTGTTTTGACTCCGGGCACGGCTGCCACGCGCCATGCAGCAAAGGGGCACGGCGTTCAAAGCGCTTGCGTGCTTCTTTCGCAGTCTCCACGGCTTCCTTGCCAGGCAATCCCGTGACAGCACCCATGTGCAAATACTTGGAGATGCTCGCCCTTGGCGGACAAGGCCAAAGCACAAATGGCAGGCCTTCAGGCTCTCGTCAATGGACTTGGCAAACTGCTTGAGCTGACCACGCTCTGCTAGGCTCTTGCACTCCTCGCACATCCACTGCCAAACCTCTACGTTCCAACGCAAGAACAAGAACAACGCTGCTGAAAACATGTGCCGCAGAAAGCTACTGGCAAAAGGCCAACCCAATGCCAAGACAATTCCAAACCCTGAATTGCTGTATATCTGACATGCTTCATCACGTTTGCTGCCAACCGCCTCTACAACTCTGCACACAATCTCGCAGTATTGCCGCCCCCTCGCCCTGCAGCTCCCTGCCACCCTCGAGGCAGGCCGGCGCTTGGCTCTCCAGGGGCTGCACAGGCTGCTCTTTGCACGCTGGATCCATGGTCAAATGATCAACACATTTGAAGAGTTGCAATGCGGCAATCATTGCCGTCAATCCGCAGCCTTGAATTCAGGCGCGGGGCAAACTCCCAAGGATGTCTGCAGCCGGGGTCCTGCGAGTGTCATGGCACCCAACCTATCCAAACAACATGTTATGACCACAAGGCTAGCTGCAACAATGAGTGCGTCGGCACTTCCGGCAGCACATGCCAAAGGGATACAAATGCAATTGTGCCGATATGTTCAGACTGCCAGTACGCACTGTCTTCCTGGAAGCGCCAAAACGAAAATGCGCACTTGTCGCTCTCCTTGTAAATGGCTCCATAGCTCTGATCCCGGCATGGCGAGGTCAGAGACTAGAAATCTGCTATGAGACTGCAAGATGTTGCATGATTCTACAAAGAGAAGTTGATCATGCTGAAATGACCTTCTGCAATTATGCCGAACAAAAGTTGAAGGCAGTGCGTAGTGCCATGCTAGCCGCATTTGCCATGATGGCAAATCTGGGATGCCCGAAGTATCACCAGGTTGCATGTCTGCCCATTGACAAGCAAACGAAACTGCTGCACTCGCCCTCTGTCACCACCTGCTTGCGAGTGTCGCATCATATCCCATCAAGCGCTTGATGTTGAACGGAACACAAGCTTGCGCAGAAAGTCTAGCAAGTCTAATTGGTACCGACTACCACAGCAACCAGGAGCCCCCTTTTTCTCATGCTTGACAGGTCCTACACGTGGGGAACTCCAACTCGCAGGGTCCAGTCATTCCTGAGGTGAGACAAGCATGCCTTTCACGGGCACGTCTGCTACAATAGAAAAACGATGGCCCTGTCAGAAATCAAAGAGGTCTGCACGAAACCCAACCCACCAGGATGACATGCCAGTCAAGAAAGCCTGTCGGTTACTTTGAGAGCCCCGAACTAGGTGGGCTGCGAGGACGCAAGCCCACGTACACCATGCAAAACCGCCAGTCACATATGCGAAGCCATGGAGGCATTGGCCAAGGGCACCTGAATCAACTCAATGCAAAGTCCGGTTGCCTTTACCGAGGCACTTAAGCGCCTCTGCGCCAACACCCGAGATGACCGAACTTCGCATACTGGAAGGGTTCACCTCCGCGTTTCGTTTCACGAAAATCTGTGTCGAACTTGCCAAATGTCAGCTGTGTGCGCCTCACCACGAATGTCTGCGATGAGCAGGCGCTCGCTCAGCGCACCGAACCTGAACTGAAAAGGCCTTTGGGCACCCGAATGGGCCCGGTGTTGGATCTCAAAAGATAAGCCCATCAAAAGACTGCGATGGTCGGCGAGGCACGCGGCTCGCGCCTATTCTCTGTCACTGCCATGCGTCCCCGCAGCAGGGCCAAGGCACAAACACCTGAGAAGTGGGTGCTTCCAACTCAGACAACTGCACGTAACGTTCTGAAAGTCATGGACAAACAAAAAAAATGGAACTGACGCACAAAGATCAGGCACAATCCAAACTTGCAGTACTGTAAAGTACCCTGCAGCCTGCGCCCACAAACATTGCAATCCAAACTTGGCACACAATCTTCACCCTCACCTGAGCCCAAAGTGACGCCAGCAGCCCCAGCATGCACTGCACCTGACGCAAAGATCAGGAAACAGTTTCAGTGTGTTAAAAGTGCGACAGTGGATTCGCAGCACACTAGAAAAGGTACCTGTCAGCCCCTGAGGTTTGAGACATGTGAAATTGCACTATGCTGCATGCATGCATGTTGAGAAAACCTACCTTGCATTGCTGCAAACCTTGTCCACGAATGCTCTCGACGAGCGGCCTAGCTGCACGAATGCGGACACCTCGAAGATGATGGCCAACAAAGAAAGAAGTACCTTGTACAGAATGCTTCCGCAAACCATGACTAGTACTGCATCAAGCTGTTACCCTCTCCCTTTGGCACAGGCAATTCCCCAAGTTGCGGAGTACTGTGAAATTGAGAAATTCCCCATCCAAACCCTGCGGGGGGAAAAACCATGGGATCAATCTTAGAGCAAGGGGAACCTGGTTCACTCTTGGGAACCCGGCAACGAAAAGGATGACCTGCTCCGCCATGCGCAGAATTACCTCCTGGGTTGACAAGAGCAGTTTTGTTTGCTGCTCAGTCAACTCAGAAACTGATGCCCACGGCACTTTTGACATCATAATTTCGAATCAGTGCAGCGTTGCCATTGTTTAGTGGCAAAGTGGGCCAATCTCACGTAGCACAATTGAATCTCTTCAATGTTCGTGGCACTCCACTTCTAGATCTGATTCCGCCCATGTGGCCGGCTACTTGTGAAGCGAGCCTGTTTAGCACTCACCGCAAAAACTGCGAGGACTGTGCCGTATGGTGCCGTATCCCAGCCTCCCGGCAAAGAACAGCGCGCAATCGTTGCAAGCGCAAAGAGCTGCAGAGCTCGAGTGCCAGCACCTCAGAGTTGCGCGGAATACGATGGCGCTCAGATGCGCTCAGCCTTTAGGGAGTAATAGCTTTTTCGCGGCAGCTTGCTTTACATCAACCCTTTCGCAGCGCTTTCGCGGCGGCTCCTTGAAATTAGCAGGGCAACCTTTCAACACAAGAACAATGCTAGTACACGTGATAGCTCCAGATTGAAAATGGCAAGTCTTCGGGAAAAAACAACGTAGCACACCAAGTACATTTTGGCAGCTCCCTTCAACTTTTCAGTAAAGCAATAGTGTGCAAAACTTGGACCCACGCCTTTCGCGGAGCTTTCGCAGAGCTTTCGCGGAGTTTGCGCGCCAATCCCCCCGGCATTTTCGAGTTGGGCAAACAGCCTGTGCACACTGATGAGCAAATGTACACCTATGTAGATACTCTCACACGGTCAACGCCTGCTCTTTCCGCGCGCTACCTGCCCCAAGCGCCGTTTGAACAAACCGCCCTTTCGCGGAGCTTGAGCAACACATAGAATAGACATGTCATTGCCCTGCATGTGCAATCCAAAACAAACAACTGCAAACACTGCTCCTTGCTTGCCACCAGCACATTATGCTTAGGCAGTTGGTCCCATATCTCTGCAGCTAAACGCCAAACTGGACGCACGCCCTGGCCGAGCGTGCGGCTGCGGCCAGCCACGGGAGGAAAAGCACCTGGAGCCATCTTGAGCGAGTGCAAGTTTCAGTTCCGGAAAGAAGAAATTCGTGGGATAGCAATGCCAAGGATTCATTCAGTGTCGCACCCAGGCAGACGTGCTGAACGGTCCGTCAGGCCTCAGTAAAAGAGTGGAAGGAAGGCTGAGCTGCTGTTCTTGCTTCAAATTTTGTACATCCACAATTTGACGACTTCACAGAGCAAAGCTTCAGATGCACGATTCCATCGGGGAGCAGTGCGGCTCTCCGAGGCTCTAGAAGCATCTAACTCCAGATCCGCTCCGGCACTTCATTTGCTAGCAACAGGCCAAGGGCACTTGCATGCCCACAGAGAAGTGTTGACATGCGTATCTTGGGGGGCTTGCCAACTCAAGGAGCTGCAAAGAACTATTTGTGCCCACTAAGTGCCTGGCAACAGCAACCCTAGAACGCTGGAACCAAGTGCCTTAGATGTCGTACACGCGCTACAAAGGCTGGCGAGGAACTTGCCAAGACAACATCTGTCGGCCAAATATCATCACGCATTGTTGGCCGCTGGGCTTGCTGCCCCCGCTCCCAGGCAGCTAAAAAGCTCGCCGCTCTGGCACACACGAGGCTCAACTCAGATCCCACTTGTCAACGTCCCATTCAGTTTCTCCAGCATCTGAGACACTTTGGATGCTTGCCACGAGGCAATGATTGAGACTGGCCATAAAAGTCACGGCTGTGCTGATCTTGCTTCAGGTTCCTACCAATCCAAGGGCACCTTAATTTTGTCCGCAGGTGAAACAGCAACGTCCGCAACGGTACAGTGCTCACAAGTTTGCAACTGGGCACGTCAAAAAGTAAGTTTGCACGGCAGTGTGATTTGAGCACTCAGTCGAAACGTTCAAAGCGTCAGCCCTCGAGTGAGCACGATGAATTCTTGGATCGGTTTGGAGAAAAATATATACATCGGTCGACGCTCGAGATCGGTGGTCATAGAGAATAGAAGGCATTGAGGAAATTTATTCAGCAATCTGAGCGTCTGGTGCCTTGCACAGCTATGGACATTGGCATGGCACTCACCGCTTGGCGATTCTGCCTGTAGACCGGGACCGGGATCGCACCTTGGTGACTGCTTGCAGCGCATGAGCCCATACTGCTTACATCGGGTACATTGCCCACATTTGCCCACCACTGCCACCGGCGGCCAGCGCACATCTTCCGCGCCTTCCGGTTGCGTGAGGGAACTGGAGAGGATGTGGCCTAGCCAAATGGACCCAAACAAGGATTCCAAGCAATCGATCGGAGACCGACTTGCCACTGGCGCTGTCAGCTCTTGCCTTGCTGTTTTTGTAACGGAGCAACTCATCCACCACGGAGCTCCTTGCCAAGGAGCTCCGAATCCAGCATGAGCACAGCGAATCGTGACGCTAAGGCAGAAGTTCTGAGGAAGCAAGTGGGCCACAGTCAATCTGGTTAAACAACTTGCAATAAAGTGCGCCCCAGGCTCCCTGCAATTCATGGCACTGCTTACAAGTGGGTGTGGTATCATTGTGGTACATGTGTTGTCCCTCAATGTCAGTAGGCACTCGGAAACCTCGAAGACATCTCATGTATTCAAACACCAGTCCGGGTCGAGCTCGAATCGTCTGGGCATGAGTCCAGCCTTGCTAGCCTGCACAGCCAAGCGTTCATGCCAATGCAGCCCAACTTCTGACTGTTCCGGCCCTGACACATGCCATGATCCTGCTGATTCTGCTTGACCGTTGTTTGGTCCTCCAAGTGCGGCATATGATGACCTGTCCGCTGGCACCTTTCCGCGCTTGCCAAGCTACACCAAGAGGCTGAACACATCCACTGGGCTTTCAAATTTGCCCAGGCAGGTGACACGCGCCCTCACGCCAAATAGCGTTGGCCAGCTCACACCGCTGAGTGGCAAATCTGGTTACAGGCGGCTTGCAACGTTTGTCAGGAAGCTAATGGAGCCTGCAGCTCCCTCATCTGGCTTCTCCACCAGCATCATAACGACCTCGTCCGAGTTGGACAGAATAGCCTGCAACGACAACCCGTCAGCAAAGCAACCATCCAAAATGCTTTAGACACAAAATGATCCAAAAGATTGAGTTCCTAATCAACGATGAACTCTGACCAACTGTTGGCACGAGGTCGGCATGGGAGGTCCCCAGGTGCTGGGGGGGGGCAGGTGTGCCTGCGTGATTTGATCCACTGTGTTCACCTCCTTGGCTGTGGTCACGTCCTTTCGGCCACCCACCTCACAGCTCACTGCATGGATGATGTTGCCCTCCTGCACATCCAGCGTGCCCACGGCAGCAGCACCGCCACCTCGACTGCGGTTTGTCATATTTGAACCGTTGCCAGTTGGATTCCCTTGGAATTCAAGTTCTCTTGGGCTAGCCAGGGAGCTAATGATCTCTGTGATCTCGAAGGCGCCATCGCTCTCTCTCTGCGTGATGCGGATGCCCAGCGGCATGTCCCCGCCCACCTCCTCAACCTTTGACGCCACCTTCAGCATCGGCTTCCAGTCAACCCACTTGCCCATGAAACGTGCCTGTAGGCTCGATGCAAACAAAAGCACGAAGGCGTGGAACGCATGTTGGTGGGTATGTGACATGTGAGTATGTGCTACTTTTACGGTTGCTGTCACGTCTGCGCCTTTGCTTGGGTGGGGGTCAGTGAGTCGGTGAGTCGGTGGCGGGTGGGTCGGTGAGTGCGTGAGACGGCTGTACCAGCATCTAGGACTGGGAAACCTCACAATTTGACATAAACAAAACAAAAAACGCATGGGTGTATGGATGCGTTCACATGCAGATCGCAACAGATTACAGGATTGGCCCCGACGTAGAGGGGGTGGGTGGAAAGATTCGCCAATTCGCCCCTTCGCCTTCGTCTGCTGGGCGCCGGGGGGCCCGACGCCTGCGGGAGCCGCTCGTCGTAGGGAGTCGGAGCCACTCGGGCGGACTGGGCGGCCCATGCGACCCGGGCCCACGAAAAGCCATGGCAGCGCTAGCCATGGCAGCAGCCACAACGCGCGGGGCATGGCCCCAACCGCCCTGGCCGTCCTGGCCATGCTGAGTAAGCGGCTGCGGCTAGGCTTGATGTCAGGCCATGCGCTCTGAAGAAAAACAGTCGGGCGGCAAAAGTGCAGCCTTGCAGAAGGCTCTGGCCTTGCTGCTGTGAGCCGGAGCTGGTACCGATCCTGCAAACCAGCACGGCAACAACGGAAAGCGACAGCATACAGCTCGCATTTGGCATGTACATCGCATAATTCTTGGAGCATTTGGGGCAAAGACTACGCATGCAAAATGTGTCCTGTATTGCTCTGTGCCTTCTGTGTTTTGCATTTATGATACTTTGCATGCATTGGTTGTGCATTTTTGGGCATGCTTATATGCATGCACCAGGCTGTGTGCCGCTTGGCATGCGGCATACACTTGCGTTCGTGTGGTTGCTAGCATATTGAATTTATGTTGTTTTGCATGCTACTGTGTCTGCTCGCAGTTTGCCTGTATAGCGCATGAATTTTGGAGCATCTAGGGCCAACATGACGCATGCAAAAATGCGTGTGCTGTCTTGTTCTGTGCCTTTTGTGTGCATTTTGGCATGCCGTTCGGTTTGGATTCTTTGTGCGCGCATTGGGTAGGACATGTTGCCTTTCTTTTTGGGATGTTGTATGCATGTGCATTTTGCATGCATTGGTTATGCAGTTTTGGGCATACTTCATGCATGCACAAGGCTGTGTGCAGTTGGAATGCAGCATACACTTTCGTTTCTGTGTTTGCTAGCATTTTGCACTTTTGTTGTTTTGCATGCATTGGTTATGCATTTTTGCCCATACTTCATGCATGCACAAGGCATGCAGAACCGCTACTGCGTTTGCTTGCATTTTCCACGTATACTGCATGAATTTTGGAGCATTTAGGGCCAAGATTACGCATGCAAAAGGGGGGCTGTCTTGTTCTGTGCCGTTTGTGTGCATTTTGGCATGCCGTTCTGTTTGGATTTTTGGAACGTGCATTGGGCAGGACATGTTGCCTTTTTTGGGGGGGACGTTGTCTGCATATGTATCTTGCATGCATTGGTTATTCATTCTTGGGCATACTTCATGCATGCACCAGGCATTCAAACTGTGTCGTTGCGCTCGCTTGCATGTTGCATGCTTGTTGCAATAATTGTGTAGCATTTTGGGCAAACACGTACTTCGTGCATGCACAAGGCATGCAAACTGAGTTGTTGTGCTTGCGTGTATTGTGCATGCATGTAGCATGATTCTTGCAGCATTTCGAGCAAACATTACACATGCAAAACGCATGCAACATGTGCGCTGTATTGTTCTGGGCCTTTTGTATATGTTTTGTGTGCAATGCATACTCTGTGCTTTTTTGTTCTGTGCCCAGTGTGCATTTTGACATGCAGTTCTGTTCGGATGTCCTTTCCTGCATTGGTTCTGGTTTGTTGACTTGTTTTCCCCAGATAGCTGAAAGCTGTAGGGGTTCTAACTTCTAATAAAGAAGGGAAGTGATTTGCGCGATTGCCGGCTGGGTGCTAGGGGGCATGCAGTCTGGGGTGCTGGTGTAGGTGCTGTTTGAGCTGGTGGTGATGGTGAGGGCGCATCTTATTTGGATTGAGGCAGGGCGCTAGGGCATGCAGTTTGGTGCAGGTGCTGTTTTGGGGTGTGCAGGTGATAGTGCGGGCGCACTTTTGCAAGACAGGGTGCTAGGGGGCATGCAGTCTGGGGTGCTGGCGAAGGTGGGGTTTTGGGATGGTGTTCGGGGTGCTGTTTGAGGTGCTGGTGATGGTGCGGGTGCATATTCGCGAAATTGACGGCCGGGTGCTCTGGGAGTGCTGTTTGGGGTGATGGTGCGGATGGTTTTGGGGGGGCTAGTGACGGGCGTGGCGCTTTTGCGAGATTGACGGCTGGTGCAGGTGCTGTTTTGGGGGGGCCTGGTGACGGCCAGGTATGTTTTTGCCAGATTGACGGAAGGCTCGGTGTGCAGGTGCTACAGTGCAATCGTTGGCACGTGGTTCGCTATCTGGAGTCTATGCTGGTGTATTGTTGTTGTATTTTGAGGAGCAAGAGTGACTGAATCATTGCCTCAAAGCAAAAATGCATAAGCAATGCATGCAAAACAGCATAAATGCACAATGCTAGCAAACACAAGAACGCAAGTGAATGCCCTCCAGCAAGCACAACACAGCATCACCAGCACGCAAGTGTATGTGCCCAAGCAAGCACTTGGACTTTTTGTGCATGCATTGGGTAGGACTTGTTGCCTTTCTTTGTGGGATGTTCTATGCATGTGTATGTTGCATGCATTGGTTATGCAGTTTTGGGCATGCTTCATGCATGCAGAAGGCTGGGTGCAGTTAGCATGCAGCATACACTTGCGCTCATTTTGCATTTATGCCGTTTTGCATGCATTGGTTATGCATTTTTGCCCATACTTCATGCATGCACAAGGCATGCAGAACCGCTACTGGGTGTGCTTGCATTTTGCACGTATACTGCATGAATTTTGGAGCATTTAGGGCCAACATTACGCATGCAAAATGCGGGCTGTCTTGTTCTGTGCCGTTTGTGTGCATTTTGGCATGCCGGTTTGTTTCGATTTTTTGTGCGTGCATTGGGTAGGAAATGCCATTGCCTTTTTGTTTGGCATGTTGCATGCATGCGTATTGTGGCATACTTCATGCATGCGCCAGGCATTCAAACTGTGTCGTTGCGCTCGCTTGCATTTTGCATGCATGTTGCAATAATTGTGTAGCATTTTGGGCAAACACGTACTTCGTGCATGCACAAGGCATGCAAACTGAGTTGTTGTGCTTGCGTGTATTGTGCATGCATGTAGCATGATTCTTGCAGCATTTCGAGCAAACATTACACATGCAAAACGCATGCAACATGTGCGCTGTATTGTTCTGGGCCTTTTGTATATGTTTTGTGTGCAATGCATACTCTGTGCTTTTTTGTTCTGTGCCCAGTGTGCATTTTGACATGCAGTTCTGTTCGGATGTCCTTTCCTGCATTGGTTCTGGTTTGTTGACTTGTTTTCCCCAGATAGCTGAAAGCTGTAGGGGTTCTAACTTCTAATAAAGAAGGGAAGTGATTTGCGCGATTGCCGGCTGGGTGCTAGGGGGCATGCAGTCTGGGGTGCTGGTGTAGGTGCTGTTTGAGCTGGTGGTGATGGTGAGGGCGCATCTTATTTGGATTGAGGCAGGGCGCTAGGGCATGCAGTTTGGTGCAGGTGCTGTTTTGGGGTGTGCAGGAGATAGTGCGGGCGCACTTTTGCAAGACAGGGTGCTGGGGGGCATGCAGTCTGGGGTGCTGGCGAAGGTGGGGTTTTGGGATGGTGTTCGGGGTGCTGTTTGAGGTGCTGGTGATGGTGCGGGTGCATATTCGCGAAATTGACGGCCGGGTGCTCTGGGAGTGCTGTTTGGGGTGATGGTGCGGATGGTTTTGGGGGGGCTAGTGACGGGCGTGGCGCTTTTGCGAGATTGACGGCTGGTGCAGGTGCTGTTTTGGGGGGGCCTGGTGACGGCCAGGTATGTTTTTGCCAGATTGACGGAAGGCTCGGTGTGCAGGTGCTACAGTGCAATCGTTGGCACGTGGTTCGCTATCTGGAGTCTATGCTGGTGTATTGTTGTTGTATTTTGAGGAGCAAGAGTGACTGAATCATTGCCTCAAAGCAAAAATGCATAAGCAATGCATGCAAAACAGCATAAATGCACAATGCTAGCAAACACAAGAACGCAAGTGAATGCCCTCCAGCAAGCACAACACAGCATCACCAGCACGCAAGTGTATGTGCCCAAGCAAGCACTTGGACTTTTTGTGCATGCATTGGGTAGGACTTGTTGCCTTTCTTTGTGGGATGTTCTATGCATGTGTATGTTGCATGCATTGGTTATGCAGTTTTGGGCATGCTTCATGCATGCAGAAGGCTGGGTGCAGTTAGCATGCAGCATACACTTGCGCTCATTTTGCATTTATGCCGTTTTGCATGCATTGGTTATGCATTTTTGCCCATACTTCATGCACCAGGCTGTGTGCAGTTTGGCATGCAGCGTACACTTGCATGCTTGTGTTTGCTAGCATTCTGCATTTGTGTTGTGTTGCATGCATTGCTTATGCATTTGTGGGCATACTTCATGCATGCACGAGGCATGCAAAATCGCGACTATGTTTGCCTGCATGTTGCGTGTAATTGCATGAGTTTTGGAGCATTTTGGGAAAAGACTACGCATTGGGAGATGCGTGCTGTCTTGTTCTGTCGTGCCTTTTGTGTGCATTTTGGCATGCCGTTCTGTTTCGATTTTATTGCATGCATTGGACAGGACATGTTGCCTTTCCTGTTGTCTGCATATGTATCTTGCCTGCATTGGTTATTCATTCTTGGGCATACTTCATGCATGCACAAGGCATGCAAACTGCGTTGTTGCGCTCGCTTGCATTGTGCATGCATTTTGCAACAATTGTGTAGCATTTTGTGCAAACGCTTTCTTTATGTGCAAACTGCGCTGTTGTGCTTGCTTGCATTTTGCATGCATGTAGCATGAAATGTGCAGCATTTCGGGCAAACACAACGCATGCAAAACGCATGCAACATGTGTGCTGTATTGTTCTGGACCTTTTGTATATGTTTTGTGTGCAATGCACAATTTGTGCTTCTTTGTTCTTTTTGTTGATGTTGTGTTCTGGGGAACAAGAGTGACTGAATCATTGCCTCAAGAGCAAAAATGCAGAACTAATGCATGCAACACAACATATATGCAAAATGCTAGCAAACACAAGAACACAAGTGTATGCCCCCCAGCAAGTACAACACAGCATCACCAGCAAGCAAGTTGCTCGCATTTTGCATGCATTTAATAAGACTGTTGCAGCATTTTGGGCAAATGCTTACTTCATGCTGGCACCAGGCATGCAAACTGCGTTCTTGTGCTTGCTTGCATTTTGCATGCATGCATCATGAATTTGCAGCATTTCGAGCAAACACTACGCATGCGACAAGCATGCAACATGCGTGCTGTATTGTTCTGGGCCTTTTGCGTGCATCTTTTCTGTGCATTGCATACTGTGTGCTGTTTTGCTCTGTGCCGTCTGTGCGCATTTTGACATGCAGTGCTGCTTGGATTTCCTTTCCTGCATTGGTCATTATTTGTGGCTTTGTTTGATGGTGTAATTATTCTGGAGAACAAGAGTGACCAATGCATGCAAAACAACATATATCACAAGAACACAAGTGTATCACCAGCATACCCAGCATCACCGGCATCATCTGCAACAGGTGCTCGCAGCCCCAAAACTGACGCAAGAAACAAAATCAAAAAAACACCTCGAGATTGGGTGCAGTCTAACGTGCTTTTTGCGCAAAAAAAATACAACAATTGTTGAAATCAGTCCGACTCGCGCTTCCCCCCCCCCTCCCCTCCCGACCCCCCCCCTCCCCTCCCGACCCCCCCCCCGACCCCCCCCTGAAATTTCAAGCACAACTCCAGCGACAAAGTCGCTTTCCGTCATCGAAACAACCTTGCTGAAGCACCAACTGCCTTGCCAGCTTAAGCAGACTGCTAGGATCGCTGAGAAGTGGCTCGCTGAGAAGTGGATCAAAATAAGCCAGCAATCGCGTTGTGATGGCCAAACAAAAAACAATGTGTGTAGCGCCTGTGCCCGCTGGCTGGTGCAAGCGATTTCTGTCCCAAACTTCACCCATGGAACCTACCTGGCTACGAGTCTATCGCAAACCTAGGGCGACTTGGCAACAACCAGCAGCCAGCTGAAAAAAGGATTGCCGCCTCTGGTGGTCGGGACGGAGATCGCCTTCGTGTCTTGGCCTAGCAAAGTCGGGCAATTCCAGTAAGCCGCTGCAGATTTTGCAGGGTCTGAATTTTGCCCTCTCCGCACAGCAGCAGGACCATAGCGGCAGCAACAAAGCAAGAGAGCGGAGCAAGAGAGCGAAACAGGGTCGCAAAGGCAACAAGGGCAGACAAAAGAAGCACGCCAAGGGAAGCGTTTGTACCTGCTATGAGATGCACGGGGAAACTGCCCCATACTTCACACATGAGATCTACCTGGCTACTTTACTTATCTTTTTCACAGCTAGCAGCAAGCTGAAACGGCAACGCGCAAATTGGAACCTTTGACAACATGCTGCCCATGCACTTGCCGCCTCTGGTGGTGGGGTCGGAGATCGCCTTCGTGTCTTGGCCTTGCAAAGCACAGCAATTCCGGAAGCCCCTTGCGCCCACACCCAGTGAGTAGCATTGAGTATTGATGCGCTCAAGCCCTCCCGATGTACGCCTTCTCCTCCCAGTCAGACATCTGTGGCAATGCAGGCACAGCCTCACCAGGCATGCACGCAGCTTGCGGTAAGAGGTAGCTGAAATTCCTTCACCGACCTGCTCAAAACAACTCTTTGCTACCGGACTTCAGCCACGTTATGCTGCTAGACCAAAATGGCAGCCCCAAAACCCCCCCGCCCCCAACGCATGGCAACGAACGCGTGGCCAATGGGCCCGGGTGCCCCACCGGCCGTGGTGCTAACCGTTTGACCTGCCACCAGGCGGCAAAAGGACTCAGGGCGTGCAGCGTTTCGATCAAATCGCAACATAAAGGCTACAGCAGCAGGACCATGGCGGTAGCAGGGTCAAGAAGGCAACAAGGGCAGGCCAAAGAAGCATGTCAAGGGAAGCGCTTGTACCGGCTAAGAGGTGCAAGGGAAACTGCCCCACACTTCATGCATGAGATCTAGCTGGCTACTTTATTTGTCTTTGCCACAGCTAGCAGCAAGCTGAAACGGCAACCGCAAATTGGGACCTTTGCCAACATGCGGTCCATGAACTTGCCGCCTCTGGCGGTGGGGTCGGAGATCGCCTTCGTGTCTTGGCCTTGCAAAGCACAGCAATTCCGGAAGCCCCTTGCGCCCACACCCAGTGAGTAGCATTGAGTATTGATGCGCTCAAGCCCTCCCGATGTACGCCTTCTCCTCCCAGTCAGACATCTCTGGCAATGCAGGCACAGCCTCACCAGGCATGCACGCAGCTTGCGGTAAGAGGTAGCTGAAATTCCTTCACCGACCTGCTCAAAACAACTCTTTGCTACCGGACTTCAGCCACGTTATGCTGCTAGACCAAAATGGCAGCCCCAAAACCCCCCCGCCCCCAACGCATGGCAACGAACGCGTGGCCAATGGGCCCGGGTGCCCCACCGGCCGTGGTGCTAACCGTTTGACCTGCCACCAGGCGGCAAAAGGACTCAGGGCGTGCAGCGTTTCGATCAAATCGCAACATAAAGGCTACAGCAGCAGGACCATGGCGGTAGCAGGGTCAAGAAGGCAACAAGGGCAGGCCAAAGAAGCATGTCAAGGGAAGCGCTTGTACCGGCTAAGAGGTGCAAGGGAAACTGCCCCACACTTCATGCATGAGATCTACCTGGCTACTTTATTTGTCTTTGCCACAGCTAGCAGCAAGCTGAAACGGCAACGCGCAAATTGGGACCTTTGACAACATGCTGCCCATGCACTTGCCGCCTCTGGCGGTGGGGTCGGAGATCGCCTTCGTGTCTTGGCCTTGCAAAGCACAGCAATTCCGGAAGCCCCTTGCGCCCACACCCAGTGAGTAGCATTGAGTATTGATGCGCTCAAGCCCTCCCGATGTACGCCTTCTCCTCCCAGTCAGACATCTCTGGCAATGCAGGCACAGCCTCACCAGGCATGCACGCAGCTTGCGGTAAGAGGTAGCTGAAGTTCC
Organism: Effrenium voratum; assembly: GCA_963377175.1. NCBI lineage: Eukaryota > Dinophyceae > Suessiales > Symbiodiniaceae > Effrenium > Effrenium voratum. The sequence continues at coordinate 119,215 of CAUJNA010000822.1, read as the reverse complement.
TTCACCGACCTGCTCAAAACAACTCTTTGCTACCGGACTTCAGCCACGTTATGCTGCTAGACCAAAATGGCAGCCCCAAAACCCCCCCGCCCCCAACGCATGGCAACGAACGCGTGGCCAATGGGCCCGGGTGCCCCACCGGCCGTGGTGCTAACCGTTTGACCTGCCACCAGGCGGCAAAAGGACTCAGGGCGTGCAGCGTTTCGATCAAATCGCAACATAAAGGCTACAGCAGCAGGACCATGGCGGTAGCAGGGTCAAGAAGGCAACAAGGGCAGGCCAAAGAAGCATGTCAAGGGAAGCGCTTGTACCGGCTAAGAGGTGCAAGGGAAACTGCCCCACACTTCATGCATGAGATCTACCTGGCTACTTTATTTGTCTTTGCCACAGCTAGCAGCAAGCTGAAACGGCAACGCGCAAATTGGGACCTTTGACAACATGCTGCCCATGCACTTGCCGCCTCTGGCGGTGGGGTCGGAGATCGCCTTCGTGTCTTGGCCTTGCAAAGCACAGCAATTCCGGAAGCCCCTTGCGCCCACCCCCAGTGAGTAGCATTGAGTATTGATGCGCTCAAGCCCTCCCGATGTACGCCTTCTCCTCCCAGTCAGACATCTCTGGCAATGCAGGCACAGCCTCACCAGGCATGCACGCAGCTTGCGGTAAGAGGTAGCCGAAATTCCTTCACCGACCTGCTCAAAACAACTCTTTGCTACCGGACTTCAGCCACGTTATGCTGCTAGACCAAAATGGCAGCCCCAAAACCCCCCCGCCCCCAACGCATGGCAACGAACGCGTGGCCAATGGGCCCGGGTGCCCCACCGGCCGTGGTGCTAACCGTTTGACCTGCCACCAGGCGGCAAAAGGACTCAGGGCGTGCAGCGTTTCGATCAAATCGCAACATAAAGGCTACAGCAGCAGGACCATGGCGGTAGCAGGGTCAAGAAGGCAACAAGGGCAGGCCAAAGAAGCATGTCAAGGGAAGCGCTTGTACCGGCTAAGAGGTGCAAGGGAAACTGCCCCACACTTCATGCATGAGATCTACCTGGCTACTTTATTTGTCTTTGCCACAGCTAGCAGCAAGCTGAAACGGCAACGCGCAAATTGGGACCTTTGACAACATGCTGCCCATGCACTTGCCGCCTCTGGCGGTGGGGTCGGAGATTGCCTTCGTGTCTTGGCCTTGCAAAGCACAGCAATTCCGGAAGCCCCTTGCGCCCACACCCAGTGAGTAGCATTGAGTATTGATGCGCTCAAGCCCTCCCGATGTACGCCTTCTCCTCCCAGTCAGACATCTCTGGCAATGCAGGCACAGCCTCAACAGGCATGCTCGCAGAACATTGAAAGCACTTCTTGGACTGTGGGTCCAGGCATGGGCGACGCCCAGTTGGGTGACAAACGTTTGTCCCTGCAGCAATCAAGCTATGCGAGATTTCAATGCAAAACTCTTGGAGATTTTGGCAGTTCGATAGGGCAGAAATAGGCGCTGGCAGCACTCTGAACGCTGCGATGACTGCGCTTGAGAAACTGCAGCCCACAATGGGCGCAATGGCCCTGCCTGGTCAGAGGCATTGCACTCTTTCGAGGTAGGCCTGGCGCTGTCCGATTTGAGATATGCCTTTCGCCCAGAGGCCTTCCTTGCAAAGCCGGACCTGGTGCAGCAAGCAATGCCAGCGAGACGTGACAGTGGGGAAGAATGATGCGCAGCACAAATGCACACGTCGCCTTGGCCAACAAGTTTCAAACAGCTGGTGTGCACGCAGCGTGCCCTAGTCAGAATACCATGCTGATTGGCTCCTTTGCACGGCGCCAATCCCTGCAAAAGTACAGTAGTGAAGCGGACTAGATTCGATGAATCACGCTGCAGCTTGCCATGAGCTGTCGGCTCAAGTTCCCTGGCTTGCTTGTTCGTGATTTTCGCCTGAGCACATCTTTGGCGTCTCTGATGATCCCTTCAAGGCCAAGTCAAAGCAAATACAAACATTTCTCGCCCAGACCAGCCCCAGCCTTATTAGGGGGTCAACAAGTGCTGGTTAAACTCTCAACCTCCCTTAGCTCACGAAGTCGACGGGGTCCACCCATGCGCAACGCGGCATAGCCGTTATCTTAACTCTCGAGCCCTGTTTGGCAAACACTTCACACAGTAGGAAAGGCAAGTGCAAATTGAAAAGTCGCTTACAGTCCCTTCGGACGCAAGCAGTCTCTGCACGGTGTGTGTCCACACATCTGCCAGCCCCCGACGTGTCTGCCCCGAACGTGGAAGCAGTTCCCAAACCTCGTGACCACGATCTCGTGGGCGACAAGCCACCGTTGCTTTCTCGCCCCTCTTCTCATTCTTCAGCTTCTCAATCGCACTCATTCTTCAGCATCTTTGTCTCTCTTTGGCCGTCTTCTTCTTCACTGAAGGTCTCAGGGTAGACCTGCTGTCGGATAGAGATCTGACCCCGCGCCTTTTTGCGTCTGGCACCGTAATGTTCGTCCTGGTTAATACTGCGTCTCCCACACCATTCACACGTGCCGACCTGACCTCTTTTTGCCCAAGCTGTTATTGATCAAGGCACAAACATTGGCTAGTTGTGCCTGTGCCGGGCATCACGCACGTATTCCCGCGCGCGAAGCACGCGGTCACTGCCCCTATCCCCCCCCCAATCACCCCACACTGCCCCCCCCCAAACAGAAACAATCCCCGCTGACTGGCGATTGATCTTGAAGTTGCGGCGCATCAAACAAACCTACAATCATTCCCCCCACCCCACCCCACCCCACCCCACCCCACCCCACCCCATATAATTACTTTGCCGAAGACCATCGCCCTACCCCACCCCCACCCCGCCCCACAAGCGCTGCAGCTCCGTAAGCGTCACCATTGGCCCCACCCACCCCACCCCAACAAACCCCAACAAACCCCAACAAACCCCAACAAACCCCAACAAACCCCCAAAATTGCAATATTCTGCGGGGTCGTTTTGATCGACTCCAGCAAAAGGAAAACACGCAGGCAAGCAAAGCGATGTCATGGGGCGAACTCACTGCGGAGCAACTACCCTATCGGTGCGTCGAGTGAATCCATATTCCATGCCCAGCCTGCGTGTGGATGTTTCTGGTGGAAGTAAACCCTTCACCTTCGCCAGTGCAGCAGATTTGATTTCATTGGCCCGGGATTGTCTTCTGCTGGAAACGATTAGTCTCTGCGCCATTGACAAATCCACCCTATTGATGCAAATTTACTTTTCCCGACCCCAAATCTCCCAATACTACATCTCCCAATACTAAATTAGAATTGGCCAATACTAAACCAATTCTAAACTCCTGGATTTCCCGTCGACCCTGGCTGCAGTCGCGTTCTGGGGGCCATGTTGTAAGCAGCTCTGGACCATACTAAACCCTCACAAAATCAGTATTAGGCAAAGCACCTCCAAACTAAAGCAAACCGACAAAAAACGCACTCAATTCACATTGGCTGTAAAATCTCAAAGTGACATCCCCTGGCCAGAAAGTGGACCCTATTGATTAATAAAAATGCTGAGCCTCCGGGCACTGTGTTTCCCCAGATAGCTGAAAGCTATAGGGGTTCTAACTTCTAATAAAGAGGGGGAAGTGATTTGCGAGATTGATGAGCTGGTGCCAAGGGGCGTGCAGTTTGGGGTGCTGGTTTTTGCGGATTGGGGTGCTGTTTGAGGTGCTGATGGCAGTGCGGGCGCATCTTTTCAAGATTGACGGTAGGGTGCTAGGGGGCATGCAGTTTGGGGGTGCTGGTGCAGGTGCTGTTTTGGGGGTGACGGTGTTTTTGCATCTTGACGGTAGGGTGCACGGGGGCATGCAGTTTGGGGTGCTGGTGCTGGTGGTGTTTTGGGATGCTGTTTGGGGAGCTGTTTGAGGTGTTGGTGACGGTGCGGGCGCAATGTGCGATATTGACGCCCGGGTGTTATCGGACATGCAGGTGACGGTGCAGGCACATTTCTGCATCTTGACGGTAGGGTGCAAGGGGGCACGCAGCTTGGGGTGCTGGTGCAGGTGGCGTTTTGGGATGCTGTTTGGGGTGCGGCTGGGTGTCTGGGGGGGTGCTGTTTGGGGTGCTCTTAGGGTGACGGTGCAGGCGCATTTTTTGCGAGATTGACGGCAGGGTGCAGGGGGCATGCAGTTTGGGGTGCTGCTGCAGGTGCTGTTTTGGGATGCTGTTTGGGGTGCTGTTGGAGGTGCTAGTGATGGCGCGGATGCTCGATTGACGGCCGGGTGCTGTTTGGGACGCTCTTCGGGGGGTGATGTTGGTGGTGCTGGTGTGCAATCATTGCTATCTGGGGTCTATGCTGGTGTAATTTGTTTGCTTTTTTCCCCAGATAGCTGAAAGCTATAGGGGTTCTAACTTCTAATAAAGAGGGGGAAGTGATTCGCGAGATTGATGGGCTGGTGCTAAGGGGCGTGCAGTGTGGGGTGCATTTCGAGCAAACATTGAACATGCAAGACGCATGCAACATGTGCGCTGTATTGTTCTGGGCCTTTTGTATATGTTTTGTGTGCAATGCATACTCTGTGCTTGTTTGTTCTGTGCCCTGTGTGCATTTTGACATGCAGTTCTGTTCGGATATCCTTTCCTGCATTGGTTCTGGTTTGATTTGTTGACTTGTTTTTCCCCAGATAGCTGAAACCTATAGGGGTTCTAACTTCTAATAAAGCAGGGAAGTGATTCGCAAGATTGACAGCTAGGTGCTAGGGGGCAGTCTGGGGTGCTGGTGTAGGTGAGATGCTGTTTGGGGTGTTGTTTCAGATCCTTTTGATGGGGTGGGCGCATTTTTGCGAGCTTGACGGGGAGTGCTGTTTGGGTGCTGTTTGGGGTGATGGTGCGGGCGCGCTTTTGCGGTTGATATCAGGGCGTCTTTGCTGTTTGGGGTGTTGGTTGAGGTGCTCTTGGTGCAGTGCTGATAGAGTTTCTGCCGTGCAATCATTTGCGCGTGTTTCGCTATCTGGGGTCTATGCTGGTGTATTTTTATTTTATTGTTATTTATTTATTTATTTATTTTTTTTGGGGGGGGGCTGGGGGAGATGTTTGCTTTTAGGGTGATAAGATTAGCGGGTTTCAAAGTGAACCTCCATGTAATTTTGCAGGACTGACGTGCGCGGAGTTCTCCAAAGCGCATCGCGTCAAGCATGTTTGGGGCGGAATGTGTGCTGTAGTGGCCACTCAAAAACATATTGATTAAAGGTGTGATGTCCAGCAAGCGCAACGAAAAAGTCTTGCTGGCTCACCGAGGCTATTGAAAATAAGCTAAGCCTTGGGATAAACTAAGACGTGTGTGCGTGTGTGTGCGTCGACGTCCAAAGGCCAAGTTTATCCTTCCCCGCGCGCGCCTGCATCTGATGAAGGCCATCCCATCGATCGAATGACGGATGGCTGATTCCAATGAGAGCTGCATCTGTGATTCTCCCTAAGCAAAGTCTGTCCCCACAAGGATGGAATCTGTACTGTACTCTACTTAAAATCATCTTTTCACAGGTTGACATGAGTGAAAAATGAGTGCTCATTCTCCGGCCAAATCCGCGCAGTAGGGCACCATGAAAATGTTCTCGTGTTGGCAAGCTATGGTCTCTCCTGCTTGCCAGTGGCCATTCAGTGCAACAAGAAGGAGCATCTTGCACAGACATGACAAATCAGCCAGAGATACCGTAGAGATGCATACACCTGCAAGATCCAAGAGTTCAATCGGCACGCTACTATTGATGTCCAGCTGTTCAATGAGCAACCTAATGACACATGCCCTGTTTGATACGTTCAACGATGGGTGACGCAAACATGCAAACATGTCCGAGCCATAGATCATAGATCATAGATCAGGAGAGGGTAACAATGGCTTCACATGAAGCCGATTCGGCGAGCCTCGACAGCAAGTCAGCAGGGACACCAAGATCAGGAACTGGCCAAATCCGGGCCGAGGGGCCGAGGGGCCGAGCGGCATGCTACCCCTGTGCTTCTCAACTCCCGTGAAGCCCGTCAGGCGTGCTGTGGCACAAGCTGTGGGAGTCCGGGCTGCCCTCTGGGATGCCCGCAGCTCATCGAGATACCTCTCGGAACCAGGCCCAACTGCACAAGACTCAAATACTGCAATTTGACGCTTCAAGCGCTTGCAAACTCTGAAAGGCAACTGATGCAGCGGATGTTGCGTGATAAAATTCAAGCAAGTTCCTGCTGACACTTCAGTCTGATGCCAGAACAAAATGTCTGGATTGCAAAGCCACTCTTGATGCCAAGTCACTGTTGTACAGTGTGATTTGCATTGGTGGGATATGTTATCAGGAACAAGAAACTGAATCTGGGCAAGAACGACCACTGATACCCGAGACTTTCTGACGGTTTGGTACGAACACGTGTATGTTGGTAGAACAAATACCGACTAGTACAGCGCATGCTTTGTACGCCGTGTTTATTCTTCTGTGTGCACCTGTGCATGTAGAGCCTGGCAGCCACCACTTATCTTCTTCGGAGAAAAGGTCTGAGCTTGTCAATCATGCAAAATAGAGCTGAATGCAAAATAACCTTCTTTCGTGGCCAAAAAGGCTGGTACTCCTGTCGCTGCTCCCAAGAAGAGCTGGACAACACGCAGGCAAGAAAAGGCCAGGCCAAAAACTCTCGTTCGGAGGGGAAACAGTGGTCATCTTAGCCCATAAATCTCATGGTGCCAGCATCTTAGACCTGAAGTCTAAGAGGGAAGTAAGCACGCTTAGTCAGCTCTTTAAAAAAAAATAAAAATAAAAAAAACGTGTCTGTACACAAACTGCCTGACTTTCAGAGCAAAACTCGAGATGGTGCGCCGCGCCGTGTGTGTGCGCGGATGACGGCAACAGCGAGCAAAAGTTGCCGTGGAAAAGCTTGAGCCATGTGGTACAAACGCATGATAAATGTACATGCCCCCACACAAAAAATCTCGCCTGGCCTGTGGCGAAACTAAAGACATACTTAGTGAATGTTTGTGACTTTGTTCACAGGCACTCGATTCTTGCAAGCCACTGGGATGAACTGCGTTTCACTGTCAATATCTTGGTTCACCTGTAACACCAACACTGTCTTTGTCCTGCCTTGGTGACTGTGTGTTCATTATGAGTCTTTCACGTATAACGCAAGCGCTGCACGGGTACGCGTAACTACGTGATCGCTGTGACTGTTTCACCTGTAACACAAACGCTATTGTTGTCCTGTTTGGGTGGCGCTTGCGGATTCATTCTGAGCGTTGCACTTGCAACACGAACATCGGCCTGCGTGAGTTCTTGTGACTGCGTGTTCGTTGTGAGTGTTTCACCTGCATCATGGACGCTATCATTGTCCTGCGTGGCTGCTCGTGACTGCGTGTTCAAGTGTTTTACCTGCAACACGAGCACATCATCGTCCTGCTTAGGTGCTCCTGACTATGATTCGACCAAGAGTGTGAAGTGTGTATATGTCATAGACACGCCCACATCTATACATGTATGTACTTATATATATATATATAGCAGTAAATGTGTATATCATATATGTGCACATGCCCGCGTCAGCACTCCTTCTAGGAAGCCGCCAAGCCTGGGGGCCAAGTCATTGCTAATTCAACCCCACCCTGAAGCCAACTTACAACAATTCCACATTGGGGTTCCCCAAGGACTCAAACAGTGTCGCGCAGAAAAGACCGTGAGCCTCCGGTCAATTCCACACCAACCCTCTATGCCAACCCCCAACCACACACCGACCCTAAGTCAAAAGTAAACCAGGATCCAATCCGGAAAAAATCCGAGGGGATGGATGTTGGATAGGAGGCTAGACCGATTGTGCCTAAGCATCACGTGTTCCCAGTCAGGCTCGCACCTGCAAAGAAGGATCTCGGCCACTAACGCCAGGATCAAGTAGACCAGCGACAGAACGCCCATGACTGGCAGGCGAATGGAAACAATGCAGAGGATACTGTCTGAGTGTGTGTGTGTGTGTGCGTGCGTGCCAGAAGCAATCCCCCGACATAGTGGAGCAGTGCACTAAACCAGACCATGCCATTCTGAACCTAGAATTCCTTCACTCTCACTCATCAAACAAGGCGTCGGGAGGGCAAATGTCTGGCAGAATGTCGGTGAGGATGCTTGGGTTGTTGTCTCCCAATCGCGCCTACAATTCACTGATTCCTGCTCAGAACTTACTGGTCAAAAGCAATACCTGCGCCATCTTGCCGTTGAAACTGCACAAAGCACTTGTTTTAAAGTCGAAATCAAGAAAGCATCTAATGCGATGTCAAACCATCAAGCAGGAGAAATGCATTGAGCGTGGCGCCTGGCGTTCCTGCAAGCACAAATGAATGTACCTCTGGGCATATTGGGCTTGCATGCTGACAAACATCCTGGCGATAAAATGGGCCTCTGGGTCAGTGCTTCTTATTTGGCGCACGGACAGGAACCAAACCAGGAGAGGATCACCAACACGACACAGAGCGCATCTCCAAGCCTCAGACAGTAGCACACGCAAAAGCCAGTTTGTTCAAGCGGGTACCATTGCAAACCTCCTAGCACTCAGCCTTTTCGAGTGTGATTTGAAGACCTTGCAGGACGTCTAGATTGGCCCCGTCATGATGCCCCCGCGAGGTCAGGCTGGCACCGTTACAGCTTCAGTTGGGTTTGGGCATGCAAAAGGTTGCACAAGCTGCCAGATCAGAGCTACCCACAGTGCCCAATCAAGTCTGCCATTGAATGCTGGGAGCCAGCACCAAGCAGGGGAGAAAATCTGCCACCAGGAGGTGTTGGTCTGGCGCGCCCCAATGTCCAGCTCTTGTGCTCTCTGCTCTCATCTGCTCTCCTGCCTCCCAGCCCAAGGCCACCGACGCGCAAACAATGAGAAGCCCATGCGAGAAGAAGAAAGCCAGCCTGCGGGCATGTCGTGCGTGAGCAACTCTGGTACACATGAGGTGAGTAAGCAATATTGCAAAAAGAAACTGCCACTGTCTAACGGGAAGATTCAAAGAACAGCTACAAAATCCCAAGGGAAGGAGCCTTTGAAACGGGATCTCTCAATGCGCATTGCAAGTTCCTGGCTGCCAGCAGCAGCTGCCGTGTCCGACGAGCTGTCTTCTCCTGCGAGGTTTGATGAACGCTCCAGCGGTGAACATGCATGGTGGTCAGACAGTGGCTCGGTCCTGAGCCGAGTCTATGAGCAGCTCTTGCGCACCTTCCTCGGGAGAATGGAACCGATTCAGCGTCTTGACTTGACTCAAAACCTCAGGCCAACTACAACACTTAGCAAAGTCTGGGGAAGTGAACAGGAAGCTCTGTCATCGTTTAGCACTGCCGGGCTCCAGATTCTTTGACCGCACCAAAGCTGCAAGAAGGCGTGTGCGATTTAAAGCTGACTCGGACGAACCGCTTGGGCACGGCACCGGTTCATACTCCATTTGTGCAGCCGTGGTTGCCCGGCTTGCGGCGTGCCTTGCCGAGCCAAAAACTCTGGCAGGTTAAGTGAGATTGGCAACTTGCCATGCCCCGAACGTGGCGATGCCAACTTGCCAATTTGCTGAACTTGCCCTGCATCACACGACGACAGCAAACGCAATAAATAGCAATGACGCCATCCCAAACCCAGCCTCTCGGCACGCGCAAAATGCCAAGTAGCCTTTTCAGCGAAGCACTGCAAGCGGTAGCGCGAGTGTTGCACAAACCATGCACACCAACCCCATATTGGCTGTATGAAGCGAACTCTTGCCAATGGCCAAATAGGAGCATCCCAATGCAGGTTCTTAGGCAACCCTTGATGCCACCGGCCCTTGGAGCCTCAGCCTGCCAAGGCCATGGCACGCCCACGCGTAGCACCGCAAAAGGAAAGAAGTTGGCGCAAATGACACTGTGAAGTACTGCCATAGTGTTGCTGCTGTTTGAGAAAGACAAAGCATGACACTTGGCGGAAATCAGCTGCAGCTAGGCACTTGCAGACAGTGCTAGCCGCGTGCTGACAGCATTTGTGCCAGCGCAAAGTAGACACGGGTGCAGGGCAACAACAACGAAAGTTGCTCATGACAACGCAGCGTTTAGGCTCGTCCACGCTTGAACTGTGGATGTTATCTGACAAGGCGCCACATGCGCTTATGCTAACTTTGAACCTGGCCACAGAATTCACAAGGAAGCACAAACGTTCGGCAGCGCGAGACTGCCAATGGCAAATGCGAAGCAGAACACTTGGAGAAGCCACCACACTCTCCACAGTGTCGTGCAGTCACGTTGTGCTGTGTTCTTATGCATTAGTCATACAATTGATGCCACCTTTTGGTCTTCCGAGCCCAAAGCGTGATGCGCAATCTCTCAAATGCTGATGGCAAAAAGGCCCCAGCGAGCCTCGTGGGCAAGGCCGGAACAAATCCCCAAGGAGCTATCTGTCGTTGAAACTTGCATCACAACTTGGCCCTCACCCTCTGAACCTCAGCGCTCAGGAGAACTCCGGCTCATACTTGGCGCGCTTCATCTGCAGGCGCGGCGAGGGGGCGGAGATAGGCCGAATACATCAATTGTAGAGAAACAAGTGCTGGATTCTTGCAGGCTGTAAAAGCTAAGCATAGCTTCATCGTCCAAAGACGTTCACAGCATGGAAAGTGGTCATCTCTTTGTTTGGAAGGCACCATCGCCTGATTTTTGTCCATTCGCCGCATGCCTAAAACCACGTCGCAAGTTGCTGGGTGCTGCGGCCATCTCTGCGTCGGTCATCTCTCGCACAACGATCGTCAGGTGGGTGGAGCGCCTGGCAACTCATGAACCACATGCCATTTCCTACGGGACCCAAGTCAGTTGTGGTCGCATCTAGAAGTAAGAAAGGAAGAGTGGCAAAACGACCTGCCAACATCTTTCGTGACCAAGCTTCAATTGTGTAACGCCAAGTGCCTCAAGTGGCTGTGCCACAAAAAGCATTGCTGCCCGAGCTCGGGCTCTGGCCTTCGGTAGGGGTGCGCCTGGCCCTTGGAAACTGGCCTGGCACACCGCAGCTCGAGCTCCAAAGTCGTTGCAAGCGAGTGACAAGTTGCTTCAAAAGGCAAAGGCAAAAGGCAAAGGTGCTCAGATGCACTTCCAGCTTTGCTCAAGTCTCAGATGTGTTTGCCGTTTGCCCTTTCCTTTTCAATGGAAAGCTTTCGCTGGCGGCCTCATCCGCTTGGAGTAGGGACCACGGTCCGCCCTGCACTGGTAGACGTAAAGGCGTGATTTGTCCTCGCACAGCGTGCACTTTGAATTGTGCAAAGAATGATTATTGATCTGCCAGGGAATTCACACACCAGCCATTTAAGGACCCAAATCACTCAATATGCTGGCAAGGCATGCCTAACTGCACGGACAGGATTTTGAGGTATTCTAGAGAAGCAGGTCATGGCGACAAAAGTATCTTTTCTGACAATGCCAGCCTTGGAAGAGGAGGGGTTGGTTACTTGGAATTACTCTGAGGATTCATCAAAGTACACAAGACCCGAGGTCCATGTTGTAGTGGTTCATGGCGTTCGCAGCAGCAGAGCGCAATGCCTCGGACGTGACACAAAAAAACGCACTGCACACAGCAGGGCCATGCATAGATTGCAGCATAATCAATCGTTGAATTTTTGAATCGGCAATCAAAGTTCCAGCAGCTCCACTAGCACTCATCCATGTCTCTGCGAAAATGTTGTACACAGATCTTGCAGGATCCTCAAGGCAGTACTTTACCTCACGCTGTCTGGGGAGATTTGCGCAATGAGTCAGTAAGTCAGACAAATCAGAGAGGCAACGAAATCCGGGCGAAATTGCCAAGCGTCGAACGTACTGCTTCAAACAAGACAAAAAGAAACCCTTGGAAGCAGTAGAGCTTGACCCGTCCTCACCTTTGGATTCAAGGCCGCTCAGGCAAGCTTGCAAAGAGGCGCATGAAATCCGCCAACCCCTTCTCCGAAAACGGAGGCGGTGGCTGGCACCAAAGGTCGCCTGTTTTCCTCACAATGCACGAAGAGGGTGGCATCCGCATGTCTACCTTCCTAGGATTTGTGCCCCCCTCTGGTGAAGGCCTGACATGAGGTGATGTAAGGCAAAGTAAGGCAATTGGCATTGTATGCGGGTAGCAGCTCATTTGGCGCTGCCTTAACAGCACCACGAACTTCCTCTGGAAGTCTACCTTCCTTTTAGAAACCCTGCGCTTCGAACACGGGCCGTTTGGCACGATTTTAGATCGTACTTGGCGCGGGGACCTTCCAACCGATTTCCCCCTGCACCTCTTTGCTGCTCCAAGACTACGTGAGGTCTGACGTACAGAACTCGGCTAAAGCCCGCCAATATTTTGTACGTGCATTGAAACCAGTTGCTTCTGCTTCTCGGGACGTCCAATTGCCCGCCCACGAGGTTCGGCAATGCTCTTCGCTTAGTCGATGGACTTGAAAAGCAAGAAGTTCGGCGAGTTCCTCGCACCGTTCCCTGGGCTGACTTTTGAGGCGTTCTGCTCTCCTTCGCGCACGCGAGCGGGCTAGCAGACTATGAGGAAATTCGCAGAATGCCAGGGGTCGTGGCATTAGTCTAGAGAACGTCATGGACATCAGATGTGGGAAGCAGTCATCATGTGGAGACAAGCAGCCACGTTAGCGAACCAAAAATAGTGGTCAAGCAAGCTAGGTTGGAAAGAAATTTCAAGCAACCTCGAATGGCTGCATGAAGAGAGCATGAGGAGACTTGGATGGATTCTACAACCCGGAGCATGGGTACATCCGTATTGCGCCAGGTTTCGCCTCGATGAACTGGAGACTGGCGCAGACTAGCGACGCGAAGCTTTCCACAAACTACAAGAGAGCTGGCGGCGATGGTGGTATTACGGTACTACCGGCTGCCAAATCATCACTAACTTGAATTTCATGGAGGTGGGTTGGAGGAACACCGTGAACAAAGGGTGAAAAGGGCAAGAATAGCGGCACAGGAAGGAGGTACGGCTTTCCTAGCAGCAACGGGCTGCATTGCAAGTGGGAGAGTCCGCGCCGAGGGCCGCCGGGGAATACACTGGTAGGAGGAGAGCTGGAACTGGAGTCATGTTTGGAAGTGTGGGGCGCAGAAAGATGAGCCTTCCAACCGCTCCTATGGCCGATTCAGGGGGAGGAAGCAAGGAGAAGGAAAGCCTTGGTCTGGTTAGAAGAGTGGGTGAAGGTAGCAGCAAAGGCCAAGAAAGCACAAGCGAGGGCTGCTAGTGAAGGCGCCCACGAATGAGGGAAGCCACATTTCAGAATGAAATGACATCAGTGGATTTTGTCATCAAAGGATTTTACATGCGAGATCACTGTGCGGGTCTGTTTTTCAGGGGATGCGGCGCTACAAGTTGTTCTTCTCCTTAGAGAACGTCATGGTTGCCCTGAGGGCGGACTGGACGGCAGGTTGAAAAGTTTGTTAGCTCACGAACCATAGACCCCAGACCGAGCGCGTGGCACACAGCACAGGTCGACAAGCTCTCCACGGCATAAACCTCGATGGCTCAAAGTTCAGCAAATCTGTCTCAAAACCAGTTCACTTCAACTGCGCAAACCCGTCTGAGGCTGCGTCTCCAACATGATCAAAGCATCCCTGTAGGTCCTGGGAATCACGCACGTTGCAAGCCAAGGTCTAGTCAAGCACACCGCTTTTGATTGCAGAACGGAACCCATCTGAGACAAAGCAAAGCCAAAGCAAAGCAGCTCAATCAAAGAATCTCTGCATGGCAGTGCATTCTGAGTAATTTGGCAGTTGGAGTCATGCCACGGCGTTTTTCCCGCTGAGAGTCGAAAGTTTCTCCATTGCTAATCTCTGCAATGCAAACCACACGCCTGTTGCGGATCTGCCACAAGACGCGCCGGAACTTCCACGCGGAGCCCTGGCAATTTGGCAAAAGGAAGCGACACTCGCGGCCACTCGTTTCAGGACCCGAAGCCAGGCCTTCAAGAAGCGAGCTCTGCATTTGGCTTCCAGGACTTGACCCTCCTGAACGTTTGAACGTGCCAATCCGAGCGATTTGGGGCTTTGCTGAGTCACAGTCGGTGTTGAAGGAGTCTATATCAAGCATGTATGTAAAGAATCCAAATAGACCGGCATTGGCCCCAAACGGCTGTTGTACGTAACCGATAGTTGGGTGCAGGGCAAGCACCCGCCGAGTGCATGTATGTTCTGGCGTGCACCTGGAACTCGCGACAGTAGGCAGGACAAACTCAAGAAAACCAACCAACCTTGGAGGCAACTAGTTGTGATTTGGAGTGTTATCAAGAACTGAGCCGGGAGAGAAACTTCCCGAATCGTCCAAAAACCCTTCCTTAATCCTGATCCTCGCGGTGGCTTTGTTTGTTTCTATGGCATGTGGCAACAGGTCCCATGTGCCAAGACGTCATGCCAGGCATGAGCAATGTTAAGTACTGGAATGAACCGTGCAAGAACAATCAAGCACAGGCCGGTTCTCCTCATCGGTAGCAAAAAAGGTGTCATCCATCTCGTCCTCCCCATAGCGTGTTTGCTGAAATGCAATCGGGCTTCGGGTTTCAGGCCGCACCTGACTAGTGAAAGGCAACGCACGCACCAGCCAGCTGGCGGTTCCATTTTGTTCTTGTCTCTCGACCTTCTTTGCCTTTTGCCCTCAGGGCTCCCAGGATGTAACACTGTAGGGAAACGCCACATTGCATCAAACATGAGCCCTTGGCTCATGAAAATGTCACATGCGTGGAAACGTCAAGTGTGTCTTAGGCTGGTTGAGGGTGGGTGCAGGCTGGTTTAGCTCTTGTCGTAGTTAATCTGATGAAGTTGGATTTGAGTTGTGTTTTGGTATGTCCAGGTTTTTTTGGTTGGGTTGCAGGGTTGGTTCAAGTGGTCTGGGGTTGGGATGAAGGTTGGCTTCGCGGGGTTGGCGTGGAGTAGGTTTATGGCAGGATTGAATTTGGGGTGCCTTGGGGCTGCGGAGGCTGGGCTTAGGATTAGCTCAGGGCTGACCAGGGAGGTTAGGATGTGTCTAGACTTGGGCTTGCAATCAGCTTCGCTCAGCAATGTCAGAACCGTTGCTCCTGACATCTTCGTTGCAAGTTTGCCCCAATGGTCCGCTTCAGCCTCCACAAAGTTCCAGTCTCAAGCCGCGAAGCAAATCCGTCGACCCCTTCTTGCCAAAAGGGCAGGAGATGCCTTTCAGCTTGATAAACGCAAATTACCCTATCTTCTTTGGGCTAAGATGCTTCTAGGACGTTTTATACACCCTGGCGGTGCTGCCGGGATGCGAAAAGACTAATGCTGGTTCGCTTGCAGTTTTGGGCCTCCCGCAAGCTTGGGTGGGGCCCTGGTGATGACGGGAGCTGCTTCCGCAAGGCATCTTGCAGCCTTGAAAACAGGGCAAGTTGCGGATGATGTAGGGATGCAGCTAGGGATGCAGCTAGGGATGCAGCTAGGGATGTGTGCCAGAGATGTGTGCGTGACTGTGTGCGTGCGTGCCTGGCTGTGGACTGGTTTGCAAGGCTGGCCTGGGGCGGTTGGCCAGTCAGGCGCAGCTGGTCTCGGGAAGGCGATTGGTCTCAGCGCTGGGGGAGGAAGGGTTCGCAAAAATAACCCAACAGTTGCGCGCAAGAATGCAAAGTTTTCCAAACGTCCTCTTTCCAAACCCACTTGTCAGACCAGCCGCGACACGCTTCAAGAAGTCCGAATTCACAAGTACTGAAATGCCACCAGAGAAATGGTCAACAAAGGTAAGGTTCCAAAAGCCTGGATCAAGAACAAAGACTGCGCTCGTGTCCGAAACATGTTTCATCGAGTACAGTAATGATACTTGGAAGCGCTCTTGGAAACATAACCCTGGCTAGCCAAGCTTTTCTTGGAGTGTGCTGGAGTTCAAGTGGGGTTCAGCTCCGATCGAGGTGAATTTCTGCTTGGGTTCAACACAGGTTGAGGTGTCGGTGTCTTTTTTTACTAGCCCCGGCTTTTTAGTAGCCCCGGCTCAGCACAAGGGCGCCCCCATGTGGCTCTGAAGAGGTGGGTCGGTCGGCCGCATCCCCAGCATCACCGGCCTTGCTCGGACTAGGGCTGCCTCTTGGCTTTGATTTGGTGGCAGTTCAAAGTTGCTCCGGGCTGGTTTCGGGTGAGTGTTGGGCTGAGGTCCCATAGGGCGGGTCTTAGGTTTGTTTGAGGTTCATTTAGGCTTTGTAAAGGGCTGATATCCAGATATGCAGGATGCTGCTGGGAGGGTTTGAGGTTGACTTTGAGTCGGTTTGGGTTGGCTTGGAGCTGATTTGCGACGAGGTGTGTGGCCCGGTTTTTGCACTAGCCTTTGGGCTGCTTCAGGGCGTGGATATGCAATTTTTAGGCTGCTCCAACCAACCAACCAACCAACCAACCAACCAACCAACCAACCAACCAACCAACCAACCAACCAACCAACCAATGCCCTGGCGCTAGTAAAAAAACCAACGGTTCCAACAAGCCACATAGACCAAAAACCAACAACAATGAAAATCCTGAGACATAATGCCCTCTGTGTGCAACATCCGAGCTGACGCTGGGGATTGTCCTCACCATACATCACGCCATCATCCTCCTGCACATCAAATCAAATGCAAATCGTGATCAAAGTCAAGCTGCTTCTTAGCAGTGCCCTGCCGGGCTCGCAGTCATCTGGACAGTTTGTTTGGCCAAAGATGGCTCCAATATGTGGCAAAAGCATGTCCCGTGTTGCCAATGCTTGCGCGATGAATTCATGCAATCAAATCCGCACCTCGAAATCGTCATCATCTTCCTGCCAAGTGCAGCAAAAGGAATACGTTAAAAAAAAAAAAAAAAAAAAAAAAAAAAAAACTCAGCAGGCAGCGCGAAAATATCAACCATGGTTGCATGGAGAGATTAGGGCTGCACCACATCTTAAATTTTGCTCAAGCAATCACATGCAAGCATGTTCGGTGCGCCTCATAGTCTTCGTCATCACTGTCACTGTCGCCCTCCATGATAATTTCCTCGGCACTCTTCACTCCCTTTGGCTGATTCTGACTGTTGCAAAGGCAAAGCAAGAATGCTGCCATGTGCTGCAGCTTCTTTGGGCAACAAAAACACACTGCAAGCATGTTCGGTGCGCCTCATAGTCTTCGTCATCACTGTCACTGTCGCCCTCCATGATAATTTCCTCGGCACTCTTCACTCCCTTTGGCTGATTCTGACTGTTGCAAAGGCAAAGCAAGAATGCTGCCATGTGCTGCAGCTTCTTTGGGCAACAAAAACACACTGCATGCATGTTCGTACGCGTGTCCATGAGCGTACACATATATATGTGCTGGTGCATGTACCTATGTGAGTGAATGTGCATGCGCGTTTGCTTGAGCATCCGTGCGCTCCAGCACCCGTCTGTGTATCTGTGTCTCTGTGCATGTGTGTGTGTCCGTCCGTTGCGTTGCGTGCATTGCGGTGCGCTGCGCTGCGGTGCCACGCGACGCGACGCCTTGCCTTGCCGGCCTTGCCTTGCCTTGTCTCTTGCCTTGCATTATCTTGCCTTGCGTTCCCTTGCCTTGCTTTCTCTTGCCTTGCGTTGCGTTCTCTTTGCATTGCGTTCTCTTGCGTTGCGTTGCGTTGCGGTCTCTTGCGTTGTGTTCTCTTGCGTTGCGTTGCGATTCGTTGCGCTGCGCTGCGCTGTGCTGCGCTGCGCTGGTTGCGCTGGTTGCGCTACGTGGGTGTCTGTGTGTGTGTGTGTGTGCGTGTGCTTGTGTTTGTGTGTGTCTTTGTGTGTTTGTGTGTTGGCGCGTTGGTGTGTTTGTGTGTGTGTGTGTTTGTGTGTTTGTGTGTTTGTGTGTTTGTGTTTTTATGTGTTTGTGTGTTTGTTTGTTTGTGTTTGTGTGTTTGCGTGTTCGTGCTTGCTTTTGTGCGTGTTGCGCGATTGTGTCTTGGTGTGTCTGTGTGTGTGTGTGTGCGTGTGAGCGCGTCTGTGTGTGTGTGCGTGTGTGTGTGTGTGCGCGTGCGCGCGTGTGTGTGTGTGTCTGTGTGTGTGTATGTGTGTGTGTGTGCGTGCGTGTGTGTGTGTGCGCGGTTGTGTGTTTGTGTGCGTGCACGTGTGTGTGCGTGTGTGCGCCTGTCCTGTCCTGTCCTGTCCTGTCCTGTCCTGTCCTGTCCTGTCCTGTCCTGTCCTGTCCTGTCCTGTCCTGTCCTGTCTGTCTGTCTGTCGGCGCGCGCGCGTGTGTGTGCGTGTGTGTCTTCCTTAGTCTAATGTGTGTGTGTCTCTGCGTGCGTGTGTCTGTATGTGTGTGTCTCGGTGTGTGTGTGTGTGTGTGTGTGTTTGTGTCCGCGTGTGTCTCTGTATGTGTCTCTGTGTGTGTCTGTGTCTGTGTGTGGCTGTCTGTGTCTCCGCCTGTGTGTGCGCCTGTTTGAATCGATTGTGCGCGCGTCTCTGCGCGTGGCTCTTTGTGTTTGTACCTGGGCGCGTCTGCGTATTTGTGTCCGGTTGCGTCTCTGTGTATGTCTCCGTGCGTCTGTGTCCATGTCTGCGTGTCTATGTCTCTACTGCGTGTGTGTGTGTGTTCTTGTGTATCTGTGTGTGTCGGTGTGTATCTGTGCGTGTGAGTGTGTGCATCTGTGCGTGGGTGTGTGTGTGTGTGTCTGCGCGTGTCTGTGCGCGCGTCTGTGCCTGTGTGTGTGTGTTTTTGTGTCTGTGTGTGTGGGTCGCTGTTTATCCATGTGTGTGTGTCTCTGTGTCTCGGTGTGTGTGTGTGTGTGTCTGCGCGAGTCTGTGTCTCTGTGTGTGTACGTGCGCGTGTGCGTGCGCGTGTGCGTATGCGTGTGGGTGCGTGTGTGTGTGTGTGTCTCTGTGTCTCTGTGTCTGTGTGTGTCTGTGTGTGTGCGTCTGTGTGTGTGTATGTCTGTGTGTGTCTGTGTGTGTGTGTCTGCATGTGTGTGTGTGTGTGTCTTGTGTGTCTCTGTGTGTCACTGTCTGTCTCTGTGTGTCTCTGCGTGTCTCCGTGTGCGTGTCTGTTTGTGTGTCTGTGTGTGTCTGTGTGTGTCTGTGTGTGTATGTGTATGCGTCCGCATGTGTGCGTAAGTGGAGCTGCTCGTGCGTGTTGTGGCGCGCGTGTGCGTGTGCGTGTGCGCGCGCCGCGCGCGTGCGCGTGCGCGCACGTGCGGTGTGCGGCTGCGCTAGCGCGTGCGACGTGCGCGGCGCGCGTCCGCGTGGGCGCGCGCGCGCGCGTGCGTGTGCGTGCGCGCGCCTGCGTGCGCGTGCGCTTGCGCGTGTGCCTGCGAGTGCATGTGTGTGCGTGCGCTGCGTGCGCGTGTGCCTGTGTGCATGTGTGCAGGTGTGCATGTGTGCATGTGTGCATGTGTGCATGTGTGCATGTGTGCATGTGTGCATGTGTGCATGTGTGCATGTGTGCATGTGTGCATGTGTGCATGTGTGCATGTGTGCATGTGTGCATGTGTACATGTGTGCATGTGTGCATGTGTGCATGTGTGCATGTGTGCATGTTTTCATGCGTGTGTGCGTGCGCGTGTGCGTGCGCGTGCGCGCACGTGCGGTGTGCGGCTGCGCTAGCGCGTGCGACGTGCGCGGCGCGCGTCCGCGTGCGCGCGCGCGCGCGCGCGTGCGTGTGCGTGCGCGCCCCTGCGTGCGCGTGCGCTTGCGCGTGTGCCTGCGAGTGCATGTGTGTGCGTGCGCTGCGTGCGCGTGTGCCTGTGTGCATGTGTGCAGGTGTGCATGTGTGCATGTGTACATGTGTGCATGTGTGCATGTGTGCATGTGTGCATGTGTGCATGTTTTCATGCGTGTGTGCGTGTGTGCATGTGTGCATGTTTTCATGCGTGTGTGCGTGCGCGTGTGCGTGCGCGTGTGCGTGTGCGTGTGCGTGTGCGTGTGCGTGCGCGTGCGTGCGCGCGTGCACGTGCGCGCGCGTGCGTGCGTGCGCGTGCGCGTGCGCGTGCGCGTGCGCGTGCGCGTGCGCGTGCGCGTGCGCTTGAGCGCGTGCGCGCGTGCGTGCGTGCGGGCGTGCGGGCGTGCGGGCGTGCGGATATGCGTGTGTGTGTGTGTGTGTGTGTGGGTGTGGGTGTGCGTGCGCGTGTGCGTCTGTGTCTGTGTGTGTGGGTGTGTGTGTGTGTGTGCGTGCGTGCGTGTGTGTGTGTGTGCGTGTGTGTGTGCGTGTGTGCGTGTGTGCGTGCGTGCGTGTGTGCGTGTGTGCGTGTGTGCGTGTGTGCGTGTGTGCGTGCGCGCGTGTGTGCGTGTGTGCGTGTGTGCGTGTGTGTGCGTGCGCGCGTGCGCGCGTGTGTGCGTGTGTGTGCGTGTGCTCGTGTGTGCGTGTGTGGGTGTGTGGCATGCGCGCGCGTGCGCGTGTGCGTGTGCGTGCGCGCGTGCGTGTGTGTGTGTGTGGGCGCGTGTGTGTGTGTGTGTGGGCGCGCGTGTGTGTGTGTGTGTGTGTGTGCGTGTGCGCGTGCGTGTGTGCGCGCGCGCGTGTGCGTGTGTGCGCGCGCGTGCGTGCGCGTGCGCGTGCGCGTGTGCGTGCGCGTGCACGTGGGCGCGCGCGCGCGCGTGCGCGCGCGTGCGCGTGCGCGTGCGCGTGCGCGTGCGCGCGTGCGCGTGCGCGCGCGCGCGCGTGCGCGTGTGCGCGCGCGCGAGTCTGAGTCTGGGCGCAGGCAAAGAATCAGAAAGGAAGCAGAAGTACAGAAATACTTTCTGATGTTAAGCCAATTACAATGTACAAGAGCGACATTCGCTCTCGGGATTGGGCCACCGGGGTCTCAGAAACGCCGCGCAGGGTGCCCAGGGCTGCTCCTGGAGGCGCAACTGGCTGGACGTCTGCCATACCAAGTCAAGCCGTCAAGCCCGGCAGGCAGAGTCAAGATATGTAAAGACAACTTAAAGTGAATCTAAAGTGCCCACAAGGCGGGTGACCTCTTAGGTCCGGACGTGGCTCCGTCACGGGAGACACAGAGGGAACAAAGGCCTCGCAGTTTGCTTTTGCTGCGCTCTGACCGACACTTGCATGAACAGCGCGCAAGGGCGCAGACTAAGGATGTCACTGACAAGAAGCTGTCTTGGGCATGCAGCAGCCTGGCTGTGTGCGGGATGAAAGTGATGCTTTTTGGACTTTGCCATGAGTGCCTGGAGTGGACATTTATAGAATGTCAGGCAAGAATTGCTACATAAAGCCAGCATTGTCGCAACTCCAATCTTACTACCCAAGACGTCATTCGGACACACCTCAAGCATGAGATATGTGGCCTTGCATGCGCACATGTAGCCAAGAGAGTGCGCTTTCAGTATTGTCTTAACGGTTGCCTGTTCATCCTGCGATCGCGGCAAAGCAAAGCCAACCTGGGTTTTTACTCGCTCAATAGCAATTTTACCAGGTACCAATTGAATGGCAATTTCGTTCAGGGACTCCGAAGGTCAACTGGGCCGAGCCCTTGCGCCTGGTTGTGCAAAAGGCCAACGCCAGGATCCCCAGCAGTGTGGGTGCAAATGCCACGCCTGGTGGGGTCAAGCAGTCAAGCAGTCAAGCACTGAAAGCACTGAAAGCACATTGAGAATGAGATGATGAAATATGGCAAGTCTGGCAAGTCGGAAGGCCTCGCCGCATGGCGCTTTCCAGCGGACTCTGAGGGGCGAACGGCGGCTCGCTGAGACCGCCCTTGGGAGAAAACACAAGGGCAGGCACGGAAAGTCCCAGCCAACCTCGAGTCAGAAGGGCACGCTGAAATTTGGGCTGTCTTGTCAAAGCAATGTCTTTCGATGTGTGGGCGGCAGGGCACTTTGAGATTTGTGATGGGCCATTGAAGCCAGCAACATCGACTCGCTTGAAGCGCTTGCTTCTGGAGATGATACAATCGGGCACTCTTTGATGCCGTTTGGAGAGCGGTAAACCCCACCTTTTGTGGGGCGAAACGGTCGCCAGAGCCACCGATTTGGCAGTACTGCATTTTGGCAGACTGTCCCGTTACCTTCTGCAAAGTCATACACCTGAGGAAAGGCCTGAAGGGTCTTATGTTGTGTTGCGGGTCTGTTGTCCATGCGCATGTTCGCAATTGACACATCGACACAAACCAGGACGTATCGTTTTGGATGTCCTGTGACACGTTTGTCCCAATTACTTCACCATCCCAGCGGAAAAAGCAAACGTGGGCGATCTACACGTGCAAGCCGCACTTCGCTCTAAATCCGGCGAAGCATGGCATGAGCATCCCGGCCCTTCTAAGTGCTGAAGGGCAGTATCACAGCCAGACACCATGAACTTTGCCAGGCCCAGCTATGGTGCTTGCCTTTTTGGCGCCCCCGTCAACCTTGAGGCAAGCTCTCAAAAGCTGGGCGGCCCTGCGAGTCATGGCGAATGGGGCAGTCACAATGCGCGATCGACACGCTCTCCAATGGCAACTTAGTCAATGTCCCACGAGCGTCACGAGCCTGTCGGATCAGAAGGCACCTGTCTTGGGTAGTCATAATTCAAAAGCTTCCCCTTCAGGAGCGCGCCATTGAGCCCTGCTTGGGTTTATTACTCGTTCACCACGCACACCAAGAGGTCAACGCTGCGTCGAGAGTCCCATACCCTTGGTCCAGCCCCTGCACAGGCAGAGCTTGCCTCCTGGTCTGCCACAGGCATGTTGAAAATGTCCTGCCACACTGCCCGTCTCATGGCAACACATCGACGTCACTTGCGATTGCACGGTGCCAGCAAGCTCGCCAAGTCGCAAAGGTATGCCAATAAAAATATAGGGCGCCAAACAAATGGTGGTTCTCCTTGGGCTCTCCTTAAGCCAAGCTCAAAGAGGGCACCCCTGATTGAAAGCACACACACACTTATCTCGAGAGGCTTCACTAGCCGAGATGAAAAACGCAGTCAGTAAAAATGCTTGAATGGAAATGCAAATCAACAGGTCACAACATCGACACCGAACAGGAAGCAACAGCGACAAACAGAAACCGCAAAAGGAATCAGGAAAGAGGGTCAGGAAATAGGCAGGTACGCCGGATTGATCAGATCCGGTATCCACCGAAATGCCGTAGCTTCATTGGACTGGATAGGCAAATCGGCTCCAGTCCCCCTGCTGCTTAAAGTTTTGCGTCCGTGCTCCAGGACGGTTCACACACACAAGGCCCCGAGTGGGGCGAGCTCACTTATGCAAGGCCCATTGAGTCTTGCAATCTTCGACTGCGCGGGACAGTCTCGTGGCGATGACAGACCACGCATGCTTGGCCTTGGTATTGATCTTAAGCGAACGGAGGAGATCAATCTCCCCCTCAGTCCAAGGTTGCGGACCAGTAGCGGCATCAGTCCTGGTCGATGGGGTAGCTTCGCGTTGTCCACGGGTAGGTTTGGATGCCATAGAGCGTGAGGAGGTCTTGTCATGTGTGTGACGAGCTTGTTTTTTTGTCAGGAGGAGACGGTGGAGTGGGTGGAGCCCAATGATCAGGAAATTGTTCATCATGATCTTCAGGAAGTTGTTCATTAAGATCATCGGGGGGGGCTAGGAGAGAGGTGTTGGTGGTGAATTGGTCAGGTCCTCTACGCTGAGATTGAGTGGAGCTTCCGGTGCGAAATTCGGACCCTCAGTGAACTCGCGAATGGTGGCGATGCCTTGCTGGGCAATGCCGAGTGGGTGCAATCTCAAATAGTGGCAAAGGAAGGCCGGTGCGTTTTTTCTTTCTGCAAGGTGAAACCGTGTTGGTGGTACAACTTCTTCAACACTGTGAGATCGTGATCTCGCTGAAACTCAGGAAAGGAAACCCGGCTGATCAGCGTACGTCTGGAGTAATATCCAGATTCCTTGCGCATCATTGGTGCGGCCGACTTGATGGAGAGCATGTTGTGCTTCTCATACGAGGGGATGAAGGAGATGGTGCCGCACTCAAGGTCCAGTCGAAAACCCAAGAAATCCAGGGCGGCTTCTGTCTCCAAAAGGATGTCTCCTCCGTAGAAGTGTTCGTCACACAAGATGTGGGCTGCCGGAGTCGAAACCATCTAGGGGTTGCGACCACGAGCCTGTTGTCCACATAGCGGAGCAGGAGGGTGTCCTCAAAGGCGCGAGGTCCCGAAGTAGGATGGGTGTTGGCCCAAATTTGCTCGGCGACCGCAATTACCATCAGGCATAAAGCAGGGATGCGGGGGATCCCATCGGGGCCCCGCGTGTTTGCCTGAAGGAACGGAAGCCGACAGAAAAGATCTGCATGTCAAGGGTAGCTTGAATGATTTCGGGGATGTCGTCAAGCCACAGAGTGCGTTGCGCTGGCTTGTGTCGGCGACGGCGTCCGTTGTAGACGCGGGTGGTGGAAGAGGTGTCAAGTGTGTCCACTGTGAGGTGTGTGGTGGTGGAATGTGGTTGCCGCTGTCGGTACCAAGTCAAAAGTAGACGCCAGGCTGCTAAGAAGCGGTCTTTGTCAATGGAAGTGAAGAAACCAGAAAGGTCCTGGTTTCGATAGTCCAGAGGAGTGTGGCCGAGGCGGAGAAACTCATGCAAAGACCGCATGAGATCGAAGAGGTCGCCACCCGAAAATGCGTCTGGGCAAGCCGTGGCAACCATGCTGTGGAGCAGTTTGGCGAGAGCGTCAAGCATGGGTCGGAAGAAGGCGCCAACGAAGCTGATGATGGGTCGAGCAGTGGTCCAGTTCTTCTTCCTCTTGGGGAGGATGTAGGCAGTCGCTGGCCGTCCGAAGCCGGTCACGGCCCATGGATAGCGACCGCGGAATCTGCTGACGATGCTTTCTCGTTGCCGTTGATGGATCTCAATGGAGGGGACTCGCAAGGGAGCAAAGATGGCAGGATCCGTGAATGTGGCGTCCAGCATCTTGCCGTACACAGCGGGGCAATAGAGCATGAGTCGGCCGCACGTTGCGCTGGTCCTCGTGGCTTCCCCCGGACTCCAAGATCTTGTGCTGATTGACAGAGCGCAGTTCCCAAAAGCGATGGCCCCAAGCTGAGACTTTCCGATGGTGAAGTTCTGCAAAAGCTGGCCTAACGTGTCGGGATTGCAGGCTGTGGGAGTGGCCTGAGCATAGCATCCAAAGCTCGGGTAGTCATGGTTCTCAGGCCTCCATGCAGCAGACCGGATCATGTTCTCATAGGACATGCGGCGCATTCGATCTGGGGTGGTGCCGTGTACATACATGACAGCGTGATGGGAAGTGCCGAATCCAGCTTCCGGGTGTCGGGGAAACCAAGTGGTTGCGAACACCATGCCATGTGATTCCCGTCCCAGGAGATGGTAGAAGCTGGGTTCGAACGCTATGGGCTCATCCATGTCCATGCTTGGCAAGGCAGGGTCCAGGTTCGTCAAAATGGCCTTGGTCTGTTCCATTCTGGAGATGTCCAAGGCTGGAAGCGGGTCCAGCTCCCCCAACTCCCTAGGCGTGGGAACTCGCATTGGGTCAGTCTTGGTTGTGTCCATGACGCTTCGCCATAGATCAAGCCACCGGTTGTCGGAGTTTGTGTTGAGCTCTGCCTCCGACGGAGGGGGATCCAGGTCTTCAATGTCATCCAAGGGGTTGGGAAGGTGCAGGGCGGGGAGGGGGGATTGGGAAAGCCGCCGCGGGCGCAGGTTGCTGCTGTGGCCTGACTGCTCCAGTTGCCTGTGTTGCTGGTGCTGTGGCGGCGCTTGCCCCAGCGGCTTGTACTGTGGCTCTGCGGTGGGTGTCCCCACGATTGGTTCCACCAGCGTGGAGAGGACCTTTGAGACTTGTCGGTGTCCCATCCGGAAGCGCGCCGGGAAGTGGAATCTTGGGAGGTGTGGGTTTGCGGGGCTCGATGTGGAGCCGTGGTCCTGGGTGCGGGGGAGTGTCGCTGGGGGGGCCTGCGCCGGGGGGAGCGTGAGCGGAGGGAGATGGGGTTGCGGTGCGATCGCCTGGAGCGGTGGTGGGGCCGTGAGGGGGAATGTGACCGGCTCGAGCTGCGTGCTCGCCGGGCGGTGTGTCGCCGCGGCGACTTGTCGTGTCCACGGTGATGACTGGTGTGGGAGTGTGAGTGGCGGTGTCGTCTGTGACGGGAACGGGATCTGCGGGAGTGGGGCTGGGGATGAGTGTCCGTGGGATGTGGGTTGGTCGAGGAAGCGGCGGCAGGAGTCTTAGCAGCTGCATCGGCTGCACGTGCCGGCTGAGGCTCGGGCAATGAAGATGGCATGCTGCTCTGAGCCATGAAGGGCATCAGGGCGCCGGATGTCGCGTTGCCAAAGTTAGGAAGGCCACCGTAGGGCATCACGGACATCGGGTTGCCAAAGTTCGGAAGGCCACCATAGAGCATCATGGAAAACGGTGCAAAGGGCGTGGTCTGTGGGTTGGGTGAAGGTACGAGGCTCATGGGCTGCATCATCTGGGGTGACAACTGCAGGTTCGGTCCACCGCTGCCTGGTGACCGGACACGGTGCCGGCCGCAATGCTTTGCAGGAGCGAATGCATCATGTCATAGAGCTGGTGTCCAGCCATCTCGCAAGGGAGAGAGAGGGTTGGAAAGAGAGGGGTGGAAACAATAAAAGGCAGCTGCGGCATGGGCAGGCACGATTTAGCAACTGATTCACACATGACCTGTGCCTCAAAAAAGCTGCCTTGTCGGTCCAACTCATGTCAATGCAGGTGTCGCTTGAACGTGAAAGTGAATTGAACTGATCAGAGTCAGCGCAGAGCGTAAACCGATGAACTGCAAAGTCGGTGTTTGACCGACCTGCCCCTTGCACATGCGGCAGCCTAGCCGAAACCTCATGGTTGCTGCCTTGCTCAAGGTGCAGGCAATGCGACAGGCGCAACAAGCAATGCGAATGGCAGTACCTCACCTGCAAAATGGCTGCCTTGACCATGGTCAATCGCGCTGAACTGCGGCTTGAATTTGAACGAATGAACGGTCTTCCCCTCGCAGGGGGCTCCCGCATGTGGCGAGTCCAGCCCACAGCGCCATGTCGGACAGGCCGTGGGTAAACACACTTATCTCGAGAGGCTTCACTAGCCGAGATGAAAAACGCAGTCAGTAAAAATGCTTGAATGCAAATGCAAATCAACAGGTCACAACATCGACACCGAACAGGAAGCAACAGCGACAAACAGAAACCGCAAAAGGAATCAGGAAAGAGGGTCAGGAAATAGGCAGGTACGCCGGATTGATCAGATCCGGTATCCACCGAAATGCCGTAGCTTCATTGGACTGGATAGGCAAATCGGCTCCAGTCCCCCTGCTGCTTAAAGTTTTGCGTCCGTGCTCCAGGACGGTTCACACACACACACACGCACTCGCACATTCCTGGGTGACAAATCATAGCCCGAGCTTGTGACAATATGATTATTCATGGTAGGCATATTTCACCCTGCCTTGCGCTTGGAGAAGCAATGGTATCCAATCAAATCGTCAACCGTCCTGGCATGATGCACGAAACAGCGCAGCCCAAATCACTAGGACACAGCAAGAAGCCGCGCGCAGCATCAAATAATTCAAGATCGCTTCATGTGTGCTACGCGTCGCTCTCACAAGCTAAGGCTCTCCGTCAATGTCTCGACACTTTTGTAACAGCCAAAGCATGACTGCAGCACTGCGCAAAGCCGCAGGCACGCTGGAACAGCGTCATCTCTGGATCTTTCTCTTCCCTGGCATGCCCCCACAACAACCGCGCCAGGCTGGGCTAGCCACTGCAAAGAAAATTGTGTAAGATTGTTGGCACATCTCCACAAGCGTTCAAAAGACACACCACTTAAGGATGTTCAGGCGCAGCATGCTGCAAAATGCCTGTTCTTCTCGACAATCCAACAGAAGAGGATGGTGTCAGACCTCACAAACACTTCACCATATGCTTGTTGTCCGTCCGTCTTCTCCGGCTCTCTCCATCTCCCTCCCACCCTCTCCATCTCCCGCCATCAGCTCTCGCCGCCTCGCTCCATCTCCTTCCTTCTCTCTCTCTCTCTCTCTCTCTCTCTCTCTCTCTCTCTCTCTCTCTCTCTCTCTCTCTCTCTCTCCCTCTGTTTCTCTTTCTCTTCCTCCCGTTAAATTGAGACTGTTGTTTACTACAAGCGCAAGCGCTGTAATGTTGCAAACAAACCTGTAGTCTGCACAGCTCATGTAGTATCTTTCAACTGGAATGGAAATGTCAAGATTGACAGTAGTGACGAAAACAATGTTGTTCATCCCTGCTACTGTAGTGAAAAGGAAAACCGGTGCTTTGGGATTTTCACCTACTACTCAACACCCAGCAACTACTCCACCTCTACAGCGTACACCACAACGACAGAACGGTACAACGTGCTACACACTGCATTCTCAGCAAGACTACAGAACACTACGGTCACTACTTCTTGACCAACACGCACGGCTCAGAGGCACTTCACACCCAACTATTACACACACTCAGGCAAGTACGCATCACGACGCCTGTCAACCCAATAACGGACTACAACAGAACGCGTGGCTCAGGTCAGGAATTACATGAGCGAGGCCGCAACGGTCCAATCGCGTAAAACTACAAGTGGCGCTACAACACCAGAGTGAAGTCGTTGAAGTTGTAGTTGATCAAAGAGGCTCCCTGGTAGTAGTTCAAGCGAAGAGTGTTGAAGTTGAGTGATTGGTGTAGCGACGCACAAAGTAGCCCAAAGCGTTGTCTTTGAGTAGTTGTTGGACGTGGTCTGTGGGAAGTGAGATTGTGACGAGAATGTAGTCGTTGATGTGGTTGGTGGATGTGTGGAGTTCGGTCAAGCTGTAGTAATGCCACAAATGGGCATCTGCTGCTGAGCGCAACAGTTGTAGTCGATCCTACGCCGGCTCATGTAGCTTGCCCGGTACTGAGTGTAGCGGTAGGAAGGGTGTTGCTGGTTCGGCCGTGTTGCAGAAGAGGTTGGCTGAAGCGTTGTCATCCTGTCCTGCAGTAAGGAAGCAGTAATTCTCAACTGTCAGGGGAAAGTAGAATTTAGGGTACTGTGGTGAAGTGGGTAGTGCGGGCATGTCCCGTAGTAGGATGATCTGGTTGATGTGGAGGCTGAGGGGGAGTTGTAGATGTCCTGTAGGTGCGCGTGGAGTGGGAGCGGTGTCGAAGTGGTTCGTAGTTGTGAGTCGTAGCGCGCCTGTAGTTTGGTGAAGTTGCGACTGGTAGTTGAACGGGTGTAGTCGTCTCAGGTGAAGACACGCCAGCCTCGTCCTCAGCGACTGTGGTCGCGAAACGGTCCATGGCTGTCGTCCTAAAATGGAGTGAAGCTGGGGTACCTAAAGTGAGCCTGCGGGCAGACATGCGAAACAAACAGACATGTAGCGTTGACTGACGCCGCCAAACATGCCGCCAACAGTGCCAGTGACATTACATGTAGTTTCTGTAACTTACATACCAGAAGTGTCATGTTTCTTGTAGCTGCTACATACAAAATGTTCGAAGTTGGTGTTGTTGCGAAACAGTTACGCTGGTCGTTTCTAGTGCTAAATGCGTAGCAGTGTTTCCTGGATGAGCCGGTGTAGTGTTTCCTTGCTGATGCGTTTGGGAAACAATTCTGCGCTGTTGTGGGGTGGTGGATGTCCTGGTCCATCTGTTGGAGTGAACAATGTCGTTCTAAGTGATATCTGGCGTCTTATCCAGCGTTCGCCTTGTCGTTCCCAGTAGTCTCGGTTGTCTTCTTGCGCTGCGAGCGGTCTGTGTGTGGTTGCCTTTGGTGTGTGGTATCAAGGTCTGTGGAAGGCGCTGCTTTAGGTCTCCATATCTCTTGTGGAGCTCGTAGTTGCATCTTTGGCTTTGTTGGCGGCGTCTCCATCAGTTACTTAGTTGTTGCGGCCGTGGGCTCTGTCTTGTTGGTGTGGTCTTTGATGTTGCTCTTCGTGTAAGTGTGATCTTTCTTCTGAATCTGGCTTCTCCAGTCTGTCTACCAATCATCTAGTTCTTCTTCTGGTATTGGGCAGTCGCTGTTGTGTGGCGCGAAGAGCGCTTTGCGCGGTCGCTTGATGGACTATGATGGCCAAGGATTTGTCTCAGTCCTTGGTCTGTGTGCGTCAGTGGTGCAATGTGTTCCTGTTCTTGTTCTGCTTTCTCTGTAGTGAGTGTCTGATGAGGTGCGCTTGTTGTTCTCCATGGGCGCAGTGTCATGGGTTCAAGTCGAGTCCATATCCTCTACCAAGTAGTCTTGATGCGCTGAGGATAGGATACCTCACGTCACAAACGTAGTAGGGCATCAAAGTTGTCCTGCTTGTAGGGAACATACTTGATGCCATAGACAGGGATCCTCTTGTTGGTAACCGTGTAGAGTTGCGGAACTGATTCTCCACAAGGTCGTAGTGGTAGATCCGGTGCGTAGTGTAAATGCTCCTGAGTCGATCAGCAGGTGGTGGTATGACTTGAAGTTGGAGTACATGGTGTAGCGCGTGGTGTTGTCCTCAACCTTCTTTTGTCTTTGCTTTTGTGTTGCTGCTGCTATGTCGAAGTGTAGTTGCGTTGCGTCCTCTTGTAGGAGTTGTTGAAAGCTTTTGCTACGGTCGTTCCATGATGTTGTGTGCGACGCTTTCTTTCCAGGTAGTGATTTGTGTTTGCGCTTGTCTGGTAGTGGCTTTGCTTGTCTGGTGTGTCCCATAGTGAGGTGTGACTCGTTGATGCCTCCAAGCAAGTTTGCTGTGTCTTCATAGCTGCCAATCCTAGCTGTTGTCATAGTCGTAGTCGTTCCAACTCTCCTCCATGCAGTTCACCTTGTGTCCATGTCCTTCTTCTCCTTCGTAGTACCAGTCCCAGGCATCGTTCAGATCCTGAGGTAGTTCCTCATTGTTGTCCTGATCTGCTTGTTCTTGGTCTGGTGGATGTAGTTCTTCTCCTTCTCCTATGTGCCGCACGGGCACTCTGCAGTCCTGTGCCCAATGGCCAGGCTTGCCACATCGGTGGCATGTCATGTAGTTGGTGCTTCCTTTTTCTTTTGATTTGCTGTAAGTTCCTTGACCTTTGCCTTTGCTTTGTTGCGCCCTCCTTTGTTGTAGCTTCCTTTGCCTTTGTCAAATCCCTTGTAGCGCCCTTCGCTTCTGTGTTTGCCTTTGCCTTTGCTTCCTTTGTAGCGGCCTTTGCCCTTTCCTTTGCCTTTGTAATTGTAGTTTCTTCCTTTCCCTACATTGTAGTTCGTGCCTACAGCTGAAGTAGCTCTTGAGAAAGCAGGGCTGCTCTGGTCTCGTTGTAGTTCGTGATCTGTCCAGCTCGCACTTGGAGGTGTTGTTGCAGCTCCATCTGGTAGCGCTGCGCCGTCGTCTTTCTCGTAGCGGTTGATGCGCAGGAATTGCTCGTCAAACCGTGCTTCATTGACTGTAGGTTCCAGTGGTTTCGTGAGGTAGCCAACGCTTCATGTTCCTACTGGCAGGCTGCACCTGTTGCGCAGAAGGAAGTCGTAGTGTTTCACATCCGTTTGCGGCTTTGCCTTACTACTGCAGCCTGCTCCCTGACATATGTTGAGGTCTACTGCTTTGCTTGCTTGTGTAGGGTCGCGTATGTGTGCTCTGATGTCTGCGTCCTCAACTTGTCGTGTAGCTACTTGCGCCAGTTGTAGCACCGGGTCAAAGTCTCGGTCTATGAGTCCGGGATATGCTTGTAGCTTGAACAGCTGTTCTTCATACTGGGAGTAGTCACCAGTGAAGAAAGGTGGTGGCAGCTTGTATTTGTGTAGTCTCTGAACGTCGTTGTCTTGTTCTGTCCCTGCTCCCGTAGTCGTGGCTCCTACTGTTTCTGCTGTTGGCCCATTCTCTGTTCCTGTAGCTTGCTGCGCTGGAGCTGATGCTGCTTCTCCTGTCGTGTCGTAGTAGTTTGGCACGCGATTTCTGTTGCAGTTGTTGTGGTACTTACTGCTGGATACTGGAGCTCCCCTATTTTTAGGATCTCAGCTCCGCTACCGCGTTAAATTCAGAATGTTGTTTACTACAAGCGCAAGTGCTGTAATGTCGTTAACACAAACCTGTAGTCTGCACAGCTCCTATTTTGCATGGGCTCTTGATGTAGTCAAAGGTAAGCTCAAGGCCTGCGGTCATGTACAAGCTACGAAGTACAACACTGCACGCATCTCTCTTCATGTCTTTTTGTTTCTCGCTCTCTCTCTCTCACAATGTCTCTCTCTCCCGCTATCTTTTTAGCTTCCATGCCAACAAGTGGGGGTTGATCAAAATGATATTCCTACTAAATTCGAAAAATCACCCATGCTCATTTGGGGGCCGGGAATATTGATCAACCCCCATTTGTTGATTGCAGCATCTTGGGTGGCTGGCACAGTGTCAAATATCATCATAAAGGGAAAAGACATCACAAAGGACACCACCGCTCCACCTTAGCATACGTGGCAAGGATGAAATCAGCAAAGGCCACTCGACCTTTATTGCTATTTGCTGCTTTAAGTGATGCGGCGCATCTTTCCCCCTGTTCGACTCAAGCACGTGCGTGGGTGTGGGCATGGGCGTGGGCGCGGGCGTGGGTGTGGGTGTGGAACTGGGTGTGGGTGTGGGTGTGGGTGTGTGTGTGTGTGTGGGGGTGTGTGTGTGTGTGTGTGTGTTTGTGTTTGTGTTGGTGTGTGCTTTGTGTGTGTGTGTCTGTGTGTTTGTTTGTGTGTTTGTTTGTTTGTTTGTTTGTTTGTTTGTTTGTTTGTTTGTTTGTTTGTTTGTTTGTTTGTTTGTTTGTTTGTTTGTTTGTTTGTTTGCTTGCATGCGCTCGCATGTGTTTGTGTGTTTGCGTGTTTGTGTGCTTGTGTTTGCGTGTTTGTGTGTGTGTGCTGTTTGGCTGATTGTGAGTTTGCGTCATTGTAGGGTTGTGTGTGTGCTTGAATTTGTGCTTTTGTGTGTTTGCGTGCTTGCGTGTCTGTATTTGCGCACGTGTGTGTGTGTGTGTGCGCTTTGTGTGTGTGTGTGTGCGGTTGTGTGTGCATGTGGTTCTCTTTTGTGTTTGCGTGCTTGTGTGCTTGTTTCTTTGCATGCGCGCGCATGCGTGTTTGTGTGCTTGTGTGCTTGTGTTTGTGTGTTGCTGTGTGTGTTGCTGTGTGTGGTGCTGTTTGGGTGATTGTGAGTTTGCGTCATTGTGAGTTTGTGTGTGTGTGCTTGTGTTTGTGTTTTTGTGTGTTTGCGTGCTTGCGTGTCTGTATTTGCGTGTTCGTGTGTTTGTGTGTCTGTGTGCTTGTGTATTTGTGTGTACGTGTGTTTGTGTGTACGTTTGTTAGCTTGTGTTTGCATTGTGTGGTTGTGTTTGTGTGTGCTTGCGCGTTTGCGCGTTTGCGCGCTTGCGCGTTTGCGTGTGTGTGCCTGGTTGCCTGGTTGCCTATTTGTGTACTTGCGTGTTTGGGTGTTTGCGTATGTGCGGGCTTGCGTGATTGCGTGTTTACGCGTTTGCGCGTTTTGCGTGCTTGCACGTTGGCGCATTTGCGCGTTTGCACGTATGCGCGCTTGCACATTAGCACGTTTGTGCGGCTGTGCGATTGTGCGTTTGTGTGTGTGTGATGTTGTTCTCGCTTGTGCGTTTGTGTGCTTGTGTGTTCGTGACTGTGTGTTTGTCAGTTTGTGTGTGTGTGCTTGTGTTTGTGTTTTTGTGTGTTTGCGTGTCTGTATTTGCGTGTTCGTGTGTTTGTGTGTCTGTGTGCTTGTGTATTTGTGTGTACGTGTGTTTGTGTGTACGTTTGTTAGCTTGTGTTTGCATTGTGTGGTTGTGTTTGTGTGTGTGCTTGCGCGTTTGCGCGTTTGCGTGCTTGCGCGTTTGCGTGTGTGTGCCTGGTTGCCTGGTTGCCTATTTGTGTACTTGCGTGTTTGGGTGTTTGCGTATGTGCGGGCTTGCGTGATTGCGTGTTTACGCGTTTGCGCGTTTTGCGTGCTTGCACGTTGGCGCATTTGCGCGTTTGCACGTATGCGCGCTTGCACATTAGCACGTTTGTGCGGCTGTGCGATTGTGCGTTTGTGTGTGTGTGTGTGATGTTGTTCTCGCTTGTGCGTTTGTGTGCTTGTGTGTTCGTGACTGTGTGTTTGTCAGTTTGTGTGTGTGTGCTTGTGAGTTTGTTCGTGTGGCTGTGTGCTCGTGTGTTTGTGTGCTTGTGTGTTTGTCTGTTGCACCACATGCTGAGGCCACCACAGATTGAAAGAAAGAAAGGGTTTTGCACATAGTCTGGGCCTCAGTTGCTGGCACTGCAGTAGACCTGTCACACTGCCTCCCCCTCCGTGACTTTCTGGGAACCAGGCTATAGCGATCCTCAAAGCCTGCAATGCTTGATGAGGGTCTGTAATACGTGCAGTGGGAAAGCTGTCCCTTCCTGTGCATTTTGAGGGCCCAGCCGTGCAACACTTCTGAGTCAAATGGTGCTTGGAACATCATGAAAGCGAGCATTTGCCTGGATAGTACTTGATGATGAGGCAGGTCTGCATCTAAGCAACAAGGGCTTCTTCAAAATCTCATGTGCAAGACATTCTGTGTGGACCCATAGCCGCTCCCCAAGTCGAAGCAAATGTTCGCATTCAAAGAGTTTGAGGCCCTCACATGGCCCAAAAAGGTAATAGCACCTGAGGCTGAGAGCGCTGACAACTACAAGTTCTGTTTGGTCTTCGAAGGCCCATGCATTTGGATTGTTCTGGGGTTGGCACCCAAGCCAGCCACCTGAAAGAGCCAGGTAGCACCGTTAAGGATGTGTACCGTGTCCTTGGCAAGGGCATGGGTGTCATTCTCTGTTGGCAACCACGCACGCGATTACCTTCGCGGGCCAACCTGAATGACTTTCAGCTTCGGGCCACGTGCTGAGCGTTGACCTGGCCGCTAAGTGCAAGGAAGTGCAAGGGCTGACTCCAGTTGAACATCAGACTCACACCGCTCAATCTAAGTTAAGTCAGATCTGCGTCCGCCGCATGGTAGGCACAGTCATAGAAGTTGTGGGCATTCAGCGCAAGGTCCATATAGGCGTTGCGAGCTGAGACGGTCGGAACGTGCCAATGCAAAACTCCCATGCAAGCACCACTCGTTCTGCTGCTGCATATGCGTACTGCATATCTCTGGAAATCAGAAGCGTGCAGTTGAGTGCAACAGTCCATCTGTTCCCCTCTCACCCAGTCTGTGCACTCCCAGAATCGCGTGAGTAGTGTGAACCAGGAAGGGAAAGCTAATAAAGCCCATGCCGCGTCTAATTCTTCCCTCATTGATGAATCCCTGTGTCCGAGAGCGCCGACATAAGGGATCCAGGTAGACTTCGTACAGCTCCACCACGAAGCTGCAGCAGCAGCTCCTGACGTCGCAAGCCTGTCATTAGTCATGATTGCCTATACTCGCCGACCCCGCTCAGTGTCTGAGCCCTGGGTCCGGGGCAGGATTGCGCACACCTTGGAAGGCCGGTATGAATAGCAATACAACACAAAATCTGATGCTCACGGTATATTGGGCCGACCTTGCCAAAGCAAGGTCTTCATTTGTCGAGGATTCCCAAGCTTGCCAGGGCGCTGAGTTGCTCTCCATGCGCACCGCCCCAGACAGGACGCCAAGCACGATCCTATCAAGTTTTCTGGTCTTGTCAATCGCATGGCACTCGTTCGTCAAGCTGCCCAGAATGGGCTCACCAAGGCGACACAGCAAAGCATGCAAAACACTCAAAGCAAGCAAGGCATAAAGCGTCTCTCAAGTACAAGAGATGCTGTGCATTGCAGCTGGCCTGAACGGCTGAGCTGTTCCAACGATAAGACCACCACTTGCCACCGTGCCGAAATGGTATCTGGGCAAGGACCAGGTGCGCGCTGCTCAAGCCCGCTGATGTGATTTGCTTGCAAGTCGAAAAAAGTAGCCTTGTCCAAATTGTGACAGGTCGCGCCTGAGGCAAATGAAGTAGCCTCGAAGAATGGAGCAGCAGGGCCTACAAGTCTGATGCTGACGCCGCCTCCATCCGCTGTTCCGGGAAACTATTGAGCTGGGCAGCGCATGCCCTCGGCCCTGCATGCCACCGTTGAAGAACCAGAGCTCCGTGCTGCCGCGCAAGTGACGGCGTTGCAAAATTCAACAAGTCACAAAAGGGGAGGGTTGCATGAGGCCGATATTCGTTCACTCATTGGCTAGCTCTTCTTGTGTCCCTGCTTGCGCTCGCTGACTCGGACCTCGTCGCAGCTTGTCAGGCTCCATGCCCATGGAAAACAAAGCTAAGACCAGTTACAGCAGTTGGTTTCCCAACTGGTTGTTCCTTGCTATGTGCTCCCCCATTCGAAGCAACGCCTTGTCCTTGACTTGGCAGCTTGATTTGGCACCCAGACGTGGTCTCCGGTTGCTGGCAACGGGTAGTTCAATTCAAGCGCGCCGATTTGCGCAACTGCGGTTTGGGGGTCGAAGTGATAAGCAGGGGCAAGTGGGGAGACAACTGAAGAGACAGGTTCGAGACAGCAAGCACAAGCAAAGAGACAAGTGGAGAGACAGGTTCGAGACAAGTGGGCATAAGGAGAGAATCCCAACTACTGAGCGGTTTGAGGAATAAGGAATAAAGTGGACATCTTACATCAGCGACCAAGGTAGATGCAAAATCAATGAAGAATGTAGTTCTGCTGGGCCAGCAATCTGAGCCAGCATTGCTTGCAAGACATGTTACGCATCACACACAAAAACCAGCCAGGCAGTCGTGTACATGATGACAAAATCAGCCACTGCAGTAATGATCCAATTCCTCGGTAAATATCTTTGCGCAGGTCCGAGCCACGTCCCTGCAGGAAGGCACACCGTGGTGGACAACTGCTTCAGAACCATGTTTGGGCAATCTGCTTTGGAAATGGTTCGGGAAAGCGCATCTTTTGGGATTCGGAAACGGCTTGGAAACTATAAGCGCTTCCGAAAACGCGCAAGCGTCTCCGACACTATGAAGATGATTTCAGAAACTACAACGTTCCTCGGAAACCATGGCATTAACACACAAATGGACTTACAGCGAGTTCCACGGCTCAACTTCTTGGTGGCAAGCGCTCTGCTAGGCAGGGTGTGCTGTTCTATCTGGCAGTTCAACATCTTGCCGGTGGTGTTCTGCTGGCACGTGCCGTTGCGAACCATGGAGTGAAGCCAGCATGTCTAAGTCATAAAACTGACACCAGTGGTAGCTGTTTCTGCATCGGTGTTGCTGACGCGGGGGTTCAAGAACCCAGCAACTTCTGAAACGCAGGTGCTGTTTCTGAACTGCGCTTTATAAAGCGGAGACGGCTTCTGGACTACAATCTCGGAGGGAAGGAGTCATTAACTGCTTCCGAAACTATGCCTCGGAAAGTACAGAAACTATGCTTCGAAGCTATGCTTCAGAAATATTCGGAAACCAAGAGACTATGCTTCAGCCTTCAGCCTTCAGGTTTGGTCTGCGGTCTGTCTCAGAAACTAGGCTTCGCATAGTGTGTTTTGGCAACCAAGCGTCCAATGAAAATTCGCTTCAAAAACTTTGCTTGCTGCTTTCCGCTTCCAGTAGCTCGCAAGAGGCTGGTACAATGAAGGCCCTTCTTCAACGAGGGTCCTTACCCCACTTGAATGTGAGAATAAGCACCTACCATATACCAGGATCCTGGCAGCTGCTGTCTGGGCTTGGGGGTTGGGGCCATCATGGCCAACCACTTCTACATCAAATTCATTTTTGCTACGTCGAACAGGAAAGGGAGAGCTGTCATCCTCTAGCTCCTACGCAAACTGGTGGAATGCAACAGCTGATGTGGGAGGTGGGAAGATAGCTTGTCCCACGTCCACCATGTATAAGTCAGTCACTCAATACCATGCTTGTCAGTCGCCCATCAAGGAATAGGAGGGAGTACAAGCAGGCAGCTTGCTTTCTTCTCTGAGCGCACTACAACAAATGCTTTGATGTGGGTTTCTTTTGACAGCTAATTGGGTTTGGCGTTGGCTTCGTGTGGTTCAGCACTTGCAACATCCTCAGCATGGCCTGCAACTGGTTTTCCAAAAGGGAAGCGAAAATTAGGACCAAAAATTGGATCCCTTAGCATCCTCACGTCGCCCGCAAGTCGACCTGCAACATCCTGAGCATTGTCTGCAACTACCTAGCTTTCCAAAACGGATGCTAGTACCAGTCTTTCAAATGGCTGCGGCCTTGCCCCCTCCCCCCCCAAGGTAGTTTGTGAGCTGCGTGCGCTAGTTACAAATTCTGATATTTGTCTTGCTGGCTTTCTTCAGTCTAGTCTTGAGGAAGCCATCGGCAGGTGTTGGCCCACATTGGCCCGGTCAATCCCAGGTTCACCCTACAATACAGAGCAACTGTCTCGCCATGAATCCCCACTCAGACCCGCCGTTCATCTAAATCGTGCTTACACTTGGAAACTCACGTGCCGCCCCGTGTCGTCCAAAGGCACCAGCATGTCACAATCGCAAGCCTCAGCGGATTGTGCGCTTCACAGAGAGAAAGTTCAATTGCGGTGGCCAAACAGATCGAAGAAGTCTTGCAGTGACCGCTAAGGGTGCCGCATCGTAATCTGAGTTTCATCTTGAGGTGGCAAGAGCGATTGGTAGCTCGTTTCGGCGATCTGCACGCAGCTTCACAATGATGTTCATGCAAACAGTGCAGCACTTGCTTTGGGGTCAGCTTGGGGCGGCTTGTACAACACCTGCCTTGTCGTCTTGCAGATCTGACGTCAGTATCATTGCAATGAGGCATAAGGCCGCAAAGTCAACAATTCCGCGGCAAGTCAGGGCAAGAACAGGCTCCATCCTGGGTGCAATTGACTCAACCAGTCCAACTGTACACGTCCAACTTAACGTACGACTGAATGTTAATGCCTGGAAGTCTGAGTCTTTGGAAGCTAGAAAGGCTGTCGTGAAAACCCAAGATGGCTAACCCTACGCATCCCGAAGTGAGCGGTGTTCGTGCTGTCTGCGCAGTTGCTTCAGTGATAAGTGTCAGATTAGCACACATGCCGTCTTCCAATCAAGAAACAGTCCGATCCGTCTACTTTTACGAAAGGAAAGAACTAGACGCAGAGTATCCAGTGAGTCAACATGCTTTGCCCGAGGCTTACAATTTGATGCTAGAGGGACCAGCGCTTGTGTTGGGTTCCGACGGAAAAGCAGCAAAAAGACTTTGGCAGACCGAAGCCGCTCAGAGAATGGGAGCAACTCAAGTGATATCTGTCGCAAGCAATGCGTGCAAATACAGCTGCCCAAGTAGCTCTGCGCAAGCAGCGCAGCAAAAGCGTCGTTGCGCAAAGGCGCTGTGCAAGCAGTATTGGCAAGAGGCGCCGCGCACTAAAGCGCAATGAACATGACAAAACTGATCCTGCGCTAATGTGCTTCTTTGCAAAACAACAATCGTGCTGCTCTTGGAAGACATGGACATTTGCGAGCAAGAGCTGCAGGGGATCACGCGTGCAAGGCACTCTTTTTATGTATAGCGCTGCAGCAACGCACTTTAAGTACCGCTTGGCTTTCTTGCGCGCTGAACAACCGCACAAAGCAATCCGTTGCGCAAGCATCAAAAGCAGCGATCAAGCAGCGGAGCTCAGGCAGGCTACCGCCTTTTTTGCGAAGAACCGTTCCTGGAATTGTCAAACACATGCTTTTCAGCCTCGATTCAGCCTCACAACAGCTGAGGCTGCAGCTTCAGCGAGGGCGTCTCCAGAACAGCCTTGCAGGACCATTCGATGCAATTGATAGCCAGCTCCACGTCTTGCTCCAAATTGCCTTGGAAGCAGAGCTTGCACTCCAAAGAAATGAATCATGCTTCTACCCTGCAATGTTCCAAACCAATGTAAGAGGCGCGGAAGGACATCTTGCTGCGAAGATCGGCGTGCTTCCAGTACATCAGCAAAATCTAAAACAGGAAATCACTTTTTTCGGCGCACCAAACCGGGGGGCATGTGATCGTCATGAAGGTGATGCCGATCAATGTCATTCCAAAGCCAGTGCCAGCATCTGTCAACCTGGCTAGACCCCAATCTTTGACCGTCCTCTGAAAGGCATGAATCCACTCAAACTCTGCCAAACACGTCTCATTGTGAGAGAGTCTGAGGCGGTTGACAAATCTGCAGTTTGGATCAAGCTGCTCTCATAAACATGCTGCGCAAGGCTTGTCGCCAGTGCTGGCCCAGCATTGCCCATCACCCCGTTTCCAGCACCACCTGATAGTGGACGGGACAGATGCACAGCGGATGGCAAGCTTCGCTGAAGCGTCACAATTGCCAAAATTTGCCAAAGCCAAGCGTCAGGAAGTATAAGCCAGTGCTCAGCGGCCCAAGCGTGAGGATGGTAAGCCCAGCCCACACCTGTCTAGGAGCTGGTGAGAACAGCAAAAAAAGCTGTTGGGGGAAGCATCACATGAACCTTTGGATCGATTTAGAATGACTTTGGGAAGTGGGTGGGGAGAATGTAGAGGAGGTTGGCCTAGAATGTGACGAGGGGATGTGACAGGAATGTGAAGGTGCAGCAAGCAAGCCAAAGGTACAAGCCACATATGTAAAACAGCCAAAGACGCAAGTACAGGTAGTTGTGGGCCAAAGGATCAACGTCCACCCAAAGCAGTGCACTGGGCCAATGACCAGCATGCTGGCTCTGAAGCGCAGCAAGGTGATATAGACATAGCTCAGGATTACACCTGCGAAAAGTGGGAAAAAACAGAAAAGATGAACTGCGCTTGCTTTGCCCGGCCAGAAGCTGCTGCCACCAGCAGCGGCCAGTAGGAGTTGATCAGGGTGGCCCAAGT
The DNA here is from genome assembly GCA_963377175.1 of Effrenium voratum. Lineage (NCBI taxonomy): Eukaryota > Dinophyceae > Suessiales > Symbiodiniaceae > Effrenium > Effrenium voratum. The sequence goes on along the minus strand of CAUJNA010000822.1, from coordinate 78,720 downwards.
GTTCACCAAGGGCGTCTTGTCAATCCAGTCCTGCACCTGCTGGGAAGGGAAGCACCTTGCTACCAAAAGAATCTAATTACTTCGCTTCGAGCAATCACACTCACGAGCTTACGGCCGTGAACACGGTTGTGTGAATTCAAGCATGGTTTTCGAGTGGCTTGGGGCCTATGACTGCTCAACAAGCTTTGCATTGAGAGCCTTATCCGGCTGTCTGTGTGTCAAACTCCACTTGTCTGCGAGCCGATCTCGAGAACTCAAACGTCGGCTCCGTTAACAAAAGCCAAGCCCTTCCAAAAAGAAACCCGACGGGGGGATTAAACGAAGTTGATTGATTATTCACAACCCAAAGCAACACAAAAGCGTCACCCTTTCTCCGTGAGGGCACACGCCATGAAATCTACGCCGGGCGTAAGCAAACCCAGACTGGCGAGCTGCTCTGGCGGGCTGGCAGGATCCACTGGCGAATCCGGCTCGATACTGGCCGGATACTTGGCAGGGTCCACCGGCAAGGGATACTCAGCATGATATTTGGTGGGATTTACTTGCGACTTTTTTTGGGAAACTCAGCGGGATACTCGGCGGGATCCACTGGCGGGTTGCTCTGGTGGGATACTCGGCGGGATCCACTTGCGAGCTGCTCTGGCGGAATACTCGGCGGGATCCACTGGCAAGCTACTCTGAGGTACTCAGCGGGATACTCGGCTCGGCGGGATCCACTGGCGAGCTACTCTGCGGGATACTTGGCGGGATCCACTGGCGAGCTAGTCTGGGGATCCACTGGCGGGCTGCTCTGGTGGGATACTCAGCGGGATCCACTGGCGAGCCGCCCGGCGGGATACTCGGCGGGATCCACTGGCGAGCAGCTCTGGCGGGATACTGGGCGGGATCCACTGGCGAGCTGCTCTGGCGGGATGCTCGGCGGGATCCACTGGCGAGCAGCAGCTCTGGCGGGATACTCGGCGGGATCGCTCGCCAGTGCTGCTCTGGCGAGACACTCGGCGGGATCGACTGGCGAGCTGCTCTGGCGGGATACTGGGTGGGGGCGTGGTGTAGAAGCATCCAAAACGCGGATTCCAACATAATCAAAGGAAGTTAGAAGGAAACTTCCGAGTTACGGAAACTAATTGAAAGCTAGATGGTGCAGGGAGGGAGGAAGAAAGAATGAAAGGCGCGCGAGAGAAAACATGCGTGCGCATGCGGCGGTGGAATAGAATTTGCGAAGAGGAGCAACCCTCCGCGGGTTTGGTGGTGTGGAGCTGGCTGAAAGCTACCTCAGTCGCGGCGTCTGACGGATGACGGGTGCGGGCAGTCTCGGGACGGAGGCGGCGCCGGGACCGTTGGCACGGCAACGCAGAGGTATCGCAAGGTTTGAATTGCGTGGCAGGCGCAGCTTTTTGGTGAGGTCGGGCGCAGATTTCGTGGCAGGCGCAGCACTTTCGCAAGGTCAAGTTTTCCCAAGCTTTGACTTGCGTGGCAGGCGCAGTACTTTCGAAAGCTCAGATGCAGATTTCGTGGCAGGCGCAGCACTTTCGCAAGGTCAAGTACAGGTTTCATGGCAGGCGCAGCACTTTCGCAAGGTCAAGTGCAGAATTCGTGGCAGGCGCAGCACTTTCGCAAGGTCAAGTACAGAATTCGTGGCAAGCGCAGCACCTTCGCAAGTTTAGGCACAGATAGATAGATAGATAGATGGATGAGATAGAAAGTAGATAGTTAGAGAGATAGATGGATAGATAGATAGATAGATAGAGAGATAGAGAGATAGAGAGATAGAAAGATAGAAAGATAGAAAGATAGATAGAGAAAAAGTAGATAGATAGATAGGTAGAGAGATTGATAGATGGACAGAGAGATAGATGGAGAGAGAAAGAGAGAGAGAGAGAGAGAGAGAGAGAGAGAGAGAGAGAGAGAGAGAGAGAGAGAGAGAGAGAGAGAGAGAGAGAGAGAGAGAGAGAGAGAGAGAGAGAGAGAGAGACAGAGAGAGATATGGATCGAGAAAAAATACGCGCGCGCGCGTGGCAGGGGAAGAGAAAGTCGTAAAAAGCGCAGCCCTGTGCGTGAATCGGCGTTTTCGATTATAAGAAAGTCGCAAAAAGCGTGGCCCTGTGCGTGAATTGACGTCTCCGGAGTTGCGAAAGCTAGCCTGTTCGCGGCGTCTGGTCGGAGCGGGCTCGGAGCATGCTCGGATCACGTTCGGCGCCGGGCCCATTGGCACGGCAGCACAGAGGTTTCGCCAGGTTTGAATTGCGTGGCAGGCGCAGCTTTTTGGCAAGGTCGGGTGCACATTTCGTGGCAGGCGCAGCATTTTCGCAAGGTCAAGGTCTCCCTAGGATTGAATTGAGGGCAGACGCAGCACTTTCGAAAGGTCAGGTACAGATTTCGTGGCAGGCGCAGCACTTTCGAAAGGTCAGGTACAGATTTCGTGGCAGGCACAGCACTTTCGCAAGGTCAAGTACAGAATTCGTGGCAGGTGCACCACTTTCTGCAGATTTCGTAACAGGCGCAGCACTTTCGCAAGGTCATGTACCGAATTCGTGGCAGGCGCAGCACTTTCGCAAGGTCAAGTGCAGAATTTGTGGCAGGCGCAGCACTTTTGCAAGGCCAAGTGCAGAATTCGTGGCAGGCGCAGCACTTTCGCAAGGTCAAGTAAAGAATTTCGTGGCACGCGCAGCACTTTCGCCAAGTGAACTTTCGCAGCCGGGGCTCCAACATCGCAACTTTTGAGTACGAAAGTAGTACGTGAAGGGCTCGAAAATCGCAACTTTTAAGTACGAAAGTAGTACGCGAAGTCAACTTTCGCAGCTGGGTCTTCAAATTCGCAACTTTTAAGTACGGAAGTAGTACGTGAACGCAGCTGCTGGAAAATCACGACTTTTAAGTACCAAAGTATTACGTGAAGTCCAATCGCAACTTTTAAGTACAAAAGTACTACGCGAAGTCAACTTTCGGGGCTTCAAAACGCGCAACTTTTAAGTGCAGATATAGATGGATAGATAGATACATCGATAGACAGATAGAGAGATAGCTAGAGAGATAGATAGAAAGAGAGATAGAGAGAGAAATAGATAGATAGATAGAGAGAGAGAGAGAGAAAAAAAAAAAAGATAGATAGAGACAGAGAGCGAGATAGATAGATAGATAGACAGAGATAGAGAGATAGAAAGATAAAGAGATAGATAAATAGACAGAGAAAAAGAGATAGATAGATAGATAGATAGATAGATAGAGATAAAGAGAGAGATAGAAAGATAGATAAATAGATGGATAGGTAGATAGAGAGATAAATAGATAGATAGAGAGACAGATACAGAGATAGATAAATAGATAGATAAATAAACAAACAGATAGATAGATAGACAAATAAATAGATAGAGAGAGAGAGAGGGATAAATAAATAGATAGAAGGGGAGATAGAGAGATAGATAAGTAAATAGGTAGATGGATAAAGAAATAGATAGATAGATAGATAGATAAAAAAGATAGATAGATAGATAGATAGATAGATAGATAGATAGATAGATAGATAGATGAGGTACATAGATAGATAGGTAAAGAGAGAAAGAGATAGAGAGACAGATAGAGAGATGGATTGATAGAGACATGGAAAGAAAGGTAGATTGAGAGATACAGAGATGGATACATACACGAGAGATAAAGAGATAAATAGATAGATAGAAAGATAAAGAGATAGACAAATAGAGAGAGAGAGATAGATAGATAGGTAGATAAAGGGATACATAGAGAGATAGAGAGATAGATAGACAGACAGACAGATAGATAGATAGATAGATAGATAGATAGATAGAGAGATAGACAGATAGAGAGACAGATAGATAGATAGCTAGATAGATAGATAGATAGATAGATAGATGCGAGGGAGATAGATGGAGAGATAGACAGAGAGAAAGAGACAGAGAGAGAGAGAGATAGAGACATAGAAAGAAAGAAAGAGAGATAGAAAGATAGATAGAGAGATAAACAAATAACTAGATAGACGAACAGAAGATAGATAGACAGATAGATAGATAGATAGATAGAGAAATAAATGGATAAATACATAGAGATAGAGAGAGAGAGATAGAGAGATAGATAGGTAGATGGATAGAGAAATAGAAAGAAAAGATAGGAGAGATAGAAAGATAGGTAGATATATAGATAGAGAGATAGAGAGATACATAGATAGATACATAGATAGATAGATAGATAGATAGATAGATAGATAGATAGATAGATAGATAGATAGATAGATAGATAGATAGAGAAGATAGATAGAGAGATAGATAGATAGATAAGCAGATAGATAGCTAACACGAGAGACAGGTAGATAGATAGGTAGTTAGGTAGATAGATAGGTAGAGAAAGATAGATAGACAGATAGACAGATAGATAGACAGCGAAGAGACAAAAGAAAAAACAGATAGAAAGAAGGAAAGAAGGGAGGAAGGAAGGAAAGAAAGGAAGAGAGGAAGAATGACGGAGAAAAAAGAAACAATGAAAAGGAGGAAGAAGAGAAAAAGACTCAAGAAAAGAAAGAGAAAGAGAACTATCGTTTTTATATTTTGAAAACTTCCGCCCACCGGCTTCGCCGGCTCTACTGGTATCTAACAACCCCTTCCTGTCGGGTGGGGAAAACAGGAAACACTGTGAGTGCCCTGAACCTCACATCCACCCCTTCGCCTGTATCTCAAGGTTCTGCGGCCAGGGCTTGCACACGAGGCCAACAAAAGTGGCTGAGGCATAGCTGCTGACTGGCACCAAGGTGAAGTTCCCACGCCAGTCACCTTGGCTGAATACGACATCATGAGGTCAAATACAGTCAAGCGTGACGCCAGGCAACTGTGGACGATGTTGTCTGGATCAATCTCCGGCTCCACATACTGCATCGAAAGGTTGTCAAGAGATGGCAACAATGGGTTAATCCCTCAATCTGTTAAAGAACTGCAAACAGAGCAACGGATATTACCTGTCTTCACAGCAACGCACCTGCGTGGCTTCCAGCCTCCGTCCTGTGCCTGGCGTGCAAGGGGACTCGAATACAGAGACACGTTCTCTATCTCTCTCTCTCTCTCTCTCTTCAATTCTTTCAAATGTCATGCCGGTAATCTCCACCAACTTCTCTGAAAAAGCGCTTCTCAGCAAAGACATCCAGCATGCACTCAAAATTGAAAAATCGTCGAAACATGCGATTCCTGCAAAGAACATGGGGCAAAATTATGGGTCCCTGTTTTTTTTTCTGGGAAATTGTGTGTGTGTGTGTGTGTGATAGGCTGAGTGTGCCTCAAACGCAATTTCTTATATCAGGCGTGACCATGTTTGGGAGGGTGCTGCTCATCAACCTACTCATGCAGCCACTATCACGCCCTTCTGGCCAGGCCCACATATCATTTGGTCAGGACGGATGCTGTCTTGTGCCGGCGTCTGAGCATGAGCGCTTAACACGCTATTCAATCACTCCTCGAATCTTCATGGTCAACACACCAGCATTGAATCTTCGCTTTCAAGCAAAACAAACACATGCGACCTTCAAAAACAGCACGGCCGCAGCAACCTGAGCTGCGTTGACGTGTGATGTAGAACGGCTATGTTGGCATGTGCTGCGAGCAGCCAAGTTACACCAACGCGCACGGCCTAGCCTTGTTGACATGCGCTGCACGGCAAAGCTTCGTTGACATGCGAACCCTTCGCTACACTTTCGGGAAAAACACGGCTGTCATCGGAGCCCCTCAGGCTTTTGAAGCGCCTCTCGCTGAAAACCTGCAAAAACAGGAGCGAAGTCATTTGTTTATTTTATTTTTTTCGGCTGTTTGAGGCGCCGCTTGCAGCACTTCGCTCGGTTTCACGACGTGCAAAGAACAAAGATAGCGAACGTCCGCTGACGGAAGACATGAAAAACCTGACCAAAACTGGTGTTAGCTAGGCTATTCTTAAAATCATGAAGTTCCTGTGTGAGCCAATTCGTGAGGGTCAAGCAAGTCGCTTGCCACCATCTGTGCAACAAGTGGAGTGGCATTCTGACGATTCTGTCGCCATGGCCGGGCCTGGCTTGAACCAGGATTCCTTCGCACCTGGGCATGTCCATCTCTCCGGATTCTCTAGACTGCATTTCGCTGCTTCGTTTGTTACGAGTCTGCAAACCCGCGTTCTCCAGCATGTCTCTCTCTCTCTCTCTTTCTCGCTTTCTCCCGCCTGGGGGAAGCTCATAGTTGGGTTCCGGGCTTCCTGGAATGCTGCGACTTGTCTCAGGCCGTGAGCTGTTATTTGGCGTTTGCTTCCCGTGGCACTTTGTCGTGGCAACTTGAAATGGACAATCAACAAATCAAGGGCAGGCCAGACCAATCGCAGCGCAAAGCTGGCCCAAGCTGGCTAGTAAGCACAAACAGCACGCAGCCGTCCTGCACCCCAGTCTAGCTCTTCGATAGCGCGTTTCTGTTCCCGCCGACGTTCTTTCTCGGCTTTCCGTTCTGCTTTCTCGGCTTTCCATTCTGCTTTCTGGGCTTTCCGGTCTTCCACACCTCGGATATGTACAAACAAGACTTGCGCACAGCCTGAACATGTGGGACTAAACCAGGACAATCATGTGAAAGTCTGCCAAGCGCTGGGCTCAGAAGGTGCACAGCTGAGCCTCCTGGGTGTCACTTGCCTTCTGTGACAACTTTGGCAAGTGCAGAAGGTCGGAACGACCGGGTGATACCGTGGCAGACTTCATTGTGTCCGTGCTCCCGTCCAGCTGCCACGTCGGCCGGCTGCCAGTAAGGGGTGAAGCCCTCACCCACTGGGTGCAGCTCCGGCATGTAGGGGCTTCGTGGACCTCCATCCGGCACTCAAAGCTTAATTTACAGAGTGGAAAGAGATGCCAAAAGCAAGCACCATGTTCAGGTTTACAATCTCCAAGCGTTTGTGCAGCTGATTTGCTGCAAGCATGTTAACTGTTGTGCCCGTTTTCAGGTGTTCAAAGGTGATGCCATGCCAAAATCAGGACTGGTATTTGCGTGGGGCAAAGCCACAGCTGCTGCAAATGCAAATCCATCAGTGGGCGGACGCGTCACAGGAGTCGCAGGATCCAAGTAGGCAGTTTTTCTGTGCAGCGCCGCATTTTGTGCGCACGTGCATCAAGAATGGATTTCCTGACCAATCCACTGGCAGCTCCTTGATTGCCTTCTGCTCTCCATCTCTGTCTCCATCGCTGGTTCTGTTGCTTAGTCTCTCTCGCCAGCACAGAAGGGGCGAGCAACGCCCTTGCACAACCTTAAGCATCCTTGACTGTGAAGCCATTTTCTGGAACAATGTCTAGAATGTGCTTTTAAGAGCAAGGGACATCACACACATTTGACTAGAGCCCTTCTCCCGCCTGGATATGGCGTGTCCGACCACCCATAGGCTTTATGGCTAGTGTAGCCTCCCTGTTCGGCCTGGCGGAGTGAGAAGCACACTGGCAATCAGACTGCAAAGAGCATGGGGTGAAAGTCGGAGCCCGTCTGGTCACAAGCGGAGCTGCAAAACACTCCTCATGGAACTTGCACCTCAGAACATGTGCTGTGAATTCACCCACATGAAACAAGAAGACCCACTAAATACCACCGGCACCCCGCCCGTCGGCACCTGACCAGATCCCACCGCGCACAGCCTTACGCACTCCCTTCTCGCTTCCGGCACGAACTCCCGTCACCCACACCCACTGTCTCCCCAAGCCAAAACCCACGCGCACACACCTCCACCGCCGGCATGCGCGATGCGCTCCCAACCCGTCACTTCCATTGCTGCCTCTGCCTGGCTCTCGCTCGGGCCAAGTCCCACCAGCGAGCCGTCCACGCCTTCTCGCTGCCTTTCCCTGGACCGCATCCCAACATGCAGCCGCGCGCACCCACGTCACCTCGCCCGCTGCCTTCGCCGAACCGAGTCCCACTGACACGCGCACCGTCACCTCCCTTTCTCGCTGCCTCTGCCAAGCCAAATCCCATCGGCGCCCGAGCATTCGCGACTGGCATTTTCCAGCCCAAAAACCTTTGTGGGTTGGGTTGGTTGTCTATCGCGAGGGAGTGAGGAGCGCCTTTGGAAGGCTTCACGAGCCTGCAGTATGCCGCGTGAACGCCGAATAGGTGGCTTGCCAACAGAATTGCCGCGAACGGCATCGCGGGTGACCGATGGTGGTGGGGCTCTGTGCTGTAGTCTCTTGACTTCTCAGGCGTCACCTATTTTCTATCAAAGTCAAGCCTCTGTGTTTAGTTTCATTACGGATCGTGAGAACCTCAAGGCACGGCAAGGAGTGATGCTACAATAGACTTGATGTAGCATCGGAACTGTCGATCAGTTGAGCAACGGATTGTTAAAATTGCGACTGCAACTCACAGGCTTTTTCAAGTATTTTGCGATGCAAGCACAATACCGTGCTTGTCAAGGTTTGGCTTAGCGCCATCTTCTGATACAACCAATCTGCCAGCCTCAGTAATTCGCTGGTAGAGGAGCGTTGTAGAGCTCGTGGTCGTTGTCTCAGGCCAGGACGGACATTGGAGTCACATGATACCAATGACGTGATGATGCTATGTTGGAAAAATGTGGTGTGAAGGTCCTGCCTCATCTGGTCGCGGCTCTAACTTCAAATTCCTCGCGCAGCACAAAGATGCACCTTCCGAAAATGCATCCCCCTGTTCTATTGCTTCTGTGCCTTCAAATGTTGGTTCAACCTGCACGCTTACAGGGTATCCGAGTATTGCGGCTCCCGCCAGCTCCTGAACAGGGGTTGCGTGCTTTATATGATCGAGCTTTGTGTTTATGTAGTGTATGCATGCATAGACAACGGCTTAGAGAATGGAGGTCTTCCAACTCATCGTGCCTGCCATGACTATTGGCATTGCCTCGTGCTTCAATACCTTCCAATCCATCCATATCACATAGACCTGTCCATTCTGTGCTTTCCCTGCCGCCATGCATTGCTGTTGTCTTATCTGAATCGTTTCTATTCCATGGCTTCCACATTGGCAAGCCATGCATGGCAACGTTTGTCCATGACTTTCCACATCTTCCAAGGCTCCCATGGCTTGTTTCAAGCGCCATGAATGTGCACGGGCGATATCCCCCTGGTTCCAAGGTCATTCATGCTGTCCAACCCTCCCAGTTGCTTGGGCTGCTTTGAGCTGGCCATTGCTTCCATGTCGTGGTCTTTCAGCCGCCGTGTTGCAAGCTGACTTCGATTGCTCCCATGGCCATCCTGCCTTGGGCACAAGAACACCTCCTCCTTGGCTTTAAGAGGACCTGAAGCCAGATGCCGAGTGCACTCTCTGCCTGTCTGCAAAGATTCGATTGCAAATTATTCTGATCCCCACACGTCTAGTGTCACATCCAGAAGCATCTATCGTTGGAAACCCACTATCAATTCTCTTGTGGCAAAGCAAGCTCAAGTATAAGTACCAGCTTGGAAGTGTCAGCGGGTGCAGGCCAAGAGCCGCGCAGTCTGACACACAGATCGGATACATCATGTTCAGTTCTGAGCGCGAGTTGGGAGACTTTCAGCAAAGCAGAAATGCATAGCATGCTTCTGCAACATCATGCTCCGGCCATTCTAAGGAATGCTGCCACCATTTATTCTTGCAAATTCGGTTGTCTCTCTGATCGTTGCAACTCATGGCGGGCTCCAGTCTTGTCATTGCCAAGTGGCGGGTTCGTGTTGGATCATCGTCTTTTAAGCAGAAATAGAGGAAGGACACATTCCTCGCTGCCCGAAGATCATTGCCCTTCCAGCTTAGGATGTGGGGAAATGACGCCTTGTCAGTTTCTCATCTCGCCTTGTCAGTTTATCATCTCAGAAAGTCCAGTTCATTTTGACAGCCAGACATCATGCTATTCATCCAATGTCCGTCACACTGCATAACTCTGCAGCTGAGTAAGTGCCAAGGCCGCTCGCACAGTTCTGACACTATTGTTTATTCCATTCCGGCAACAACTAAGGAAGACTAGCGGTGTCCGCGCATGAAGGAGCAGAAAAGTTACGAATGACCACAAGATTGGCCCAAATCAAAGAAGAAGAAGAAGCAGAAAAGACATGCACGGATTGGGTACGAGCATGTATACCTCGCGAAGTAACAAAGAGTAACAGCATGTCCTAAACCCCCGTGCCGGGCAGCTCTCACCACCCGTGTTGGCTTGCCTGCCTGCGATGCAATCCGTCCGAGGCACTGATTGTGCCCAAGGCCGCACTTCTCCCCCTGCCAGTCCGCAAGCTTTAAGAGGTATCCTGGGTGCCTTCGCGGCCAGGCATAGACACCCACCTAAACTCATGAGTCACGTGAGCGCGGAAATCTCAAGATCGTATCGATCGTGTCGATCGTGTCGATCGTGTCGATCGTGTCGATCGTGTCTGGGCGCTCAGCATATACAACCACCGCACTGAAGGCGACGTACAGCAGAAGCCAACCTCCGAAAGCTCCAAAGGCTAACTCCCGTTGCCAGACTCAGACAAGCCGAGGCACCAATGTCTGTGCATTGGCGTGGCCTGGGCTGCACACGCGGGTGGCATCGTCTAAGAATGCAACAAGAATGCTCTGCTGCGCTTGGGGCTGCGGCACTGTGGAGGGAGTTGCCCCCACGTCAAAGGGATCCCTTGGATTCTTGTGAAGGGCAAGGCCTGGCACTAAAGCAAGTCTGCCTCTGCAAACGTCGTTACTGCTCTGCAAGTTCATGAGAATATTAAAATCCAACAGTCATGCCGTACCTCGTCGCGCATGTGGACCCTACAGCGGCTGCTATCCGCTTTCTGGACAAGCAAAATTCGGAATGCTGTGCGCAAGCAAGTGTGCTTACAACAGGAAATCGTCACGCGCTCAGCTCTGCATGTGCGTGGGCACAGCTGGTGTGTCGTCTATACGCATCGCTTAATGCACGGCATAAGGCGCCGCGCAGCTGACTGGCAGCCATTTCGATTGAAATTGCAAGAGGCGCAGAGAATGCATGAAGCCGGCTCTGCCTCATCGACTTTGTCTGTTCATCTGTGTGCTGTCAAGGGCGCATTTGCTTTTTGTCGCATGTTTTTCTCCTTTGGCTCTTTCGTCACAGCAAAGGACCCTCTCTAATGTGCGTCAAATGAGCGTGGCCTATCTGGGCACGAAAGCACAGCCGGCATTGCCTTCATCAGACTCGCTCTCCCCCTGCAGCGTCCACTTGTGTGGGTCGTGCAAGCCAATGTACACCGAAACTTGGTTGCTACACCAACACGGAATGTGTGCTGGCTCTGACACACTAAATATGCAAAAAACACTCGAGTGAAGTGAAGGAGTCCAAGCCTTTCTCAAGACATGCTATTCTATTTGACAGCTACTTGGGAGCAGCTACCGTTATTTTGGAAGCCCGATGCTTGGATGTTACTTGGTACTGAATGTGCAAAGTGCCGTCTTCCTATAAACCTCAATAAATTGCGCAATGTTCCCAATGTCGGGAGTGAAATATCGTTTCGTTTGGGTCATGAAAACCAAAAGATTTGGGTGAGTCGGCTCCAATGAGAATAACTCCAAATACTTCAGCGCAACGGCCTCCTCCTTGCCCGACTTGGGCGTAGAGCTATCCGACTTGGTCTCCCACTCCTAGCTTCAAGTGACCATTTTGGCCGTGTGACATCACAAGCACTTGCCGACTGATTGACTGGGGAAGGAGTTGTTTGGACAAAGAGGTACAGAAAAAGAAAAGAAGAAAGCAAAAAAAGGAAGCACAACGGGCATGGGCCGCATGCGCCGCATGCACTGATACCGTGGCGACAGCGGGCCCGCCCGTTAGCTCCGATTGCTCTGATAACCACTGCCCAAATTGATCTCAGCGACGGTCCTGAGCCTCATCTGCAAAGGGCGATGGTGCTGCCTCTTTGGCGCCTCACAGTGGCAAAGGGGCCAAACCGGTCTCCGCTCTCCTTTGCGTCAATTCTCTGCTTCAGAATCGACACCAGTCTCCGCTCTGATGCGACTGAAGGTGCGACGTGGCTGAAGTTTAGTCAAGGGCTCTGAGTTCGGATCTGAACTCTCTGGACTGCGCCGGCATTCGCAGCCAGCTGATAGCCCCGGGACCTCACGGTATGTCAGAAGTCTGCCCTGAACCTACGGACTGCCTCTGCTGCAAGCCTAAATGCATCTAAAAGCTGGTTGTCACGTTCCACAGGTTTGCAACATGCTCGGAACGACTTTGGCCGCAATGCTGTGCACAGGGAGATTGAGAAGAGCTGGGCGTCCCTGCAGAGGCGCCATGAAATCAGCACCAGCGCAAGATAGCTTATCTAATCACTGAAATGGCAACGCGCACACAAAATGTGAAGCACCTCTGCCGATTCACACCTATTTTTTGCCTCCAACCGCGGGAAATGCAATTTTCCCCTCCATTCGCGCTTGCACGCACAGGAACGGCTAATGACCTTCCCCAATGAATTCGGTTGGCCTGTCTGAACAGGCCACGACCCAGGATGGCAGCAGTTGGGAGGGTCACACGGGGCAAATCGCTCAGCTTGAGAAGCTTGCAACCTCAGCTTAGTCATGCGCAGTATTTGGCCAACATGGACCGAATGGAACATGTTTTGCCGTCGATTTTCAGAGCCAAACTTGTCATTGGTGGTTTGCTGCATATCCACTCCGCCGGCTGGCGGGTAGATGGTAGGCAAATGGGAAAGTTGAAGACTATATTGGCTAGGATCGATCTAGTTCTTTCAGTGGTTTTGTTCGCTCAAATGGTCATAGTCGAAAGAAAAATGCTCCGTAGGAAAAAGTTCATAGCAGCCCAGGAAGTCACTGCAAATGCCTCAAACTGTACAATATTCATCATGCTACTTGCATCGACTCGAGGTGATGTTTTGCCGGTGTGAAACCTGCTGCATTCAATAGTATCGAAACAGGCAATAGTGTCGAAACTGGCACACCTCTCTCCAATCTGTTAATCTGTTATTGCTTGATTGCCCCCATAGCTGGCCTGCACTTCTGGTGGCTTAAAATGCATAATGTGAGAGGACCGATATTGAAGAATACATGGAAACAAAGTAGAGCACCAACGTTTTTTGGGCCAGTCTTGCCAAGCGACCTTTGGTGTGCCATATCGAGCACCTGGGCAAGTGACAGGGCAAGGTGAATACTGTCAGAAAAGCTTCGCGTGCACTTTCATCTATCGTTGCATCACGCCCAGGTGCCCGCACGCCAACGTCGAGTTGCATCCCACAGCGACAGCAGTTGCGAGCACAGGACCTGCTGCGACCTGCCAGAAGCTCAACGTAGCTGGAAAGCCCCAAAATGCTGACGTGCAACATACTCCACAGTGCGAGCATTCCTTGAGAGTTTCTTGCTCGAGCCTCGGGTCTAGCTGCCCTTGGAGCTCCCAAATGTCTGCAGCATCCTGAATGCCAGCACTGCAAGCACTGCTTGCCAATTGTTACAAAGTAGTTGCTCGGATGATGCCCAAGCAAACATGTATACCTGAAATGTTGTGAGATTTGCTTGCGGCAACTCACCGGGCATCCCTGCCACAGCTGCCGCGAAGGCCGACAACAAGTCTCGGCCGCTGGAGAGAAGCTCCTCAGGGAGGTCTTCCGGCATTGGCCTTGATGTTGTTCTTTGCCCCCAGTATTAAAGTTGCCCAAGGCCCCACGACCCGATGGCATCAAATATCACCATCCACCGGCTCTGGCTCCTGCTGCTCCGAGACACTTGATTTGCCGCGAACGCCTAGCCGAAAATTGAGGGAGCAGAATTTAATGGTTCACGCATTGACCCCAACTATGCTCGAGCTATCTTCAACATGTAGTTTGTTTGTCAGCACAGTGGGTCCCCACATTGCAGGTTGCAGAGTCGCCTCGCTCAAGTGATGGCACCTCACCAACAAAAAGCAATTATTATTTTCCTGCAGCCCTTGGCCACTGCTCCATATTGAGCTAAAGTGGATTGGATAGTCTAAACAAATCTTGCAGTCACGGAGCTGCTGGTCTTTCCTTCGCTGTTCAGACTTTCATGAATCCGCAATCTACCGCCTCCCATCTCAAAAACTGGCAAGCCATTGTCAGAGCGGGAAGAGGATTGCCGTTCCAGCTGCTCATAGTCCTTCTTCTGAAGCCAACCCACAAGAGTGTAAATCCAAACGATGTGAAGTCACTCACAATCTAGGTTCTTCCAAATGGGCAGCACCAACTACTCCCACAAAGGACTTGATGATGTTTCAGCATGCTCAGGTGAACATCTTTGTTTATTGTCCAGGATCCCTCATTTTTTAGCGCGGAAAATCCAAGATCCCAATTGCAACAATGAGCTGAAGTTCCTTTCTGCCACACAGCTGCCTGTATGTGGACTCCTCAGGCCCGAGGAAATCAAGCAAGGTAGGATGTAAGGCTAGCTGGACACTTTTGAACTTGCCAACCAAATTCGGTGTTTATCAGCCAATACGGCGTTTATCCATACTGTCCATACTCAACCACAACCCAGTCTGGCTGTGTCACTGCATCTGAGCCCGCATCATTCTGATCGACTTCGAGCATTTGGCCCACAAGCGTTTGTCAATGCCAATTTGCCACCTGCGCACCGTCCCGCCGTCAAAGTCAAAGCAAGTTCTGTTCCAAAACAGCACAATTCCAACAACATGCCTGCTATGTGAGTGACAACATGTCAATGTATCCAAGCTAGTTCGCCACCTGCCTGTGCGACCACTCAGTCAACTTCAAAGCAAGTTCAATGCCAAAAGCACAAGTCCAGGCGAGCGACACGTCTACTATGTTGTGCGATTGAGGAAAACTGTGATCCACAACCCCCAGCACCCTACTCGCCTTGCAGTCTTTCCTGCAGAGCTCTTAGGTACGTATCCAACAGGACGATTCGCCTGCGCATGGTTCAAGAGAACTTTGGAAGGCCCCAAGGCCTTTTCACAATTTTCCCAGCAAGAGACCCCAAATAGTATTGGGTTTAGCAAAGGGTCCAAGATGAATGGGTTCCCCTGACTCTTGCGGGACAAACGGAGGGCCGAGAGAGACAGAGAGAGCAAGAGAAAGAGAAAGAGACAGCAAACACAGTTCTCGAAAGCCCACAAAGCGGCAATACTAATTCCTTATCGCTCCTTCCCCATACTCTTTTGTGAAAAACGCCGAACATTTTGTAGATGATCAACATTGACGACATGTCAATATTTCTTAGGGCCAATGTGAGCTCTGAAGCAATGACAAGTCGCGAGGAAAAGGTGTCTTGCGCGCGACGGTTTCACGTGAAACAGACCTGTCTTCAAAACTGCGCTCTTGCTGTGGCGCCGTGCCATTCCATGTTGACGTCTTGATTCCATGGCTAGCGCACCATTCTGTGAGATTGGCGTTCAGTTTTCGTGGCGTTTGGTGCTGATATGTTTCGTGCCAAGCGCCGCATTGTGACAAACAGGGGCTCAAATTTCGTAATGTGAGCAAGTGTTGTAATGTGAACGTGAGCCCTCTGCCTGGTCGACTCACTGTGAAAGACGGAAGCAAACCTTCTGCGGATTTTAGGCTGGAGTGGCTGTGACGCGTTGCGAAAGCTGAAAGACGAAAAGCGAAATGTCTGGGACGTTGGGCTGGCTGCGCCTACCGCGTGGAACAAATTTTGACAGACGAAGCACAAGATGAGAGCGACCCCTTCGCGGACCTTGGGAACGAGAGCAAGCCTTTGGAGACCTTGGGCTGTGGTTGTGGTGCGCGAACAAAGGCAGCAGAACGGAGAGCGCGTTTTACATCGTGAGTCTTGGCTCAGAGATGAGTGTGTGTTTCTGCTGGCGAACCTGAGAGTCTGAAGGCGCCCCAAGGTATCCAATGGTCTAGGGCTCCGACTGTTCAAGTGTCAGTCGTGTCCTGGCCCGACAAGGCCGCTAGTGGCCCTGCCACCAGAAGCGAACTTGCTCTCAAAAGAACGCATTTGGCACAGTGCTTGCGCCAAAAATCATTAAACACACACATTGCTGTAAAAAGAAACATGGCGCAGGCGCGACGCTTCCTCGACAAAAATTCGCACAGCACCGCAGCCGCGGCGTATTTTTCGCAATGAGGGGCAGACTGTCACATCGAGGACAACTTTTTGCCCAAACTGCCAACACTTTGAGCGCGAACCCTCGGTCTAAGCCAGCCTTACCTCTTACTGACCCGTTCGTGTAAGCACGGTTTGGGGAAGCATGCAAATTGGAATGCGTAACAAAGCGGCCTTAAAGGCTCCTGGAACGCCTCCGTCAGCGTGGCCATGGCACCCTCCGCGAAGGCCCGCAGAGCCTCCTGGGACTGGCGTTTCCGAGGCTGCCACCAAGCTCGCGGGTCCTTCACCACAAGGCCGTCATCCAAGCTTTGCGCCTGCCGATTTGCGGCTTTCTGGGTTCTTGGTCCATGTCCGTGAGCCTCTGAGTGCTTAGTTTGCGCTATCAAGTGATCGTATGCGATTCAAAGGGTCCCGGAGTACCTTGAGTTGTCAGTTTCAGAACGCACTCTGAACCGACCAACATTGCTTGAGCATGAACCCGTCCAACAGACGTCCTCTTCTACCCTGGTTGTTGCCATGGAGGGCAGACTGAGCATTTTTCTGTTCTTTGACGTGAGACGACTGGACATGGGCCAGGGCCAGGGAATCAAGCTGGGCCTAGGGCGCCGGGTGCTGTTGAAGAAGCTCAGTTTCCTCAGCTCGGGAACCTGATCTCGAACCAGAGTTCGATCAGCTGCACTTCAAGTACGTGAAAGGGGGTGCACGGCTGAACCCGTGGCTCACCTCTACATCAAGCCGCAATTGGCGTGTAGTTCTGGAGCTGGAGTCAATGCGACCGTTTGGAGCAGCGGGCCCAGTCTATGATGTGCGTCCTTCCTTCGTCCTTGAAGGGCGATCTACGTCCACCACAGGCGCGCGGGCAGGAGGCTTGGGAGAAGGGGCCTTCCTTCTGAGGCGGGCGGAGCCGAACATTCGGGGACCTTGGGTAAAGGGACAGAGGAGCACGGAAAAGTGGGTGGCGGAAAAGGAGACAAAGGTGTAAGTGGAACGAAGAAGGTTGAAAT
Organism: Effrenium voratum; assembly: GCA_963377175.1. Lineage (NCBI taxonomy): Eukaryota > Dinophyceae > Suessiales > Symbiodiniaceae > Effrenium > Effrenium voratum. The sequence continues at coordinate 61,736 of CAUJNA010000822.1, read as the reverse complement.
CGAGAGCCCAGAAAAGAGCAGCGGTGAAGAGCCTCATTCAAGAAGCTGCGGGGCTTTTGAAAAGGCTGTGGGGATCAGAGCTGAGTTGCTGATGATGGTGACAGGAGGTGGAGGTGCTGCTGGCAGGGGCCCACGAAAGAGGAGGTGCACCGGCTGCGCCGTTCGATGGAAAGCATCAACTGTCGAGAGGAGAGACCCGGCCGGTTTGGTGGAGAATGCCCTAGAAGTCAAGGCATCAAGCTCCACCAGCAATCCTATGTGAGGGACTTGATAGAGAGGCATCATGTGCAGGCCGGAGGTGCTGGAACTAGTATTGGACTGCGGTGGCCTTATCAACGGTGGAGAGCAAGCTCCTGGGGGTGGCATGCTTGGTGAAGGAGATGAAGGACACGGGCGTGGCCCTGCGGCTTTTTGAGTGATAGCAGCGCAGCTCTTGCGATCGTGAATTGGAATTGGAGGATGATGCCTAGCCAGTCAGAGAAAGAGAGCTGGAGACGCACCACATCTCGGGAGGGAGAGCGCCTGATAACTGATTGATGCACCAGGCAACTTGGAAGTGTGCTCTTCAGAAGGTTCACAAGGAGCCCCTGCTGATGACGTCAGAGGAGGAAAGCGCCCGAAGGTCCAGCGAATTGCGGTGAAAAGGTCCGGAAGACGCTGGGGGTGGATGGCGAATCTGATGGGGACATCGTGCTGGCGCTCTTCATCATGGAGATTCTGGTCTTCGTGCATCTGCGCCAACGAGGCTGTTGTCGTTCCGGTGGCTGGCCCAGTGGTCTTTACCGCTTGGAGGTCAGCGTAGGAACAATGAACCAGGAGTTCAAGAGTGAGATAAAGGTGATGGTGCCGAACTGCGGGGCATCGCCCAGCTGGTATGGGAGAAGAACGAGCAGCTCAAGGTGAAGGCAGCGGATTTGCCGCCAGATGAGAGAGAGCGAGAGACAGAGAGACTGAGTAGAGAGAGACAGAAAAACAGAAAGACAAAGAGACAGAAAGACAGAGATGACAGAGATGACACAGATGACAGAGATGACAGAGATGACAGAGAAGACAGAGATGACGGAGATGATGGAGATGTCAGAGGTGATGGAGACGACGGAGATGACAGAGATGACGGAAATGACAGAGATGACAGAGATGACAGAGATGACAGAGATGACAGAGAAGACGGAGATGACAGAGAAGACAGATATGACAGGCATGACAGAGATGACAGAGATGACAGAGAAGACGGAGATGACAGAGATGACAGATATGACAGGCATGACGGAGATGACAGAGATGATGGAGATGTCAGAGGTGATGGAGATGACGGAGATGACAGAGACGACAGCGATGACAGAGACGACAGAGATGACGGAGATGACAGAGATCACAGAGATGATAGAGATGACGGAGATGACAGAGATCACAGAGATGACAGAGATGACAGAGATAATAAATAACAAAAAAAAACACGGAGATGACAGATATGACAGAGATGACGGAAACAACGGAGAGGAAAAGATGACAGAGATGACAGAGATGACAGAGAGACAGAGCGACAGGAAGCACTCCCAAGGAAGACGGAGGATCGCCCGAATCTCAATGCTTTGAGGAGGGTGGTCGAGGACATGCCGGCCTACTGCAGGAGGATGGTGGTCGGTTGGTGGAATCGCAGTTTGGGCGTGGTCCAGGCAGAGAACCTCCTCGGTGAAGGAGCGGCAAGTGATCGTGGTCGGGAGGTGGTCGGGCGACGAGGAGCGAGAGGACCATTGGCAGGTCCACCTCAGCAGGCGGGCACCGCCAGGTTGACTGTGAACATGGTGGAACCGCGGAGGTGACTGAGCTTCTCCATGAGAATGGGGAGCCTACGCTTTCGTCATGTACCAGAGGAACTTCGTCTGGAGCTGCGTTGGAACTGAACCAAACCCCGAGCGGCCCCGACGTGTGGATGCCAGTAGGCCCTGGTCACGAGCTAAAACGTGGATGACCTCACGGTAGATGAGGACCTGAGGAGGGAGCCTTGAATCTGAATCCGTTGGCATGGATAGCCCCTTTGAGCATCAAGGCAGTCACGAACAGGACGTTGGCTGCCTACCCGTCTTTACCTTGAACCTTGATAAACCACATCATCATGAGAGACGCAGTTGCACAAAATCATGGACCTAGAAGAGTCCGGAAGGCAACGCGATCAGCCTCCCGCTGCGACTCGAGATACTCCTGCAGCACCTAACAAGGGATTCCATCAAGTGATAACTTGCAGCTGGACAATGATTCGTCAAGTGGGAAATTTGCTATTTTCAGATGTGTCATGGTCAACATTTCTTATATGGCTCATGGTCATGGTTCCCTTGATGAGAATCAGTACAATGCTTATTAAGGATCCTTGCTACCTGTTCCTGGTAACCCTAAGTACGAGGGGGTCTTCAGACTTTAGACCATGGCACAAATGCTGCCGCCGCCCCTGGCCTTGTTCTCTTCCTGACAACTCCTGGACAGCTTGGGGCAAGAGGCAAAAGATCCCCGTGTCTTGGGCATGGCGAGCGGGCGAGGCACGATGCGTGTTCAATGACCTGCCTGCTTTGCACTTCCAAACTCTCACGCCGCTTTCTTAGCTGCAACACCTGACTCGAGGCGAAGTCGGCCTAGGCAAGCCCTGGAGCTCCCACTTGCCAATGGCTCAAATATGCTAAAAAGCTGTGCATGCATGCACTTGCTTAGTAAGACTTCTGCAAACTTGGCCCAGGCTTGACTTCATGGCTATCTGATGCGATCAGTGCAACTTCATGTCCAAACAACTCCCTTCGAAACGAGCAAGAGCCTTGGATTCAGCAGGCCCACCTGGCAGCGGAAGCCCTTGACATCCCTTCATTAATCTCGCCGCCCGACCTGGGTGTGGGGCCCTCGCGAGCCTCGGCAGTGTTTGCCATGCGTCTTCGTTGAGGCGACGAAGAGGGCCCTGCCCCTCAAGAGCCTGGACTCGCCATTGCAGGCTCGCAACCTGGCAACGACCAGCAAAGAGCCTTTGGGCGTCCATCTCATGTTCTCAGTTCAACACTTTGCTGCTTGGCCGGTCACTCGTAGGTCAATGGCAACTCAAACAATAGCTTCCTTCTGAATGTGGACGTGTGTCTCTGTGTATAGGCGTAATTATGTGTGTGTGTGTGTGCAAGGAAGCCCGCAAAGAAACGTGGGTATGGTGACAGCGCAGAGAGGGACACGGAGAAGAACGATCGCACAGAAAAGTAAACAGAGAACACACACCGTGTTTGCGTCAGAGATTGCTGAGGAAGGGATAGTGAGCGAAGATAGAATATCAGCTGTCTCTTGGAGTTAATCTGCTGGGTCACAATGGCAACAGCCAGGATGGGATACTGAAAGCCAGGGAGCGAGGGAAAGGGGGCCACCTGTCCTCATCCCACATTGAATGATAGAAAGTAGATGGGGGGACAATGAAGGGGAGAAGCGATCGGGCGACGAAGCCTCGCCAGACAGTAAACTGTCCAGAAAGTAGCGCAGACCCTTTACATTGCCATTGCACATGAGATATCACATGAAATTTGTTTGTGCACACGCAAAGACCCCGCAGAGCTGTAGAGCCATAGTCTGAGAAAGGAAAAATGTGGCTGCGCGCACTGAACATGCTCAGCGTGCACACGGGTGTTGCAACTGTTGGCATGAAAAACTGAGATGTTCGCCCAGGGGCCATGAGACTGTACTTCGAGTGCTTTTGTACTGAAAATCTGCTAATTAGTTTCATGCTGAGGGAGTGTGCATCGCGTACTTCCCTCAAAATTGTGAGTGTAGCTTGGAAAGCCCTCCTGCGGACCAGAGGGCAGTCGATCCCAAGAGCAAGCGCACAAACCACGGCAACTTCCGAAGACATCCATGAGCACCAAAAAGCACTCAAATACTTGGGGTTTCACACATCGACCTGTGCGAAGCTCACTCCTGCAGCTCCAGCTTAGCATAGAAACTTTGCACCAAGGAGCTTGCCGCTAATGCTTTGGGCCACTCGTCTAATTCTTTCAAGCCCCATGGCCAGTCAGCCTTCTTGCTGGTCAGTGTCCTAGTGTTTCGGGAAGGCTTTCTTCCTTTGCATGTCCTTGGCAGTCTGACTCCACGCATCTCCGTTGGAGCTAGACCCCTCCACCTCCCAGCGCTGCCGAACCTCCTGCTTCACCTCCCGCAGTCCAGCCAGGAGGGCCTTGCTGCGTTCCTGCACGCGCTTCAACAAGGCTTCACCGCTTGCTGTTTCCTGGAGCCACGCCATGAAGCCTCTCACCACAAAACATGGAGCTACGTGCCAACTCGGCCAGTCACGTCCTGAGCGCGGTTGCGGCCATCTGCCATGGCACGGCATCGTTGCTGTGCCTGCAGAAAAACATCCGAGCCCAACATGCTCCCGACCCAAGAACTCAACATTGCGGAAGCTCAAAGCCCCAAGCTGCCCACAAAGAGGCGCCCAGTCGGTGAGGGCACCCAGGCACGGATCCTTAGCGTGGCGCCTCTGCCTCCTCACGCTCGGCAGCTTCCTGAATGAAGCACGCCTGGCAAGCTGAACCCCTGCCCGGACAGCCCGGACCGTCTTGAAAAAGAAGTGCGCCTTCTCTGCAAGTTGTTGCTGCAGGCCTCTGGCCCGATCCAGCGCACCCAAACGCTGCTGCACCTCTGCCAACTCATGGCTGTCTCAGTTGTTGCGCATGCGCTTCTCTCGCTCTCTCCTGGTTCCGACTGCCAGGTTTCTAACAAACCTCTGCGAACTTCAAAGGAGTGCCCAAGTCCGCCGACACGCGAAGTTCAATGCACATTCCTCCACCAGTTGCCAACACTTTGCCCGCGACGGAATCCCTCTCTTGATGTCAAAATGCAGCACTTGCAAAGACATAGACTATCTTCGCATCTCATCCCTACGGCCCTACGTCCTGATTTCGGGCCAATGCTGACAAGGCGCAGAACCTGGAGCCATGGATGACTCAGCGCTCATCTCACGACCCAAGCGCTCGGATGGCGCTTGGTTAGGATCGAGTACATGCCATGCTGACATGAGGCTGCTTTGAGCCTTATGACTCTGCCCAAGGATGGCCCTGCATAGGCAGCGCAAATGCACAATTTGACTGCTATCGCATGTATGGATGGTTGAAATTGTGTAAACATCCTACAAGCAGAATCAGTGTTCTGTAAGCTGCTGTTATTCTAGTATGAAACTAGACCTGGCTTGATATGTGGAACGCTCAGCCGTGGATGCAACAAAGCCAGCGCCTCAAGCCGAATCTGGGGACTTGCGCTCGTGTGTCGCACAGCCTGCCTTGCCAATTTTGCCGGCGTGCTAGATTCCGTTTGGATTTGACACTCGTGCAAACGAGAAAGCTTCAGCCTTTGACTAGAAGTTCACTCGCAACAACCAGTGAATGTAAAAGTTGAAATGCCATGCCCATAGCAGCTGTTGCACCCTATCGGATGTGATGCAGAGGAGTCTAACGTGCAGGCCAGCGCTTGATCATGTGAGTCAAACTAATATCTGAGTGATTGGTAGTTTTCACTACAAGTGGCATAAAACCCAGGATGCAAACGCTGCAGGTGTTTGCAGAACAGAAACTTCACTTCACAACCAGCTCAGTCACACACAAGAGCGTCCATGCCCTCTGGTACATGAAAGATTCACGAATCCAGAATAGCGGATCCACTATCCTGCGTCCCTAGAACAGGACACGCCAAGAGTCGGGGCTCTCTCGCTCGTTCAAGGTGTAAGCTGTACTCTGCGCGAACTCCGTCGCATCGATGCCTTCCTCCTCACACCTCTCATCGACACGAAGACATCCAAAGCAGGCTGAGATTCGAAAGAACGCAAAGGAGATGGTGCCCGCCCAGGCCACGATGGTTACCCCGGCAACCAACTGCACCAACAACGCCGCACCTAGCAAAGCCCACGTCGTCAAGACATCTGAAATAAAGTCATAGGTACACGCAAAATGGACAGACAAAAATGAACAAACAAATAGACAAATAGAAGACAAGCGACTCTTCGCATCGACAATGCAGTCGCTGTAGCCCCAGCACGTCCAGCCATTGCCGCCATGATAGCGCTCCAGTCCGCCCCAGTCGAAAATTGCAGCTGCAAGAACTCCCCATAGGCCGCACGCCCCATGAACAGGGGAAGCCTTGCAATTGCAGAGTACTGGCACCCAAGTGTTTCAGAAAGAAAGAGAATCAAGAATGTGTTGGGCACCAACTCTCGTCTGCATCAAAAACAAATAGCAAAACAATGCAATGTAGATGCAAAGCAGCATCGACTGGGTCGTCAATCTGCCACCTGAGAAGCAAGTGACTAGTAGCCAGGTAAAAACAAGCACCCAGGGTTGCAGTGACAAAGGCAGCGCCAGCATTCATGTTGGCACATCCCGCCGTGATGGAAACACATCCTGCAAGGACTCCGTTGCAAAGCCCCGTGAGGTCATACTTCTTGATTAATGCCAGCCTTATCAGAATCGTTGTCATGCCGCCTGCAGCTCCTGCAATGACAGTATTCATCACCGCCTGTGCAGTCAAGGCTGCTGTATCTGAATCATGCAGCGCTCCAGAGGAGCCTGCGTTGAAAGCCAGCCATCCCGCCCACAGGAACAGAGTGCCGAGCACAACCAAGGGCAGATTATGAGCTTCAAAGCCAGCAGGTTTCAAGAATCGGTTGCCTCGTGGGCCCAAAATGGATGCACCGACCAATGCCGCGGTGCCACCAGTCAAATGCACAACTCCACTCCCCGCAAAGTCTGTGTAGCCAACTTCGAGAAGGGTGGATAACCATCCACCGCCCCATGTCCAGGACACAATCACGGGATAAACAGCGGTGGACATGAGAAAGGTGAAGACAGCAAAGTTTGAACATTTTATGCGCTCCGCCACTCCACCACTCACAATGCTAGCTGTGGTGGTGCAGAATGCCCACTGGAAGAACCAATGCACCAGCTTTGAGGTGCAGCCCTCGTCACATGTTTCCGCGTAGGTCAAAGCGCCCCCATTGCCCCCACTCACGAGGAGGTCTTCGCCCACGAAACCTGTGGTGCCCACCAGACCGTGGTAGGAAGTGCCGAAGGCCAGTGCCCAGCCACAAGCCCACCATGCCACGGACCCCACGCACAAGCCCAGCACGTTTTTGATCAGAACGTCAGAAGCATTCTTGGCCCGGCAACTCCCGCTCTCCACCATTGCAAATCCAACGTGCATAAACATGCAAAGTGTTCCGCATGCCAGCAACCAAATGGTGTCTAGTGCGGTGGACTGCGAGGCAGCCTGCTCCCTAGCTTCTTCCACCTGGCGTCAGCGCAGTGATTGAGGTTGTCTCAAGCACTCATGTTTGAGTGAACCAGTCCCCCCCCCCCACCCGACCCCCCACCCCAGACCCCCGGACCGCACGTCCCAAAAGGGCCAGCGTTCCACGGCAACGACAAGAGTGCCACCAATGCGCCTTCTGCAGAAGCTGCTGATTAATGTCATCTGCAGACTGCAACTGCCTCTCCTTGGCAACAACAACAAAAAGAAATGACTCGAACGACTCGCATGATACTAGACAGAGTACGAAAGCCAAAGGGGAAGAGAAAAGATAACAAAGGAAGCCAAAAGGGAAAGAACTGGAAAAGCAAGAAGAGAAAGAAACAAAGAGAAAAGAAAGGAAAACAAAAGAAAGTGAAGTAAACAAGAGGAAAAACGGAAAAGCAATGACATGAAAAACTGAGGATAAACAGAATAGAAACGACAGAAAAGAATGCAAAAGGAAGAAACAACTGCAAAAAGAAAGAAACAACAGAAGAGAAAACTGCAAAAGAAAGAAACGACGGACAGAGGTGGCTAGAAAGAATGACTGGGAAAGTTACGCGGGAAGAAAACAAACAACCAAACAAACGAAAAAACAAAAAGAAATAAGGAAAGAAGAACGAAAAGGACACAATGAAAAAACAAAGAAACTTGAAAGAAAAGAAATCGATACTGAAAAATTCAAGACAAGAACGCTGGAAAAGTAGAGAAAACATAATAGAAAAGAACAAAGAAGGAAGAGAGAGAGAGAGAGAGAGAGAGAGAGCACCACAAATGAAGTACAACGCAACGCAAGAAATGAAATAATGACTTGACAAGAACAGAAGGAAAGCGCCGAAACAATTGGACTGCTCTAAAAACGCAGAATCCAAAAACAGAACTGATAAAGGGAAACAAAAACAAAAACAAGACAGGACAAAGCAAAAAACAGAACAGATCTGCTGAAAACAAAGAAACACAAGGAAATAAGGACATTGGATGAAACTAATTAGGAAAGACATGATTGACAAAGTTTAAGCAGAGAAAGAAGAGAAAGAATTGAGCAATCAAGAAAGGAGAAAAGAGTGAAATGATGGCAAAAAGATGACTGGACAATTGCAGAAAAAAAGGAGAAAGGAAAACAAAGAAACAAAGACCAGAAAGTAACAAACGAAGGATTGAAAGAAAGAAAGGGCTAGAATAGCCAAAAAACAAACATTCACTGAATTCAGAGGATGGAAAGAAAGGAAAAAAAAGAAAAGAGGCCAACAGAATACGAGGGAAAATGAAAGAGCAAAAAGAAAAGAAGTGAGTAGGAATAAAGAAAGAAATGGCTGGAAACACTTAAGAAAACAACCGCGCATAGGCAAGACAGAAAAGAAAGAAAGAAAGAAAGAAAGAAAGAAAGAAAGAAAGAAAGAAAGAAATAAAGAAAGAAGAAAGAAAGCAAGAAAAAGAAAGAAAGAAAGCAAGAAACATAAAGAAAGAATGAAAGAAAGAAAGAAAGAAAGAGAGAGAGAAAGACACAAAGAAAAGCAATAACACCACAAATAGAAAAAAAAGGAGGAAAAACGGAAACAGACGGAAAACATGCTTGGAAAAGTTGAGAAAGGATTGAAAAGAAATATTTCAGAACAAGAAACACAGAAAGAAAGAAAGAAAAAAGTAAATGACTGGAGAGGCTAAGGAAACAACTAAGGATTAAAAAGAATGCCGAGAAAGAAGGAAGAACAAAAAGAAATGACTGGACAAGCTGGGTAAGAAAGAACAGGAAAACTCGGCGACAAACGCTACCAGCACAAACCCCAGATAGCGTTGGAGATTACAACAGCATCCTGACAAGCAAGCTCTTTAAGCAAGGTTGCTGAGCAGGCTGCTCTGCCCAAGTTAGTCCAAGGGCTCCGCACGGAACAACCCTTAGAGCTGAGTTCGGGAAAGACATACTCAAAAAGAAAGAAAGGAAAGGAAAAAAATGGTAATCCTGAAAATATGCAAGAAAGAAACAAAGCAAGAAATACAGAAAGGCGGAACGAACTAAAAAGGAAAGAAAGAAAGAAAGAAAGACGGAAAGAAAGAAAGAAAGAAAGAAAGAAAAAAGAAAGAAAGCAAGAAATACAGGAAGGGAGAACGAACAAAAAAAGAAATACAGAAAGACAGGAAGGAAGAAAGAAACACAAACAGAAAGATCAAAAACAATAACGAAAGCAAGAAAAGGAGAAAGAAAGAAAGAAAGAAAGAAAGAAAGGAAGAAAGGAAGAAAGGAAGAAAGGAAGTAAGAAAGAAAGCAAGAAAAATAATCCCACGCAGAAAGGAAAGAAAGAAAGACCGAAAGAAGGGAAAAATGGGCGGAACAAGCCAAGGAGAAAGACAAGGGAAGGAAAAAGAACGAACGAATTATAAATGAAGTGGAGATAAATGTTGGACCTCCTTTAGTAATTTGGCCCTGCATTGTAGAAAACTGCTTTCCAATTCAGGATCCTATGACTGTTTTGGGGCCCTCTAGTGTGGAAAGCTGCTTTTGCGGAAAAGAACATCTGGAGAACATAAAATAAGATCAATAATAATAATAAATGGCAAAAAAAAACTGGCAAAAAAGAAAAAAAAAGAAAAAACGTGCAAAAAAACACCAAACATATCCGGGCAGTCACAGGAATTCAACTATTGCAGTGGTCCCCAAACTATAAAATTCACATGATCTATTTACAAAAAAGTACGGGCAAATTGTCAGACAAAGTGGGTTGCCCACAAGAGGCCAAGATCCTCTTTAACGTGACTGTTTGGGGACCCTCTGTAGAGTCCCACTCCTTGCGGGGTTGCTGAGATTCCCAAATCAAAGCCTTAGCCTTTTATTTTCAAAGAGTGGTTCACGCACTTATCCAATCTTTCCAGCCCAAAGGGTAAAGACCTTGATACTAAACAAAGTACCGGGAATCTGAGAATAGGGCTTGGCAATACTAGACTAAGTGCTGGGAATCTCACTGTTAGTCTTGGCAATACTAAACTTAGACTTGGCAATTCTAAATGAAGTAAGTACGGGGAGACGGTGAGTTAGTTTTGGCATTACTAAGTTTAGTTTTGGCAATGCTACAGTAAGTACGGGGAATCTGAGAGTTAGACTTGTCAGTACTAAAGTAAGAACAGGAAATCTGAGAGAGGATTACTAAAGCAAGTACGGGAAATCTGAGAGTAAGTCTTGGGATTACCAAGTCTATTCTTGGCAATACTAAGTAAGTGCGGGGAATCTGGGAGTTAGACTTGGCAGTACTAAAATAAGTACGGGAAGTTCTGAGAGTAAGTCTTGGCACTGCCAAGTTTAGTCTTGGCAATACTAAAGTATGTCAGGGGAATATAAGAGATAGAAATGAGAATACTAAAGTAAGTACGGGCAATCTGAAAATAAGTCTTGGCATTGCCAAGCTAAGTCTAAGTCTTGGCGACGCTGAAGTAAGTACGGGAAACCTGCCTGAGAGTTAGACTTGGCAGTACTACTGTAAGTATATGAAATCTAAGAGTAAGTCTTGGCAGTACAAAAGCATGTGCGGAAACTCTGAGAATAAGTCTTGGCATTACCAAGTTTAGTATTGTCAACACTAAAGTAAGTGCGAGGAATCTGAGAGTTAGACTTGGCAGTACTAAAGCAAGTACAAGTTTAGACTTGGCAACACTAGAGTAAGTACGGGAAATCTGAAAGCTGGACTTGGCAACCAAAGCAAGTACGGGAAAACCAAAAGTAAGTCTTGGCATTACTAAGCTTTGTCTTGGCAGTACTAAAGTACGTACGGAGAATCTGAGAGTTAGACTTGGCAGCACTAAGTAAGTACAAAAAACCTGAGTGCAAGTCAGTAAGTACGGGGAAACTGGGAGTTAGACTTGGCAGTACTGAAGTAATTGCAGGAAATGTGAGAGTAAGACTTGGCATGACTAAGCTTAGTCTTGGCATGACTAAAGTAAGTACGGTGAATCTGAGTTAGACATGGCAGTACTAAAGTAAGTACGTGAAGTCTGAGAGCAAGACTTGGCATTACCAAGTTTAGTCTCGGCAATACTAAAGTACGTACGGATAGTCTGAGAGTTAGACTTTGCAGTACCAAAGTAATTACGGGCAATCTGAGAGTAAGTCTTGGCATTGCTAAGTGTAGTCTTGGCTATACCAAAGTAAGTATGAGGAATCTGAGAGTTAGACTTGGCAGTACCAAAGTATGTACGGGAAATCTGAGAGTAAGTCTTGGCATTACCAAGTTTAGTCTTTGCAGTACTAAAGTATGGGGAATCTGACAGTTAGACTTGGCAGTACCAAAGTAAGTACGGGAAATCTGAGAGTAAGTCTTGGCATTACCAAGTCTTGTCTTTGCAATACTAAAGTACGTACAGGGAGTCTGAGAGTTGTTTGTCTCGGCAATACTAAAGTAAGTATTGGGAATCTGAGAGTAAGACTTGGCAGTACCGAGTTTCGTCTTGGCAATACTAAAGTAAGTACGGGGAATCTGAGTTTCGGGCGGAGGGGGTCACATTAAAGTGGGTCCAACGTAGATCGAGAAAGCCCCGCCTCAATGCGCTGGCGAAGCTGCTGCACCTCCAGCCGCAGCTGTGCCAGCTCATCTGAGGCTGCCCAATCCTCAGAACAACATCTGAGGCAAACCAACAAGCGCCTTCCGTTCAAAAAAGGGCCAAACGGGCCAACGGGCCAACGGGCCAAGCTTGCCAACCAACTCAAACAAAGCATTGAGGCAGCTGGCCCAAGCACAAAGCATCCTGTGACATCGTCCAAGCTTCGAGCAGCAGAATGACTGCAAGTAGTCGCATTTTCTGACTGCCCCAGCAATGCCGCTGGCACACTGGGTAACTGTGGAGCTCCTATAAGTACACGTTTTCAACGTCATGGAGCCAAAAGCTGCACAATGTAGCCAACATCTCGCAGCAAGATTACTTGGATTGACATAAGTCATGCTTTATCTGATCGCAAGCAATGAGTTGCATCGCACGCTTGCATGATCACTTGCCGGAAGTGTTTCCTGTGCTGCAGGGAGGTGCTTTGACGGCGGAAACTGCATGCTGCATCTTCGATGCCATGCAGGAAAACCCTGTGGACTGACATCTTCGATGGCAGTCCAAAACGCAGGAATCACTTTCCGTCCAAGTCGTAGGCTACTTGGGCATGTTCAGTATGGTCGACGCCAGCCTCTTCCGTGCGCTGCTCAACACGAATTTGACCAGCCAAAGATGCGGAGATCAGAATAATCCTGAGCTGGCCATTTGTCTCACACGTCTCATACAACATGACAGCAAGCACTCCAAAATGCAAGACGGGCTAAGACAAGACTCAGAGAGAGGGAGAGCACCCAACCAAGTATTGCGACCACTGTGATAAGCTGCGCCAGAAGTGCACTGCCAAGTATGCCCTTCTCGCAATTTGGTGCCGACGCGCAAGTCCAGCCTCTCAGGCCGTGGAAGTGCCCCTGCGGGACACCCCAATCGAAAAGAACCGCCGCCATGGTGCCCCAAACTCCACAGGCTCCATGCACTGCGCTGGCATCTACAGGATCATCGATTTGAAGCTTGACCAGAAGCGAGGAAAATATGCAATACACACCACCGCCCAAAGCGCCCACGCAAACAGCACTAAAACTGGTCATATTGGCACAGCCAGCGGTGATCGAAACGAGACCTGCCAGAATGCCATTGCACAATCCAGAAACGTCATACCTGCCCGCTTGAAGAAGACGTAGAAAAAAGACCGTTACGCCGCCAACTGCACCAGACATCACGGTGTTCACTGCCACCTGGGCTGCCAAGGCCGCTGTGGAGGCATCGTGCAAAGACAGCGTGGAGCCCGCATTGAAGCCGAACCAGCCGAACCATAGGATCCTTAGCACCAAACACGTGCCTTGGAAACTTTGTGCTCTCACAAGTCCGAGGGCTACCTGAAAATGCTTCCCAAGACTCAAGGTGCCCATAACAACCAGGGGCAGACTGTGAGCCTCGAAAGCTGCAGGATCTTCGAAGCGGCCACGTCGAGGTCCCAGCATGATAGCGCCGGTCAGAGCACCCATGCCTCCTGTCAGATGCCTTAGGCAAAAAAAAACACGCACGCTGCATTTTCCTTCAATGCACTCAGGGTGCAAGATGTCAACTTCCCTGCCCTTGCCCTCTCAATCGGCTTTCTTGCACAAATAGCCTCCCACTAGCGTTGCATCGGCCACAAAACCCGGCACTCTGTCAGGCATCAACCTATCTTGCCTTCTCATCATCTCAGGCGTTGCAAGAGAACCAAGAACCATTATAATATATGATCAACGCTCTCCTTGAGCAACTCCCGGTCTTCACGTTACTTGGGCTCTTTGACACCCCGAAGCTGCAAGTGTGTTCATGCCTGTGGAGGTCGGCGAACCTGAGATCTGGTGGCCACTTGACTCTTGCTACCCGAGCTTTGAACCGACTCAAAATTCATGAGGGCAAACAGTGACATCGAACCCTGGAGATACCTGCATTCCTCAATTTGGTACATGTAGGTGCAGGTCGTCCGCCGCGCGGAAAGTAAATCAAGCCCTCCTCAACGCAGGACCTTAATACTTGTCCTTCAAGCTTATGCACCCTTAATTCTATATTTCGTGCCCCATGCAATACCATAATAATTCAATATTCACATAGCCCTTCCATATCGCCAGCTCTCAATCATCAACACCCCTAAAAATGTTCCGACCTCTCGAATGTGGATCGGTCCACGCACTAAAGACGGGAATAGAAACGTGGCCCCAGCATCTGCAAGATATCTGCCCGCTTCTCACATGGATTGATTGCTACTTTCTGGTTCATCCGCTCCGCTGCTCCGGCCCACCCACTGCTGCCAAAGCCACACAACTGCGCTGCCAGCAAAGTCTGTGAAGCCCACGCCCAAGAAACTTGACAGCCAACCACCACCCCAGGTCCAGGCAACAACACCTAGGATAAAGGCTATGTTCAGTGCATGGTCAGTCACAAAACCTCCTGCCAGGTCAGCTTCCGGGCTTCACGGCAACCATTTGCCCCGTGAAGGAGTGCATTTCGCATAGGCGGAAACAATTAGTTAGTGCCGAAAGTCCTGGAATGTTCCCGGCAAATTTGTGAACAGAATCCCCCCCAAGACAAAGCACATGCAGCAAGAACAATTGCTGCGGCGTTCGGCACAAGAGCGCGAGCAGCTTTCGACCCATATGCAAAAGTCTGTAGAGGGGCTTCCATGAACTGCAACACATTGTCTCTGTCGTTCTTCACAATCGCAGCTTGCTGATGTGCAAAGGCATGTCACGCTCATGTAGCAACTAACTTACAGCTGTTCGCCGTTTTCAAAAATGCGGCATCCTGCAGCATCCTTACTGTGAGGACCCAAACCCACCGACCCTCTAGTCGAGCGCATCCTGCTTTGCCCCTTTCAGCCATGCTTCGTGCTCGTGGCAAATCTTCCTGAGACTGTCTTTCGTGTTTGGTATTGAGTATTGACAGTATTGAGGTCTCATGTCAAGCTTTCCTCAGGTTTCCTGTCCCATCGCACTGGGTAGCCCCTTTTAACCAATCAAGCAGGTGAAAACAGGCCTGTTGACCCTTTAGAGCAGGTTCTGAGCCCGACCGTTCCGGTCATCTGACGCGGTGATCATGGCGCGCTCGGGGAAGAGCTGCCTATAACCGATGATCCTAAAAAAAATCAACCCGGAGATGACAGAGCCGAAGATCCTTGAGCTCTGGAATTCTGTGAGGCCCGATTGCCTAAGGTCCTGGACACCGAGAGCGAGAAGGGGTGGGCATCCGGAAGCTGCCGGCAGTAGGACAAGACGGAGGAGTTTTGAAGTGAAGCCTCATGGTCGACCTGGAGAATGCAAACACGGGCAACGGTGATGGAGGTCAAACCCAACTGCCCGGTGATGGACATGAAAGTTTACAAGAAGGTCAACCACTACAGCCTGGCAATGGAAAGGGTCGACGGCTTGAAGGCGTGACTGGCGAGCTCTATGGCCTGGTGACGGTCCTGGAGAGGTTGAGGGTTGGGGTCGACCGGGTCAAGACCTACAGCCAGGTGACAGGAAGATTCGGACCCGGAGTTGAGGCAGAAAGACTATGGGAAGCCGCGTGCATGTGAACATGAAACATGGGTGGTAGAGGACATACCCTACTACCATGGTGGAGGTGGGACAATCCTGGCCAGCCAGTGGGTGATAGGCGAGCGATACTACAAGGAGGTGGTAGAGGACGCAAGAAATCTCTGAACCTGGACTGTGCGTGGCTCCCTGAACAACCGAGACCTGCAGCCGCTGACTGTGATGTGGACCTGATGAAGAAATGGAGCGAAACTTCGGGTTGTCGTACCGCAAGATCCGGAGCAGAGAAACCACTCGTTTCAGATGATCCAGGTCGTGGAGAAGGAGGTCGCAGACCACCCCTCCGAGGGGAAGGTCATGCGATGAACGCTAGTACCAAAATCAAGATTATGCAGGGGCTGCAGACTCCGGGAGGAACCAACCGACGGCCGAGATGGAGGTTGGCCAACGGTGGGAAACCGCGGTTCTGTGGCGATTGGTGCGGTCAGCAGGAATCAGCGCCTTCGCTCATGCAATCCCCCAACATCAAAGGTGAATGGTCATACACACAAAGCAGATCACTGTGGACATGCCGGAGCGGCTCAGAACACCTCGGTTCGTCAGGACGGAGCAGCGGGGCGACACTGCTCTTGAAGGCGGTAGAGGGATAACATCTACGGGAGTCCTGTATCGGCTGCTAGTGACATGTCAGCCAGGCAAACAGGAAAGATCTCTCATTCTCAAGCTCGCGGATTTGGGAATGCGAGGATGGCAGCGGCAACTGCACTGGAGAAGGTGACGCAGTTGCTCAAGGGCGGCGCTCAAGCCTTCAGGGTGGCCCACAGGCGCGGGGTTTGGATACAGCCCTCATGCCTGCGATCTGGAACTCGGAAGTGGAGTTGGACACCGCGAAGCTCCTGGAAGTGGAGACAGGCCGGCCGCAAGAAGGCAATCTGTGGTGGAACCGGTTCTGCCGAGGAGTCAGGCCATCATAAAACAATGGTCTGGATCTGCCAAGAAAGAGGGGGCCACATTCAGTTGCAGGTACCTCCTCACGGAGAATGGCCGGACGGGCAGAAGCGGCAAGTGGCCGCACGAGTGGGAAGCGGACAAGGCAGTAAGGTGCTGGATATGTGGGGCAATCCTAGAAAAATAGAGTGCCCTGTGCAGGGCTCTGAGATGAAGCCGACGATAAATGCGCGAGCCGGGAGTTGGCTCGACAGCTCTCACAGTAAATGGAAATGGAACTGCACCAACGACGGCGGCTACCATCGGAGCGGGGCTGCGAATGCAACAGGAGGTGGGGGAACGGGTGAGCTGTTCCCGGAAGCCACTAGCTTGCCTCGATGCTTACACCTGCTCAACTTGAATGCGGACATCTTCACGAACCAGGTGGGAGATGCTGGCCTTGGTCTGCTGGATGGAGGAGCTACACAGAGGTTGCGGAAGTGGATAAAGTGCAAAGATGAGGAACAAGCCTGACCAAGCCGGACACCTTGACGCTGCTGTCGGGGATGAGCACTCAGGTGATTGTGCCGATGAGTGCGATGACGGAGGCTACGTGGTGGTCTGGACCAATGGCAGGCGCTCCTATCACGATGTCCTGTGGTCGCGGCCGTGGGATCTGCTCGAGCACAAGGCAATGCTTTGGAAGATGGCAGTGTAGGGCCAGGTGAACGTAACGGACCCGAGCGAAGAGGCCATGCTCAAGGAGACAGGAAGATCTAGCCCACAGAGTGGGCTACAACAGAAGTGTGTCTGTGTGTGTGTGTCTGTGTCTGCGTCTGTGCCTGTGCGCGTCAACTTCTCCAGTCTCTTCTTCCATGTCGGCACAGTATGAACAACTGCGTACATGTTGCAAGAAGAAAGCAAGAAGGACACATCCAATGCTTGACATGTGCTCCGCTAGCTCTTGCACCATCATGTTTAGCAATCAGAGCTAAGCTCAAACATGATGTCGGCTAACACAACCTGTTCCCTGTCTACTTTAACACAAATGCAAGAAACAGAATTCGCAGTCACGCCACGGCAGCAAGTATACTGTTTGCAACTTGACATCTGTGTGGCTGGAACAGGCAAAATCAGTGTACTTCAGCCAGG
This sequence comes from Effrenium voratum, assembly GCA_963377175.1. Lineage (NCBI taxonomy): Eukaryota > Dinophyceae > Suessiales > Symbiodiniaceae > Effrenium > Effrenium voratum. Next base: position 44,319 of record CAUJNA010000822.1, on the reverse strand, counting down.
GAAAAACTCTTTTAGCCAAGATGCCTGGATAAATCAAGGCAGACATCGCGAAGGAGTAACAAAGGTAGGAAGCCGTTCTTGCTCGCTCAGCTACACCACCACTCACGATGCTCACGCAAGTAGTGCAAAAAATCCATTGGTAAAACCACATGACCATCTTACTGACACAGTTGGGTTCTTCGCAGATCTTGGCAGGCTGAATTAAACTCCCGGAGCTCTGCAAAAAATTCGACGTCGCAAAGCCAGAAGTGCCTATAAATCCATAGATCTGATCGCCGTAGGCTAGCGCCCAACCACAGAGCCACCAGCCCACACTCCCCACACACATGTTCATGACGTTCTTCAGGAGAACGCTCGAGGCACTCCGTGCTCTGCAGGCGCCTGCAAGAAACTCAGAATCAATCGATGGTGCCACAGGCAACGAGCTGTCTCAATGAAAAATGGTCAACCAACTTTTAAATAGGCGAAGGATGCATCCAAGCCCTCAAGCCCTGCCTGTCTCCAACATAGCGAATCCTGCATGCATCAGAGATGCCACGAACCCACACACGCAAAGCCAAAGTGTATCCATCGACTCTTGGACATCGAAGTTGTGCTGCTTGAGGCCTTCCACCTGACAAAAGTCTCTCAAAGGCCTCACGTCACTTGCTTGCCAGTGGAAGCTTCTCCCACTCAAAACTTCCCACCTCTGCCAGCAGAAAGGATGGAGTAATGGAGGAGTTCGCAGCCAAATGGCGCGGCTCATTCAGCTGTGCCTCCTCAGGGTCAAAAACACACGGCAACAGGGAACGGGGGCCACTGCTCGTACCAGTGCGCCAATCCATCTGAACACTGCTGAAACCTAGGTTTGCTTTTTGGCGGGGAATAGCATATATATATATATATATATATATAGAGAGAGAGAGAGATAGATAGATAGATAGATAGATGCAGAATACATGTGCGGGTTGGAATTTGTTTGGTATTTGGTGGGAAGTCGTTGCCCGGCGCAAACTGTTGATTGAACTTACCGTGGAGGCGTGCAAAGCTGTTCCAATCAATTCCTAAAACACCCCCTTCTGACTGTCGATCCGACTTCATTACAAATTTGTGAAACTTGCTATTCCTCATTTGCTGGTCCGATTGATTGTTCACGGAGAAGAGTGTGTCATGAAAGGACTAACCCTCCTCAACCAGAATGTGCTTGAAGCATCAGTTGCAAGCACAAATGGAAGCAGAAGTCAAGACGAACAATGCCTTAACAAATGATTACTTGAAGTCCTAAGTTGTCTACAACAGCATGTATTGGGGACAAACATTCTTCTAGATATGCACACTCGAATTTAGTAGGGGAATTACTAAGCCCTGGCAACTTTATATAAACTGGAATTACACCTGATGTAGTAATCGCAGGTAGCGCGTGTGCTACAAGACATCTTATAGGGCACTAATATGAAATATTGCTAGGTAAACATGCAGTTGTAGAAGGCGCGTTTGCTGAAGTGTTCTTTTCTACGAGTAAAACAGTCACGAACAACTATTACTATCTGGGAGAGAAGGGTATAGGTAAACATAGTTCCGCAGAGCTAAGTCCGATGTACTCAGTGCAGTTTGCCGCAAATGCAGAAGAAGAAGAAATACATATGCGTTGAACTGGGCCGGTTCAACATTTAGCGAAACAAGCAACACAAGGTAGATCTCAAGTAGTTGGACTAAGATTTGGGGAAATGGACAGATATTGTATTGTGGCATATAGGACCCATGAAAAGTAAAAAGTAAAAGTCCCTGTTCAAGAAAAGGCTTTACTTTTGGGACTTGTACGCCTTACTGTTGCTGGGAAAAGCAAAAAAGTACAACTGCCTGAAGTAAAAACAAAACTTGTTACCGTTCGTAGGTTCAAAACCTTGACTTGTTGCGTTGTTTGCTTTTACTTGAGAAATGTAAAAATGGTATATGTCCGATGTAAAAAGGGGCCAATGAAAAGTGACAAACACGAAAGATTATGCATTTGTTCCTGTTGTTTTTTTCCGATTTGGCTTGAATGATGATGCAGGTAATTCTGTCATTTTTCACATGCCGGATGTAGATACATATGCATTGTCAGGGATTTGGGGTCATTGTGCCACTGGTTTAGGTGCGGAGGTGCTACATATATAGTGAAGGTTTGGGATTCATTTCAAGCTGGGACGTCACTTAGCCTTGCTCGATGTTTTCCCTTCAAGCAGGCTGCAGCATCAGGGGAAGCAAGAGAAGCCGCTGAAGACGGAGTAAATGGAGCACAGGCAAAGCAAGTGGCAGGCCAGGAAGAGGCAAGAAACAAAAAAAAAAAAAAGGAGCAGCAACAAGCGAAAGCAGCTGCAAGAGCTGCGTCCTCAGCGAAGCGGGAGGAACCACGGAAGAAGCAGGATGAGTACCCCCTGTCAAAAAAGCAACTGTACAAACTGGTTCACCCGCAAGCAAAAGACGTGACGCGTCAGCTCGGCAATTGGAATCGTGTGTCTGGGGCTCAAAGGGTGATGTGGCACACAGCCATTGTGATGTGCTGTAGCTCCTCATCAAGGTAGATTCTTTTTCACCCCCTTTCAATGACTATGTATTTAAATGAACACATAGCACGGCGCGGCCACATGGGTGCGCAGGCGAGAGCGTTGCCACAGCCTTTGATTTACCCACGGCCATCGCTCCCTCTTCAACCGTCCGGAGCCATTGCCCGGCAATGACTCCACCACAAAATGGTAGCGCCGGCAAAAACCAGCGGACATGCTCTAATCATGTTAGGCACGACGCTGACCACAGAGGCGACGCCAGCCAGCGTTCTGAAAAGTTGGGCTGGAGACTGCATGGGCGCAGCCAAATCAATCGGGGTCAAAGTCAAAACTTTATGAAAAGGAGGCCGCTGATCAAGAAACAATACTGGCAGTCTTCGCCCACGTTTGGCAAGAGCGTCCCAAAGAATCCTGAGATCTGTCCTGCAGCTTCAAGCTCTGAATTTCAGACCGCAGAGCTGCCAACTCACTGTGCAGTTCCTCAACGGAGTTCTCGATGGCACATGCTGCTGACCAAAATACCTCGCACTCATTTGACAAATCCCTGCATTCAACTGCAAACAAAATTCCTGTGATCAACAGCAAACAATGCTCAAGGTGTCTAGCATGCCTGCGTGCAGGGGTGCGCGCGTGCGCACCTGCCTGCGTGCCTGCGTGCGCTCGCGTGCGTGCGTGCGTGCGTGCGTGCGTGCGCACGTGTGTGTGTGTGTGTGTGTGTGTGTGTGTGTGTGTGTGTGTGTGTGTGTGTGTGTGTGTGTGTGTGTGTGTGTGTGTGTGTGTGTGTGTGTGTGTGTGTGTGTGTGTGTGTGTGTGTGTGTGTGTGTGTGTGTGTGTGTGTGT
>CAUJNA010000822.1:0-40854 GCA_963377175.1 Effrenium voratum | reverse complement strand
GTGCGTGCGTGCGTGCGTGCGTGCGTGCGTGCGTGCGTGCGTGCGTGCGTGCGTGCGTGCGTGCTGCGTGCGTGCGTGCGTGCGTGCGTGCGTGCGTGCGTGCGTGCGTGCGTGCGTGCGTGCGTGCGTGCGTGCGTGCGTGCGTGCGTGCGTGCGTGCGTGCGTGCGTGGGTGGGTGGGTGGGTGCGTGCGTGCGTGCGTGGGTGGGTGGGTGGGTGGGTGGGTGGTTGGGTGCGTGGGTGGGTGGGTGGGTGTGTGTGTGTGTGTGTGCTCGCGTGCGCGTGCGGGTGCGAATGCAGGTGCCTGCGCGTGTGCATGTACTTGTGTTTGCACGCGCTTGTGAGCTTGTGCGAGTGCGCGTGTGCGTTCGTACTCGTGCGCGTGTTCGTGCCCGTTCGCATTCGTCTTTGCTATTGTGTGTGTGTATGACTGTGTTTTGTGCGTCTATATATATATATGTGTGTGTGTGGTGTGTGTCTGTGTGTGCATGTGATATCTGCATTTATGCCTTGAATGCACTCTCTGACCCGAGGCAAGGACAATCACAAAAAACAACCAACATCTCCGCATAGTAGAGGGGTTCGCAGCCCATTTCGAGGTCCATGCGTTGCCCTGTTCGTCTCGAGCATTATGGCAGCAGTGATGATGTACAGCTTGCAAGAACCTTTCCGCACAAAATTATGCTTTGCTGCTTGGTCCTGGCACTTCAAGAAAGTGTGACCTGGCGGAACTTAGAAGACCTGAAAGTGTGCTGTCTTCATAGCGTTCACCTCCACACAACTTTTGTGAATTGACTGACACTGGAAAATGGACCAACAACAAGTGTGACTGAGCCTAGCATGGCACCCTGCTGCAGAAACAGAAGCGAGGAAATCTAGCCACATTGGCTTGGCCATGTCCAACCGCTCTTAATTGAAAGGATGTGTGTGTGTGTGGTTGAACGGGTGCACCCAGCTAGTCTTTTCCATCCTTTGTGCCTCAAGCCTCAACTTGTGCTTCACAACAATGAAACATGATGGTCTGCGCAAACCGAGCACGCCCTTCAGGCCATGCCGCTAGCCACTTTGACAATGTCAGAGGAAGGCTGTGAAACCCCTTCAGCTTTTCGGGGATCATGGAATGTGACCCGAGCGCATCAAAATTCCTGCGCGATCCGCACCTTTTTGCACTCACTTGGCTCAACGTGAGTCCACGCGGCAAGCCAGTTCTAATGACTCCCTTGTCTTCCCGATTGTGTGCGGATTCTGTGAAGGAGACATCTTGGGATCTGAGCTGTACCTCCAATAAACCAAGCCAGAAATCATCACGCATGCTGCGAAAACCATGTAGGCCTCGTGGCTCCCCAGAGTATCAAATAGGAAGCCCCCGCCCAGCAAGCCGATGATGGGTCCCACGCCATGGAAGCTGGCTGAAAGGATGCCCTGTGCTGATGCTTCCAAGCCCTCACAAATCTCCGGCCTTGCTACGTAGTCAATGGCACCAATCCAGGCAAGGGAAAAGGTAATGCCATGCAAAGGCTCCACCAGCAAGACCATCCAGGCAACTGACATCTTCCAGTAAAAAGCGGCTCGTACCACCCAAGCTGCTTGCGCGGCAGCCAAAAGCCTACGGGTGCCATAACGGTCCAGCAAGGTCTGCGAGCGTGCAAAGATTGGGAGTTCAAAAATGACAGTCACCACGACCGACAAGCCGCACAACATGGTAGAAGCCTTCATGTCGCGCAAAAGCAAAAAAAGCATCCCTTCCACCATGGCAAAGCCTGCACCAAGTACTGCAATGTTGCAAAAGAAGAAACGGTTATTCTTGAAAATGTTCCAAATGGATCTTGCGCTAACCTTTGCATCCGAATCACCACAAGACTCTGGCATTTCCAGAGTCACCACAAAAAGTATACCTCCCATAAATGCAAAGGAATCAAACATCAGGTTGAAGCCCAGGAGATCCATCATGGGCCCTAGCAACAGGTGCACCACACCCCAACCAACAGCTCCATAGATTCGCGCCTCACCCCATCTCTGGGCATCTTGTTTGCATGCAGCCAGGGCAAGAGCATCCATGATAGATGTGGACGGCGTTCCTATGAAAGAAAATATCCAAAGCCCAAGGCAGCGCTGAATGAAACCGCGCTCATCGTGGTCAACTGGAATGCTGAGGCATAAAAATGGAGCAGCACTAATGGCCAAGGTGGCCAACTGGATGGTCCGTGCCCGCTTCGTTCTGTCGGCAAGAGCATTCCAAAATGCAGTTGCCAATGTTTGGATCGCACGACGCATTGCAATCATGAAGCCGATTTGTGAAGCACTAAAGCCATCAGCTTCAAAGTACAACGTGGCATATCGCTCAAAGGTTGCAAAGAAACCGAAACTTGCGAAGTAGTACGCTTTGACCTTCCAGGGCGGCACAGTGCAGGCGCTCTGTGACATCAAGTCCAGAACGGAAACGCACGCATTCGTGGCGAAAGGATTTTAGTTTCACGATGGCACGTTCAAATTAATGCAGAAATCCAAATTTCCCACTCTTGTCAAGTAAGGTTTCTCTGTAGTGGTTTCTTTTCATATCAAGTCTCGCAGCGCAGCCTTGGCTCGAACAGCTGCGGATCGAATATGCGAATCTATTGAACAAAATCATACTGACTGGCTACCAAAAGCTACATTCCAATAGCTTACTGACGCTGATCATGCAGCACGATTCAAGATTCGGCATGTCTCTGCAACAAGACTTGAAGTCCCCAAGAAATATGTTTGGAGAGCTTGGAACGGATGGAAATTTCAAGGTGGAAAGGGTGGAACGTGTTCATCTCAGATCGAGTCTCGGATTGCCAATTGTCCATTTCAACCGCTGAATCACCGAGGACGCATCCTGCTTCACTGCAGCAACGTTTGGCGGAAAAAGGCGGGAAATTTTGCTGCATGTTGCTGGCAAAAGCATGCTGTCCACATTTGTTCACAGAAATCATGTGACGTCCTGATGTTCGGATGGCAATGGAGGGCAACAGACTGAAGAAAGCACTGCAAACACGGTACTGCAAACCAGACCAACAAACTACTTCACCAGACAAAAGGAACAGTGCGGATAAACAATATCGTAGCAAAGATCCCAACTGAATTCTGCATCGGCCTCTTCCACTTGCCCTCAAACATCTGGTTGTTTCCTCCTGCCCCCCTGACACGGGGCCCCAAGCCGGCTCTGGGTTTTCCTGTATTTTGCTACCCGTGCGCCTTTAACCTTGGTTGTTAGGTACATCTGCTGCCATGCTCCCACGTGCAAAACTGAGCCAGGGATCTGCAGTATAGCGCCATTTTGAAGGAGATTGTGTCAACCTCAGACTCAATTTGAGAGTTACCAGTAATGGTGCTTAGGATAATGGCCCGTGTTGCAATTTGGGAGGAATCGCATTTACCCCTCTTACAAGGTTCGTGGTCCTCATGCCTGAAACAGCAGATAACAACTCGTAGTTGCTTGTATTCCCACGGTGCCGCCTGGGGTCCAGCCTGAACTACGTCCGTGCTCAGGAAGCATGACAACGGACAGTCAAACACAAAACCAACAAGATAATAACAAGGGAGTTATACTCTAAATTGTTGACAATTGTACACTCGATCCTTCGTTGCATAGTAAAAAAACCTTCACTGTAATAAACATTTGCTTGCGTACAATAACGCGCTTCGGGTTGTAAGAATACTTAATACCACCCAGCGTGCACGCAAACAACTTAAACGACACAAACATATGCAAATATGTGGCAGGGACCTTTCCAACACGAACAGAAAACACTTAATTACTTTTAAACCTGTTAAACATAAAACCAACACTTAGGTGAGTAATACTACAACTGAAAAAACCAATGTATGAATGATGGTTAATATTATGTCGGTGCATATTTACTTCATTGTTTTGTTTTTTAATATATGATTATTATACTTACTACTACTACTACTACTACTACTACTACTACTACTACTACTACTACTACTACTACTACTACGACTACTACTACTACTACTACTACTACTACTACTACTACTACTACTACTACTACTACTACTACTACTACTACTACTACTACTACTACTACTACTACTAAACTACTACTACTACTACTAAACTACTACTGAACTACTACTACTACTACTACTGCTGCTACTACTACTACTACTACTACTACTACTATTACTACTACGGCCAGCACTTGTGGTTTGCCCGGAAACTCTCTTCCCGGCGGCCTCGCGCGCTCAGATTCCATCGCGCCTGCCAGCGATAGCACCCGCGTCTGGTATCGAATGGTCTGCCCCGAGCAAATGCGCTCAGAATGCGGCTTTTCGATGGGTCATTTGAGGGCAACCTAAACGCCTAAAACCCAAATACCATAACCAAACCCTAAACCCTAAACTTGGGGTTTGAGGGCAAATGAAACCCAAAACCTGACAGCTCCTCCCCCTATCAGCACCCCGCGCTCCGAAGAAAAACACAAGATGGCAAGTTGGGTGAGACTGAGACAACAAAACATGCGCGAAAAAAAACTGCGCACAATGCGACCTTGTCTATGGATTTGTGCAGGACTTAACAAAGCTGTAACTGTCTGCCTCGCCTCCCAATTGTCGTTTGCTCGCATTTTGTCCGCTACTTCATTCTCGGTGGGGTTAAGGCATGTTGCACTGCTCCTATCTTGAACCCAAACCAGACCACGCAAAAGAACAAAGCAAGTCCAAAGCGGCCGCAGTTCTTTTAACCGGGATTGCTGAAAGTAGCACTGCTTCCAGGGCACGGATGCGCCTGGAGCAGGAGGTGCGTTGACCCCCCGTGAAACTTAAAGGCAAGACAATGCGTGTCCTTGCAGGTGCGTGCAGTGCGCGCAAGGCGTGGCAAGCGTGCCCACGCCGGTCCGGAGACCTGGTGGTCCTGAGACCGTGGGCGGTCCGGAGACCCGGAGGTCCGGAGACCATGGATGGAAACGCAGAGCATCTGCAACTTCCTTTGCAGAGCCTTATAGAAAAGGCAATGCAGGGTGGGTGGGTGGGTTTCAAATGAAACAGATCAAGTTTGGGTCAAGGCTAGGAGCAAAACGGCCACCGCGGAAGTAGATTCACAACATGCCCTAAACACAAGGGAAAAGAAAACCCTAAGCGTTAAGGCATGTTGCACTGCTCCTATCTTGAACCCAAACCAGACCACCCAAAAGAACAAAGCAAGTCCGAAGCGGCCGCAGCTCTTTTAACCGGGATTGCTGAAAGTAGCACTGCTTCCAGGGCACGGATGCGCCTGGAGCAGGAGGTGCGTTGACCCCCCCCTTCAGTGTTTCAGGCAACCCCGGTATAAGCGAGCCAGCTGGGCCGCCGGCCTCATCACCCCCCCTTCAGAGTGGGGTTGTACCTGGCAGGGCAAATGTCGCACGACATTGCATTTACATGCTTATGAGCATTTGCTGTTCTGGGACTGCTCATTTTCGCCAAAGCGGCTTGCTGTGAAGCTGCTGACAGATGCAGCCAGATATTCTGGTTGCCAGGGCGATGTCGGGTCGCGACGCCTGGCAGCAGCTGCTAGGTGTTCCGGGCGCCAGGGCGCATCAATCGGACACAGCTGGATGCCTCTGCCTGACAGCGCAAGGCCTGCGGGGCTGAAGCGTACGCGACTCTCTGGGCGATGGCTGAATCGGGCTAGCCGAGCTCTGCTTAGGTCGTCTGCCCAATCATTGTTCCTGCCTGGAACATGTGTGGGCTGCAACAACACATTGTGTGCATGCGCCCAGAAAGCTGTGAGCTGCACGAAGAGTTGCAGCGGCCAAGAAGTCGTGAACAACTTGTTAAGGCTTGCTTCTGTTGCCGAGTTATCAGTGCCTGAAGGCATGCTGAATGAGTAGTGCCCACCACCAATGTGGCTATGGGTGGCCTGCAGCAGCGCCAACTGCGCCAGCGTTTCGAAACATGCGATGTAGCGCTGTCCAGGCTTGACAAGGCAAGGCCATACTGCCCGTATGTCCTGCATGTTCCAGGTTTCGGCAAACCAAACCACTTGTGATGAAGTGATTGCCCAGCCACCTATACCTACCAAGTCGCCTTCGGCACAGGCATCTGCGGCTGCCAGTGCCTGCAGCTGAACTGGCGAGTGCTGGACGGGCCCCACACCGGTCCCCGTACGCAGCCTTCACAGTTGCCCATGCCGGCAAAGGCTACCCCGACTCCGGCCTTGCCCTGCTCATACCACGATGAGCCTGGCGCAAAGTCAGGGCAGCCTCGTTTGACACATGTCAGGAAGTGTGCTCTGTCAGGAAGTGTGCTCTGCCAGGAAGGAATTTTGTCAGGAAGGGATTTTGTCAGGAATTTTGTCAGGAAGGGATTTTGTCAGGCAGGAATTTTGTCAGGCAGGAATTTTGTCAGGCAGGAATTTTGTCAGGAAGGAATTTTGTCAGGAAGGAATTTTGTCAGGCAGGGATTTTGTCAGGCAGGAATTTTGTCAGGAAGCGGGCTCTGTCAGGAAGCGGGCTCTGCCAGGAAGAGGCTCTGCCGGGAAGTGTGCTCTGCCAGGACGGGGGAGTCAGCTTTGGAGTTGTGTGTGTTGTCGTCTGCTTTTTTTTGGGGGGGCGGGGGGCAAGTCAGCTTCCGGGGGTGCGAAGGGGGAAGGGGGGCGGGTCAGCTTTGGGGTTGGGGGTGAAACTGTTGCTGTTGTCGTCTGCTTTTTTTTTGGGGGCGGGGGGCGAGTCAGCTTCCGGGGTGTGTGTGTTGTCTTCTGCGTCAGCTTCCAGGGGGTGCGTAGGGGACGGGGGGGCGAGTCAGCTTTGGAGTTGTGTGTGTTGTCGTCTTCCTTTTTTCGGGGGCGAGTCAGCTTTCAGGGGGTGCGTAGGGGACGGGGGGCGAGTCAGCTTTGGAGTTGTGTGTGTTGTCGTCTTCTTTTTTTCGGGGGCGCGAAGGGGACGGGGGGCGAGTCAGCTTCGGGGGCGCGGAAGGGGTGCAGAGCACTCTTCTTTGCAGAGCACGCTTCTTTGCAGAGCACACTTCTTTGCAAAGCACACTTCTTTGCAGAGCACTCTCCTTTGCAGAGCACGCTCCTTTGCAGAGCACGCTCCTCTGCAGAGCACGCTCCTCTGCAGAGCACGCTCCTTTGCAGAGCACGCTTCTTTGCAGAGCACGCTTCTTTGCAGAGCACACTTCTTTGCAGAGCGCGCTTCCTCAAAACTGATTTTTCCCCGAAAAGGAGCTGAGCAGGCTCCGGGAATTCTCCCAGCCCTGCGCAATGCCTCAAAACTGTTTTTGCCTCAAGGAGGCTAGTCGAGGGTCCTGGGCCGCGGAGGCGCCAGGAAGTCGTCCAGCTGCCTGGCCTGCTTCTGCCCTGCGGCGCCGGCAGCGCCAGCTTCAGCAGGGTCTCCCAGCCCTCGGTGCTGCGGACGGTCATGGAGTCCACGGCGCCCAGCTGCTGCACGTCGCCGTACTGAGGGTTGAAGCTCCTCGCCGCGTTCGTCGGCGCTCGGAAGGCGCCCGCGTTCTCCACCGCCTTCATGCGCCGGTCGGTGAGGTCCTTGTTGCGCTGGAACTTGTCGGCGTTGTCCTGCAGCAGCCGGAACTCTGTGGCCGGCTGCTTCTCCACGTCCTCGGGCGCGCCTTCCAGGCTCTCGCAGTCCAGCGGGCCCGCGGAGGCCACCCCGGTGACGGTCAGTGAGCGCCCCGCTGGCTGCGAAGCTTGCCGCCGTCGCTGAGCCGGAGGCCGTCAGTGTGCCCGTGGACACGTCGCCCACCGTGGTGAAGTTACCAGCGTTGGCCGTGTTGTTGATGGTGAGAGTGCTGCCGGTGATTCCGGTGGCCGAGCTCAGCAGGCCCACGCTGGCCGCCCCGGTGATGCTCAGCGAGCTGCCTGACACGGCGCCTGTGGACGTCAGCGTGGCTCCGGCGACGGTGCCGGTGGCTGTGAGGGCTGCGCAGGAGACTGCGCCCGAGGCGTCCACGCCCGTTGTGAACACGTCCGTGCAGTTCACGTCGTTGCACAGCAGCTGGTCGCAGCCCACGTTGCCCTGCGCGGTGAGCCCGTCCAGCGTGGCCGAGCCCGTGAGGGCCAGCGAGTCGGCCAGCAATTCCGTCACGGAGACCGACTCTCCCTCGAAGGCGCTGGCCCTGATCTGCATGCTGTACAGGTCCAGCGTGCCCGCCGACTGCTGCGCCAGCCCGGGGATCGACCCGCCGAAGGCTCCGAAGTGCAGCTTTGCGACTCCGCCCGGCGGCACCGAGGCGCGCCGTGCTCCAGACGCCCTGCGCGGGCGTGCCGAGGAAGGTGCCGGTGACGCCCACGTAGTCGTTGTCGGCGGCGCTGACGTACATCACCAAGTTGGAGGCCGTGCCCAGCCGGTACCGGCAGCCGAAGGAGTAGAGTCTCCCCCGGCGTCAGGGTGCAGTTGCCCACAATGTTCCAGGCGAAGGAGGGTCATGGCGTAGACCCTCCAGCTGGAAGCCTCCCACCGCGAAGCTGGCCGAGGCCACGGAGCGCACCAAAAAATTTCCTAATGTGGTGAGCGTGGGCTCCAGCAGCACCTCGCCCAGGGTGGCCAGCGTGACGTCGTCGGCCCCTCCGTCGAGGAACTCGTGCTTCAGCAGCAGGGCCGAGGCCGCCGTGTCCTCCTCCTCCACTGTGTTGCCGGCCTCCAGGGTTGCGTCCAGGATCTGGAGGCCGTAGACGTCCACCGTTCCTGCCGTCTGGTTGGGCAGGCCCGGCGCCTGGAAGTGCGCCCCAAAGTGCAGCTTCGCAACTCCGTTCGGAGGCACGGTGAAGTACATCTTTGCCTGCTCCAGGCGCCCTGGTCTCCCGCGAAGCTGCCGTACAGGGGGTCGTAGACGTTGTCGGCCTTGGACATGTACACCACGAAGTTGGAGGCCGTGCCGAGCCGGTACCGGCAGGCGAAGAGGAGCTCCCGGCCGGGGGTCAAGTTGTAGGTGCGCACAATGTTCCACGGGTTCACCGCCAGGGTCAGGTGCGCCCGCGGTGTGGGTGGCCAGGACCACGCTGCAGCCGCTGCTGGGGCGAACCGTCCAGTTTGACAGTGAGACGTCCGTGGGGGCCAGGATCTGCTCTCCTATGGCGGCCACCACCTCGTCGGCCCCTCCGTCGTCCGGAAAGCGCACGGCTATTTGCAAGGCCGCCTCCGTGACTCCGAGCTTGCCCGCCAACAAACCGTCCACCTGTGCGATGGCGTAGTAGCTGAGCAGCGCGGCTGCGATGCTCGAGGCCGTTGCCGTGTCCTGGGCGGCCGAGCGGTACGCCACCAGCGCCGAGGTGATTTGGTTGGTTGTGAAAACGTCCTGGTCCGGGCCCGTCCGGTAGGCCAGCAGCGCGCCTGCAATGGCGGCCTGCGTCTGCGTGTCCTGCGCACTCGCCGTGCAGTAGTCTCCCAACAGGGCGTCCACTTGTGAGGAGGTGTAGTAGGCCAGCAGCGCGGCCGAAATGGCACCGGTAGTCTCCGCGTCCTGCACGGTGCCCGTTCGGTAGTCTCCCAACAGGGCGTCCACTTGCGAGGAGGTGTAGTAGGCCAGCAGCGCAGCCGCAAGGGCCGCGTCCGCCGCTGCGATGGAGTAGCAGTCGGCCGTGATGCTCAGCGTGTCGTCGCCGTTGGCCAGCGCAGCAGAGAGAGGAGCCTCCAGATGCAGGTTGCGAACGACGTTGGTTGCGCGAACGAGCTCCCAAGTAGTGAAGCCCGCCCAGGCCGGCGCGTTAACAACTCCGCTGCCGGAAAGCTGCAGGGCGGCGAGCTCCGCGAGGATTGCGTCGAGGGCGCTCTGGAGCGTGGTCTCGCTGGCTGAGAGCGCGGCGTTCGTGGCGTACGAGGCCAGCAGCGTCGCGTCGGCCTTGGCCCCCTGGAGCGCCGTGATGCTGGCGTCCCGGCTAGCAAGCTGCGCTGCGACGAAGGCCTCGGTGGCGAGACCCAGCAAGGCATTTGCTATCTTGGTGTCTACCTCCAGCGGTGCGTCCAACCCGTCCACCGTGGAGAGCAGGGAGGCCAGCGCGCTGGCGTCCGCCTTGCCGAGGCGGCGTCCAGGGCTGCCGCGGTGACTGCGCCCAAGAGGGCTGCCGCTATCTTAGAGTCCACCTCCAAGAGCAGGGCGTACGCTGTCCGGGCGCTGGCGTCTGCCTTGGAGGCCTGCAGCCCCGAGATGGAGGCGTCTCGGCTTGCGAGCTCGGAGGCCAGCGCTGCGGCGGTGACGGCCCCCAGGAGAGCGTTGGCCACCTTGGTGTCTACCTCCAGCGGCGTGATCCTCGCCGCTATGTTTAGGGAGCGCTGGTCCACCACCGTCTTGAGGCCGTAGTTGGCCGCCACCGTGGCCAGCGTGGCGTTGTTGGCCGAGGCGATGGAGCCGTTCATGGCCGCCGTGGTGCTGTAGTTGGACAGCTTGTCCACGCTGTCCGGGGTGCTCTTCGTGGCCACCACGCCCTCCAGCACGTCGAAGGCCGACTGGTCTGCCTTGTCGGAGAGACCCGTGGTCAGCGAGCTCTGCAGCGCGGCGATGCTGCTTCCGTGCGCGGCCACCTACCCGTCCGTGGTGGCCAGGGCCGCCGCCGTGGCCAGGGGCGCAATTGCCGGCGCCAGCGCGCTGCTGTCCAGCTTGGAGGCCAGCTCTGCGGTGACCCGGTCGTCCAGCGACTGGATGGCTGCCGCGTTGTTGCCGGAGGCTGCCGTGTTCACCGCCAGGTCTGTTACTTGCGCGTAGGGCGTCAGAGCGAGGGCCAGCTGCCCTGCGGTGACGTGCGTGCCGTCAGTTACCTCTCCGTTGTCCAGGACCTCCGGGATGTTGCCCGTGACAGGTCCTTCAAACATGTTTACATATGTTTTCGCCGAAATGATTTGACCGATGGCGCCGGTCAAATCGTGACACAGCCCGTGGGTGACCTGAAAGCGAGGCCGGCTCCGCGGCTTCGGTCTTGGAGCCCGCACCAGGCCCGCACCAGGCCCGCACCAGGCCCGCACCAGGCCCGCACCAGGGTTTTTTGGAAGTTCAATGATTTGACCGGCGGCGCCGGTCAATCGCGAGACCTGCACAAGACGCTCGAAATTTGCTGGACAAATCACCGTAATTTGCTGGACAAATCACCGTAATTTTCGGTAAACTGTCGAAAATTTCGACAGTTTACCGAAAATTTCGCCTCGAGACCATCCTTGGGTGGCGCGGGCTCGGCAGGCTGGTGCGCTTGCCGCCACATAGCATGTGCTCGGCTACCAGGACATGAAGTGAAGGACAACATCCTTCATTTCTGACACCTATAGTGTACCGCAGAAACTATGCACGGCGTACATAGTTTCACCGGTCAAATAAAAAGCGTGCTACAGTCGACAACTGGATTTTTTTTCCCTACAGTCGTCCCCCCACGGGACAACTGGATTGTTTTTTTCCTGGACCTCGGGTGGCGCAAGCGCGGCCGGGTTGAGGCTTCTATGCCGGGCAGGTGTTGCGGCAGCGGGGGCTTCTATGCCAGGCAGGGATGTGGCGCGGCAGGGGGCTCGCTTGAAATGCAGCCTGGAGCCAGTGTCCGATATAATCGGACACTGCTTCGTAGTTGGTGATAACATATGAGACATCATCAGCTGCGTGCCTGGCACGCTAGGTATCGAAGCCACGTCGGCGGGCTGGCGCGGCTCACAGAAATGTGACGCTTGAAAGCATAAGTGGCACTTATGCTTTCGAAGCGGCCGGGTGGTGGAACGCATTGAAACGAACCCACTTCAAAAGCATAAGTGGCACTTATGCTTTCGAGCGGCGCGCTTGGTATCGAAGCCACGTCGGCGGGCTGGCGTGGCCAGGGTCGCGCCTCTGCAGAAAGTGCCTGACATCCTCACAGAAAATGTCGAGGATGGACACCGGTGGCGCCTTGAGCCAATTTTGGCTCAACGTGCCACCGCCGGGTGGCACGGCCAGGCTTCTATGCCGGGCAGGTGGCGCGGCAGGAATGTGGCGCGCTCGGTATCGAAGCCTCCACGTCGGCGGGCTGGCGCGGCTCCGATGCCGGGCAGGAATGCGATGCTCGAAAGCATAAGTGCCACTTATGCTTTCGAAGCGGCCGGGTGGGAGGCTCCGATGCCGGGCAGGTGGCGATGCTCGAAAACACAAGTGGCACGTGCCTCGGAACTGGAAACAGGCACCAACCATTTTTTGGTTGCTGCCCGCGTGGAGTTCCGCGTGGAGTTCCGCCGCAGACTGCGCGACCTGCGCAGCGACTGCAGCGACAGCTGCAGACTGCGCCGCGCGAAAGCGCGAACACAGAACATAGCACCTCTCTCTTTAGAGGGGGTTTCCCAAATGGATTCTATTCTACCTGAGAGGCTCCTGGCACTCGTCCGTCCAGGAAATGACCTCGTCCTGCGAAGGATTCGAAGTCTAAAACGCTGCGTGCAGGCGTGTGGCTGCAAAATAATGACCCCTAGATATGCAGTTTGGCAAAATGCCCAGCAGCTGCCTTTGTTTCTGCAAGGCGAGCCCTTGAAAGGAAACCCTGGCTGGCTTTTTTGGTTGGCTTCTGGCTGGCTTGGCTTGGCTTCTGGTTGGCTTCTGGCTGGCTTTCTGGCTGGTTTTGGTTGGCTTCTGGCTGGTTTTGGTTTGTTGGCTTCTGGCTGGCTTTCTGGCTGGTTTTGGTTGGCTTCTGGCTGGTTTTGGTTCTGGCTGGTTTTGGTTGGCTGGCTGGTTTGGTTTGGCTTCTGGCTGGCTTTCTGGCTGGTTTGGCTTGGCTTCTGGCTGGCTTTCTGGCTGGCTTTCTGGCTGGTTTGGCTTGGCTCCTGGCTGGCTTTCTGGCTGGTTTGGCTTGGCTCCTGGCTGGCTTTCTGGCTGGTTTGGCTTGGCTTTCTTTTTTTCCCCTGTTTTTTAAGCTCGCCTTGCAGAAATGCAGCTGCTGGGCATTTTGCAAGCATATCTAGGGGTCATTATTTTGCAGCCACACGCCTGCACGCAGCGTTTTAGACTTCGAATCCTTCGCAGGACGAGGTCATTTCCTGGACGGACTAGAATCCATTTGGGAAACCCCCTCTAAAGAGAGAGCTCTATGGACATCCTGCTTTTACACTAGTACGCTTGCGCCTGTGGTCAACCGGTCATAAGCGGACTGCCTCTCCAGCATGCACAGGGCGCGTTGCTGCTTTTTTGTAAGCTGAGGCGCCTCGGCCGGTGCCTCAACCGGTGCCTCCGGCGGTGTCTCTGCCGGTGCCTCCGCTGGTGGTGCGTCAACCGGCGGCTTTGGCTTGCGCTTTGGGGCAGCCGGCTCAGTAGGCACGTTCTGCTTCGGTTTGTTTTTGCTGCCTCCCCCGCCGTTTCGGCTCCGGTGCCTCCGGCGCAGCGTCCGGCGCAGCGTGAGGTGCCTCCGGCGCAGCGTGCGCCTCCGCCTCTTGTTCGGTCGGCTCCATCCTTCTTAACTATACGTGGTCAAGATATAACACGAACGACAAAGACGACCCGCGAAGCCGGACGACGTCGCCCTTGGGCAACAATGCCCAGTTCAGCGTGCCCAGCGCGGCGTCAACCCAGTAGAGGTAGCGGCCCCGGTCCGTGGACAAAAAGCTGTCGGCCAGGGGGCGGCTGGACGGCTGCGACGGAGGTGCAGCAGGAGATGTTCTCACACTTCGCGTTGATCAGCGTGGAGCCGGCGAACAGCTTCTGGCCCAGGAAGCTGAGCGCCACTCCCATCGGCTTCAGATAGTAGACGAACAGGAAACTGTAGGGTTCCCGCGTCGCCTGCTCATACAGCCGGTACAGCTGCTCCTTCGGCAGCAGGGCGCTGAGCTCCTCCACCACGGCGTCCAGCTCGTGCTGGTTGCGCAGCCTCCAGCAGCAGAGGAATTGGATGTTCACCCGCACGGCGGCGCTGATGAGCCTCAGCTTCTGGGAGCTCACCCAGGTGCTGATCTGCGTGTGCCAGCCTCTGATGTCCTGCGCCGTTGGGTGTGTGGAGCTGAGGCATATCAGCCATATCGTCACAGCTTATCAGGACCTGGTACAGTTTCTTCATCTCCAACTTCTTGGACGCCTCCGTGATCTTGCGCTGCTGCAGGATGATGCGGCGCAGCGCCGCCTCGTCCCACTCGTCCCAGTAGGCTTGCTCTCGTTCAGTATTCACCCCTCCTGCTCGATGTACTTCTTGACGGGAATCCAGCTGTCGTCGATATTGATGGAAGGACTAAATATGTAAATTCTTTCAAACACGCCCCTGTACTGCTCCAGAATCAGGCTGATCCACGGTTTTGCCGGACTTGCTGGGGCCGAGGAAAATGCCCGTGCACGGAACCTGGGGCACCACGGGGTCCGAGGACTGTTTGCTGCTGTATTCTGGCGTGGGAAAGAGTTTGATCTTCCCCATCCCTTTGCGTTACTTGCCAAATTCGAAGCCGGGAAGCCGGGCGGCGAGTCTGTCAGCGCGTCGCTGTGTAGCGACGCGCTGACGGAGGGAGACACCGGGGCAATCCTGCGCCCAGCGCAGGATTGAGGGGGATCCTGTGCTCACGATAGGATTGACGGCAAAGCGAGTGAATGGTGAAAAAAACACTCCGGCAGCGATACTACAAGGACAGCATTGCTGCCGGACCTTCGGCGCTGGCCACACAGCATGTGCTCGGCTACCAGGACATGAAGTGAAGGACAACATCCTTCACTTCTGATACTACATAGTTTCACCGGTCACATAAAAGCGTGCTACAGTCCTCTTCAGGGGAGGACTGGATTTTTTTCATGGGAAGAATTCCGACCTTGGGTGGCGCGGCCGGGTTGAGCTGCCCTGGAAAGCGATGCTCGAAAACATAAGTGGCACTTATGTTTTCGAAGTGGGTTCGTTTCAATGCGTTCCAGGCGAGAGTTGCGGCAGGTGGCGCGGGCTCGGCAGGCTGGCTTCTATGCCGGGCAGGTGGTGCGGCCGGGGCTTCGATGCCGGGCAGGGATGCGGCGCGCTTGGTATCGAAGCCTCCACGTTGGGCGAGCTAGGCGCAGTGCCAAGCCGTATGATCCGTATGATCCGTATGACTCGGCGGGTCTCCGATGCCGGGCAGGTGGCGCGGCCGGGTGGAGGCTTCTATGCCGGGCAGGGAGGTCACGAGACGGTGTACGGCGCGCCCGAGGACGTGGAGAAGCAGCTGGCCACAGAGCTCCGGCTCCTCCACAAAACCTCACCGACCGGCGCATGAAGGCGGTGGAGGACGCGGGCGGGCGCCTTCCGAGCGCCGACGAACGCGGCGAGGAGCTTCAACCCTCAGTACGGCGACGTGCAGCAGCTGGGCGCAGTGGACTCCATGACCGTCCGAAGCACGGAGGGCCGGGAGACCCTGCTGAAGCTGGCGCTGCCGGCGCCGCAAAACACGGCAACGCGGCGGACGGGGCAGGCCGGCGGCTGCGAGGCAGCTGGACGACTTCCTGGCGCCTCCGAGGCCCAGGACCCTCGACTAGCCTCCTTTGAAAAAAACTGGTTTTTTGAGGCGTTCAGGCCGGATTGCGTCCAGGGAAGCTTGAGTAAACCCTTTTTTGCGCAAAAAAAAATGTTTGAGCAGGCTCCGTCGGAATTGACTGATCCTGCTCATCCTTTTCGGGGAGAAAAAAAAGGTTTCAGGGTGAGGGGGAATTCCCGGACTCTGACGAAGCCCTTTTTGGGTTAGGGAATGGACATCCTTCATCATATTACCTTTCCCCATCACTCTTTCCTTCGTACCTCAGCCATCTTATCTCAGCTTATGAACCTTTCTGTAATAGCGGTTCATCTCTGAGATTGATGGTGTACGAAAGGAAAAGCTCGGGAAACCAACAGGTTGGGCGAACCAGTATCAAACCAGCGGGGCTGGCATGGGCAAACCGTGCAAAACCGTGCAAAAACGAGCTATTACTCCAGGGCCTACATTTACGTAGGCCCTGGAGTAATAGCTTTTTGTAGCCCAAAACCGTGCAAATGTCCCTGGGGCAAACCAAACGGGTTGGGCGGACCAGTATCAAACTCCAACGCGTCGGGCGAACCAGTATCAAACCATGGCAGTGAGAGGGTTGTTGGGGTCCTTATAGGAACCTATAGGAACCTATAGGAATCTTATAGGAAACTCATAGGAAACCTGTAGGAAGCCCTCTTCATCTTTTATTATGGGCTTCCTATGGACTTCCTATGAGTTTCCTATGAGTTTCCTATAAGATTCCTATAGGTTCCTATAGGTTCCCATAAGGGCCCAAAAAAACTCCAAGCTCCCGACACCCTTCGTCTGGTTCTTCACGAAACGGGCGCGTTCGTGACTTTTTGGGACAACGACGCGGGGCAGGACGTGGCCCCCATCGGCGCGGCCAGGCAGGAGGACAGCCTCCTGGAGTTCCCCATGAAGGGAGCCTCGGAGCACTTCCACTTCCTCTCGGTCCTTGCGGGCACTTACGACGACACGGTGCGCAACATCGACATCGGCCGCGTGGGCTACCTGCGCCACAGCTTCATTGCCGGCTTTCCGACCGAGCACGTGCCCAAGATGCCACTGAGTGGTGTCAGCGCCCGCTCGGGCGACCTTGCCCGGTTCACCTTCAAGGGCCTGGACGGCACGATGACGGACCTGTTCATCCACCTGACTAAAAAAACAAAAAAAAGCCCGCTGTCGTTTGCCGTCGTTTTTGACTAGAGACGACAGCGCCACACAAATGACAAAAAAGGCCCGCTGCCTTTCTTAGTCGTTTTTGACTACGCCAAAAAACCAGCAAAAACACGGAAAAATGGGCTTTGTTCCAGGCCCCTCGGATTAGAGGAAGCCAGAACGGGCTAGTCCGGAACGCTCAGCCGCTCCGCAAGCTCCTCCGTGGCCGCGCGCGCAATCTCGTCGCACAGCGTTGCAGGAACGCTGTAGAGCAGCTCGCGTGACTGGCTGACCCTCTCATACTGCCCCTCCATCAGCCGGGGCCCCCGCTGCGCAGCCCGGAGGTGCCTGCGTCCTGCCACACCTCGCAGCGCCTGCCGGGCCTGCGCAGGCCTTGCCTTGGCCTCCAGCGCATGTTGGACAGCCGCGTCTGCTTCCTGTACGGAGTTCCGTACTTGCAGTAGGTCACGTCCACCCAGGGCAGGCGCTCCATGAACGGCCGGGTCTTCAGCAGCCCGGTGGCCGGGTTCTCAACCACCCACATGAGGGTCAAAATGCGCAATGATCTCAACGGCGCTGAGCACCAGCGTCGCCCCTCCAGGAGCCGTCGCGGGCGCGGCGGCTGTATTCCGTGCAGACCGGGCTGGCCAAAACCATGTCGAAGTGCCCCGGCGGAAACGTCGTGTAGTCCCAGCTCCGGATGTCGCACAGGATTGTGGGCTCAAATTTCGACACGATGTCCAGGGAGACGACCTCCCGAGTCTCGGCATTTTTAAAGAGCAAGATCACCGCCAGCGCGACGACCAAGAAAACTCGCGCGTTCATCGGACTTTCCTATGGATAAAAAAAGGAGCCGAACTTCGCAACCATGAAGCTTGCACTCGGGCTGGACGTTCAGACCAATGCCAAGGGGGGGAAATTCATGTCCATAGAGGACTCCCATCAGGGCGCGCTGGTGCGCAAGGTAGACGTGGAGGTGCTGTGGGAGCCCGGCAACTTCCAGGATGACGGGGCCAAGACATTCAAAGTGTGCTTTGCGAGCAACACCGACCTGGAGCTGTGGACGGAGGAGGTGGAGCAGGGCGTCATTGACAACATGATCGTCTTCCAGAAGCCCTTTCTGGGGGCCGCCCGCACCGAGCTTGAGAGCCAGCTGCAGCGCGCCGTCAAGGTGAGCGCCAAGGGCAAGCGCGTCCTGGAGCGCAGCCTCTTCTGGGACCCGGCCGGCAACCGCGTGCCGGTGCGCCGCCTCATGCTGGAACCCCTGGATGCGCCGTGCTGCTAGGCCGCCTCCAGCAGCTCGGAGCTCGTGGCCCTTAAGGCGCCCACGTACAGGCGGCGCAGCGTGAGGTGGCATGACTCCAGGTCCAGGCGGACGCGGTTGTGGAGGGCAAGGCCCTGGCAGCTGGCGTAGGTCACTGCGTGGCTCGGCCGGGTGGCCCGCAGCAGCTCCTGGTTCTTCAGCCGCATGCCGTTGTCCAGCCTCACTCCGTCCGGCTCCACTTCCGCCACAGCCACAAAGACCCCCTTGGGTATCTTCCCACCGGGGCCCCGATGAGGCGCAGCGGGCTGTTCTGTGTTGCAGTTACACCCAGTTTGGGTTGTTACAAATTTATCACATCTCCAGCTCTAGGAGCTTTGAGGTTTGGGGCGCCAGGGCCCGGTTCGCCGCTGCGTTGACGGCCATGCGCTTGCTGTGGCTGATGACCAGCGTGGCGTCCGGCCACCCGGGCTTGGAGTGGTAGAGCTCCTTCAGCCTCGCCTTGGCCTGCTCCAGCGTGGGGCACCCCTCCTCGCCGACCCGCAGCCACTTCACAAAGTTGAAGATGCCGGGGTCGGAGCATGTTCTCCGTGAGCTCGCGCCGGTGCCTGCAGGGCAGCGGCGCGCTGATGGGCCGCCCGGCCCAGGAGTCCAGCACGGCCGGCAGCTGTCGGAAGTCGCCCAGCAGCAGGAACTTCACGTCGGCGTTCAGCCCCACGCCAGGTCCGCCCAGAGCTGCGCTGGCGCAGGAGCGTCTCCACCTCGGTCCTGGAGTTCCTGTACTGCGTGCTCTGGGTGCTGACCACCCAGTGCCCCTCCGGGTCGAGGAAGTAGGTCTCGTCCGAGAGCTGCAGGATCGGGCCGGCCGGGTCGCCGAGCGGGCCTCCACTTGTTGTTTCACCCGCTGCGCCACCTGCTCCTCCGTGAGCTCGTTCACCGGCAGCCAGTCTCTGCGCTCGCAGCCCGCCCCCGTGTTCCGCCCGCTGCGCCGCCTGCGGATGATCACCGGCACGTGGACCAGGTACTCGTAGAACTTGTCGCGGAAGAAGCCCTTGCCCAGCTTGGTCAGCCGGTGCTCTCCGCCCTGCAAGGAGCGCACGAGCTTCTTCCGCCCGTTGCGCAGCAGGATGTAGTCGTTGGGGCCCTTGCGGATGAGGGGCTGGTTGTAGTCGAAGTCCCTGCTGGGGGGCCGAAAGGCCCAGGTGAGAGTAGTAGCGCTGGCCCGCCCGGGTCAGCTGCCCGTCCGCGCGCGAGAGCAGCGCGTAGGCCCCGGGTCCGCGCCGCAAGTTCAGCACGACGGCTCCATCCGCCCCCGTGCGAGCCCAGGCGCCGCCGTCCGCGGCCTCCGTGATCTGTTGTCGTTGTCTTGTCCATTTTTTTTGCTCCGCGCGCATTCTCCCCGACCATACGCGCACGTATGGTTGGGGAGAATAGCTTTTTACACGGTTTTTGTCTTCCGATTCCTATTCTCCCCGGCCATACGCGCACGTATGGCCGGGGAGAATAGCTTGTTTCGCACGGTTTCGCGCTGGAAAAATGCTATTACTCCAGCCCGTATATCTATATACGGGCCGGAGTAATAGCTCGTTTTGCACGATGTTTTGCATGGCATGACATTTGCTTGGTTTTGGCATGGTTTTGCTTGATTGTGCTTGGCATGTGGTGCACCCCCCAAACCCCCGAAGTTTTTTTCATTCCCTGTCAGGCTGCCGTACGTGTGAGGTCATCCTGGCGAAGCAACTGCGGGGGGTCTGGCGCTGGGGGGCGGGGTTTTTTTGGGCAGTGCCGAGCGGGCACTTTTAGGAGTGCCGAGCAGGCACAGTGCCGAGCGGGCACTTTTAGGAGTGCCGAGCGGGCACCGTAGGATTAGTACTGGTTCGCCCAACGACCCTTAGTAGACTGCTCATGTGAGTCATCGTCTGGGCCCGGGTTTGGCTTAGTACTGGTTTGCCCAACGGGTCAGTCAGATGAAGGGGGTCGGAGCTCGGAGTTTTTTTGGGCCCTTTTTGGAACCTATAGGAACCTATAGGAATCTTATAGGAAACTCCTAGGAAGCCCATAGGAAGCCCAGAGGAAAAGAAGAAGAGGGCTTCCTACAGGTTTCCTATGAGTTTCCTATGAGTTTCCTATAAGATTCCTATAGGTTCCTATAGGTTCCTATAAGGGGGGCCGCCCAATCCGTTCAGGTTTGATACTGGCCCGCCCAACCTGCGCTCGGTACTGGCTCGCCCAACTGGGCCCGATTTTGGCTTGGCAGGAGGCTTCGATGCCAGGCAGGCGCCGAGGCTTCGATGCCAGGCAGGTTACCTGGTTGGCACTCCGAGTGCTGGGCCGTGACCGTATGACCGTATGATCCGTATGATCCGTATGATCCGTATGACTCGGCGAGCCTGGCATTGAAGCCTCAGCCCGAGTCATACAAATCATACGGATCATACGGATCATACGGTCATACGGTCATACGAATCTCCCTGGGCCGGGGCAACATTCGGCTGGATGGGCCGGCGCCGGCGTCGGAAAAAATGTGAAGATTTTGCCAGTTTTTTGGCCGAAACTGGCTAAGAGTGGCAGCGGGCCTTTTTTGTTGAGTTTTTGACACCCAACGGGTTGGGCTTGGTTCACCCAACCCGCTGGGGCTTGATACTGGTCGGCCCAACCATTGTTGCAGGTAGCATGGATGGCCCCTGTTTGGAGGCTTGCCGAGGGGGCGTGGTTAGGTACTGGTCTGTCCAACGGGTCTGGGGGGGTTTCGGATTTTTTTTCAATGGTCTGCCCAACGGGTCTGGAGGAGTTTCGTTTTTTTTTTCAATGGTTCGCCCAACGCGCCTGGACGGGTTTCGGATGTTTTCAGCCAGAAAACCAGCCAGAAGCCAGCCAAACCTCTTTTTTTGATAGGCAAAGCCCAGTGAGAAGCCAGCCCGTTAGGCGAACCAGTACTTAAAAACGAATCCCCCCGGGCCCGTTGGGCAGACCATTGAAAAAAAATAATCCGAAACCCCTCCAGACCCGTTGGGCGAACCAGTACTTAAAAACGAATCCCCCCGGGCCCGTTGGGCAGACCATTGAAAAAAAAAACCGAAACCCCTCCAGACCCGTTGGGCGAACCAGTACTTAAAAACGAATCCCCCCGGGCCCGTTGGGCAGACCATTGAGAAAAAAAACACCCGAAACCCTCCAGACCCGTTGGGCATCTGGAGGGGTTTCGGATTTTCAAGTACTGGCCTGCCAAAGGGCCCGGCATTTTTGGCTTAGTACTGGTCTGCCCAACGGGTCTGGGGATAGGTGTCGGGTTTTTTAAGTTCTGGTTTGCCCAGCAGGTCTGGAGGGGTTTCGGATCTTTTTTTGAGTACTGGTCTGCCCAACGTGCCTGGGGGGTTTCGTTTTTTTTAAGTACTGGTTCGCCCAACGGGTACGGGGGGTTCGTTTTTTAAGTACTGGTCTGTCCAACGGGTCTGGGGGGGTTTCGGGTTTTTTTTTCAATGGTCTGCCCAACGGGTCTGGAGGAGTTTCGTTTTTTTTTTCAATGGTTCGCCCAACGCGCCTGGAGGGGTTTCGGATGTTTTTCAATGGTCTGTCCAACGGGTCTGGAGGGTTTCGTTTTTTTTTTCAATGGTCTGCCCAACGGGCCCGGGGGGGATTCGTTTTTAAGTACTGGTTCGCCCAACGGGTCTGGAGGGGTTTCGGTTTTTTTTTTCAATGCCCAACGGGCCCGGGGGGATTCGTTGTTAAGTACTGGTTCGCCCAACGGGTCTGGAGGGGTTTCGGATTTTTTTTTCAATGGTCTGCCCAACGGGCCCGGGGGGATTCGTTTTTAAGTACTGGTTCGCCCAACGGGTCTGGAGGGGTTTCGGATTTTCAAGTACTGGCCTGTCAAAGGGCCCGGCATTTTTGGCTTAGTACTGGCCTGCCCAACGGGTCGGGGGATAGGTGTCGGGTTTTTTAAGTTCCCAGCAGGTCTGGAGGGGTTTCGGATTTTTTTTTGAGTACTGGTCTGCCCAACGTGCCTGGGGGGGTTCGTTTTTTTTAAGTACTGGTTCGCCCAACGGGTACGGGGGGTTCGTTTTTTAAGCACTGGTCTGCCCAACGGGTCATGACCCGTTTTTGTTGCGCAAAACCGTGTAAAAAAGCCGTAGCCCTGGTACCTCCGCGCAAGGCGCACGTCCTCGTCCGTGTCGGCGGGAGTGCGGAAGCCGTCCTGGGGCCGGGGGTTGGGGTCCTCGCTGGACTGTACAAAATCGTCCAAGTAGAAGTGGCTTGTGACGAATGAGGTGGCCTTGCGGTCCGGCTGATCCAGGGGCAGCGGCTCATTCCGCTCAAGGTAGCCCACCACCTGCTCAAAGCGCGGGCGCTCATTGAAGCCGTGCGCCCGAAGCGTCTTCATTTACTGTTGCGCAACTTCGTCCGCCGCCCGTTCCACGCCCCGGCGCTCGGCCCGCGCGTAGCGCAGCTGGGGTACCTGGCGGCGCACGGCCTCCGTCAGCCGGCTCACGTCGTCCAGGTGCCGCTGCCCCTCCTGCGCCTGCCTGCGCTCGCCTAGCCAGGTGTTGAAGGCCCGCGCCTCCTCCAGTTCTCTGTAGCGCTTCAGCAGCAGCGGCTGCAGGTTATAGCTGGGGTACGTCTTGCGGAACCACCGGAGCATCTGCGGCTCGTTGCGGGGCTCTATGGACATCATGCTTTTACACTAGTACGCTTGCGCCTGTTGTCAACCGGTCATAAGCGGACTGCCTCTCCAGCATGCGCAGGGCGCGCTGCTGCTCTCTTGCGCCTCGGCCGGTAACCGGTGCCTCCGGCGGTGCCTCTGCCGGTGCCCGCTGGTGTCATCTCAACCGGAGGCGGCTTTGGCTTGCGCTTTGGGGCAGCCGGCTCAGTAGGCACGTCCTGCTTCGGTTTGTTCTTGCTCCCAGGGGGCCTCCCCCCTCCGGCGCAGCGTCCGGCGCAGCGTCCGGCGCAGCGTGCGCCTCCGCCTCTTGTTCGGTCGGCTCCATTTATTATACGTGGTCAAGATATAACACGAACGACAAAGACGACCCGCGAAGCCGGACAACGTTGCCGTCCAGGTCGGTCAGCCGGAAGCGCATGCGCCTCAGGGTAACCGGGCCTGTGAGGGCCATAGGAGATGTTCTCACACTTCGCGTTGATCAGCGTGGAGCTGGCGAACAGCTTCTGGCCCAGGAAGCTGAGCCGCTCCCATCGGCGTCTTTTTCAAGTGCGAAGCGCTCTTCGAAGCGTATGTGGAACATTTCGTTCTTCGGCTTCAGATAGTAGACGAACAGGAAACTGTAGGGTTCCCGCGTCGCCTGCTCATACAGCCGGTACAGCTGCTCCCTCGGCAGCAGGGCGCTGACGGCGTCCAGCTCGTGCTGGTTGCGCAGCCTCCAGCAGCAGAGGAATTGGATGTTCACCCGCACGGCGGCGCTTATGAGCCTCAGCTTCTGCGAGCTCACCCAGGTGCTGATCTGCATGTGCCGGCCCCTGATGAACAGCGTATCCAGGGCGCCGTTGGGTTTGTGGAGCTGAGGCATATCATATCGTCACAGATTATCAGGACCTGGTACAGTTTCTTCATCTCCAACTTCTTGGATGCCTCCGTGATCTTGCGCTGCTGCAGGATGATGCGGCGCAGCGCCGTCCCAGTACGCTTGCTCCCCCCCGGTCCTCCTTGATGTACTTCTTGACGGGAATCCAGCCGTCATCAATGTCGATGGACGGGCTAAAGATGTAGATTCTCTCAAACACGCCGCGATAGGGTGTACATTTATGTACGGCCTGGAGGAATAGCATTTTTGTAGCGCAAAACCGTGCCAAAAAAACACTCCCCCAGGAGAGTTTTTTAAGTCTCGCGCCAGCTGGTCAAAGCTGGGCGGAGGCAGGCTCCGGCGTGACTGCCCGGAACTGGAGCTCGCCCGCAAGCTCGGCTGAGACTGCTCCAGAATCAAACTGATCAGAGTCACGGTTTTGCCCGATTTCGAGGAAAATGCCCGTGCACGGAACACGGGATCAGAGGATTGTTTGCTGCTGTATTCAAGGTGGAGGTGAAGGACGAGGTGGGCGACTTGGTGAAGTCCTTCCTGTCCACCAAGACGGAGAGAGCCCCCGGCGCCTCGAGTGCGGACAGTAGGGAGGACATCCACGCGGCCTGCGAGTCCTTCATCAAAGCGACCCGGCAGGAGCACGAGGTGGAGCAGCCGGGCAAGCGAGTGAAGCTCAACGTCCCCGAAAAAATAGTTAATAGGGGGGCCCTGGGGGCGGGGTTTTGATATTGGGAGTATCATTTTACCCTATTGCCTCTTAACCTCCTATCGCGCCTGTTCTGCTTCATCATCAAAATTTGCTCTATCCTCTTTTTCAAGGGGGTTTCTGAGGACTAAATTATTTACATTTTTTCGTTTTCAACAAGTCAAGCAATGGCAACCTTATTCACTTTTTTTAAGTTTTCAATGAGGTCAGCAACATCGCCTCATTCGTTTTAAAAAACCCAGAATTTTAAAAATAATAGAGTATAGAGTAATTAAACACCTTATTCATTTGTCAAAAACCTCACCCCAGAAAATAGTACTGCAACAGATGACTAACTCTATAAAAATTAGTTTTAATCATATTATATTGAAATAATATCATTAAAAACAATCACCACCAATCATTGTCATATATTCAAGCCGTTCAAAAATATCATTAACTGGTTCTACATTTAATTGTTTTTCTGTCTTTGGTTTTTCTGTCTTTGTTTCTTCCTTAACAGTTATTAAAATGTCCTTATGTCGTTTTGTTCTTTCGTGCCTCGCTTTATTATGAAGTCCTATCATTATTTTACAGCAAGGACATTCATATTGTTTATGTTTATTTCCCTATAGTATGTTCCTCCATATACTCTATACTCTATACTCTTTTAACTAATTTTATCAACATTTTTTACAATTTTTTCATTTAATAACAGTCTAACATTTTGACATTTTCAAGTTTCAGGTTTCAGACCATTTTTAAGCTTTCTGGGGAACAATGAACATGTTGTTACAATTGTTCAGTCATTTCAGACATCCTCACGAGCGACAAGCCTCGCGACCGTGACGAAGCGATGTAAGAGACACAGACACAAACAGACGAAATAACGTTTCATTCACCAGAAATGTTATTTCAATTACCGACTTTGCTATTTCAAATGACCAGTTTGACCCCCTGAAATCAAACCACTTTCTCAAACCCAAAACCCCACTCTGAAATAACGTTTCCGCTGACGAAATGCCTTTAAACTAGTATGATTTCAATATGGGGCTTTGTTATTTTAAATCTGCATTTCCATTGTGGAAAAACAGGTTTTGAAATAAGAAAGCCACCAAATGAAATAACCTTTCCGTCAACCCTGTCAGGTGTGGAAGCCTGTAAGCATTGATGATGCTGGTTGATGCTACCCAACCATTTCACAACTCCCCCAAAATCAACAATCACATCAATTTCATCAGTTTCATTTTCAAAACCAACCCCAAACCCACATTTCAACGTTGAACCCAAACCCACCAAATCCAAACCCGCAACAAGAACCCGCCCCCAAAACTACTTAAAGAGAAAATGCCTTATATAATATTAGAGAAATGGCAGGGGATTTTGAAGCAGGTTACGTTATCAATTATCTAATATCCAATAATGAAGCAAACATAAAAACAGGGAAGAACAGTAAACCTTTAAAAAACTCGTTATAAACAACAAGGAATATTATTACAACAAAGAAAAACCCATCTCAACATCTTTACAAAACAAACTTAATCAAGTATCAAAAACACAAGAGTTCAAAAGACACCACCTTTTACAGAAGTCAGCAAAGGCATTGAGAGGAATTAATACAATCAAAAAATACAGGTTAAAATTAGGGGCTAAAACATCAGAGACATTTTCAGCATTGAAAGGCTATGCAAACACATATTCAATATCCAACATACCATTCAAGGGATACAAAGGATTAACATATCTTTTATGGCAAGAAAAGAAACTAACAGAGTTTTTACAACAAGCAAAATCAATGAAACTACGGATTGATGTTGAGGTTCTGTTTGATAAAGTTGATGTAGATGGTGATGAAACAGAAGACACTGTCAGCGCATCAAACACGCTTGGAATATCTACCAAAGATGAAAATGATGTACAAATAAAACACAATATGAGGAGCAGGAGATACGACGTTTTGAATGTAGGCGATTTGAAAAAGGCATTGGAAAATATACCGAATAAAATTGAACTTCAAATTGAAAACTCACCTTTGAAACATTCAGGATTGAAGATTAATAAGATTAACAAAATCACCATCCACTACGACAAATACAACCCGAACAGAGCAGGAAAATATATGGAAATACCAGAAGGGATTTCAAAGAAAAAAGCGTGTATCAACATTCAAAACGAAGATGAGTTATGTTTCAAATACTGCGTTTTATGTAAATTCTATGAAGTCTTCAAGAAAGACCATCCGCAACATATGAGACACTACAAGAAATTAATGACTACTGAAAGTCTCATTAAATGGGATGGTGTGAATTTTCCAGCATCAAATGATGACATAAACAATTTTGAAACAATTAACCAAAATTCTATATCAGTTAATGTTTATGTTGAAGATGAGAACCAAACCATCACGGCAGACAAAATAACGAAGATTCAAAAACCATCTTGTCATATCAATCTGTTACGAATTCAAAAAGATGATAATGAACATTATGTTTTAATAAAAGATTCTAATAGATTAATGGGTAGTCAAACCAACAATCACAAAACAAAGATATTTCATTGTATTTACTGTCAGCACGGTTTTCAATCAGAAAAGCTTTTAAATGCTCACATATCAAAGGGATGTATGGCAAATGACATTCAACAAACAGAAATGCCAGAAGAAGGAACATCAATGAAATTTGAAAAGCATTTTAAGAAACTGAAAGCACCATTTGTTATTTACGGTGATTTTGAATGTTTAACAACAGAAACATCAGAAGGCATCAAAGGGACTTATCAGAACCATAAACCCAGCGGTTATATGCTTAACCTTGTTAATGCTTATAGTGGAGAAATGACACCGTATTTATACAGAGGTGAAGATTGTATTGATAAATTTTGCGATACTCTGAATAATATTAGAGACGATGTTATGGAACAAATGAAAAAACCAAAAGATATGATTATGTCAGATTTAGATGAAATTAAACATTTAGAAGCTAAAAAATGTTTCTTATGCAATGGCACTTTCAACAACAAGGTGGAAGCGAAGAAGAAGGTCGCCGATCATTGTCACTTCACGGGATTATACAGAGGAGCGGCACATATGAAATGTAATATAGACTATTGCTTTAAAAAATATCATACACCAGTATTCTTTCACAATCTTAAAAACTATGATGCTCGTCTCATAATATCAAATCTTGAAAAGTTAAACACAAAGAAAGAACAAATATCAGTAATAGCACAGAACAGTGAAAAGTTTATTACCTTTTCATTGAACAGACTTGAATTTAAGGACAGTTTCAGTTTCTTATCATCGTCGTTAGAAAAATTAGTCAAATTGACTAAATATGAAGATAATAAATTAAGGGACAACTGGCAGGAACATTTTAAATATAGTTTCAAAGGCAAATACATTAAAAACGAAAAAGATTTATTTTTACTGACAGAAAAGGGAGTTTATCCTTATGATTATTGTAATGACTTCAATAAATTTAATGACACTGAACTTCCAGAAAAGAAACATTTTTACAGTAGATTAAGTGAAGAAGATATAAGCGACGCAGACTACGAAAGAGCAAAATTAATTTGGAAACACTTTAACATTAAAAACCTTGGTGAATATCACGATTTATATTTAGAAACCGATGTATTATTATTAACCGATGTATATGAAAATTTCAGAAAACAATGTCTAACAGATTATGAATTAGACCCAGCCCATTATTACACGTTGCCTAACTTTGCTTGGGACGCGATGTTATTAAAAACAGGAATTGAACTTGAACTTTTACACGATGAAGAACTTTATAAAATGATAGAGCAAGGATTACGAGGCGGTGTGTGCCAAGTTTCAATGAGAAAAGCAGTAGCGAACAATAAGTATATGAACGATGATTATGATGAAACAAAACCATCATCATACATTACATATTTAGATGCTAATAACCTTTATGGATTAGCAATGTGTAAGAAACTACCATACAAGAAAATAAGATTTGTAAAAGATAATTTTACAGAAGAAGACATTAAATATTACAACAGTGAATATAGCAACAAAGGATATATTTTAGATGTTGATTTAGAATATCCGAAAGAATGCCACGATAAACATATTGATTATCCATTAGCACCTGAAATTATGAGTGTATCAGCAGACATGTTGAGTGATTATCAGAAAGAAACTTACAAAGCGTATCATTTTAATCATTCACCAAAAGATGAGAAAACAAAAAAGTGAATATTAAATGTTATGGATAAGCAAAATTATGTTTTGCACATTGACATTCTAAAATTCTATTTGAAAAAAGATCTTAAAATAAAGAAAATAAACAGAGTAATAGAATTTGGACACAAGCAATGGTTGAAACCGTGGATTGACTTTAACACAGAGAAGCGAAAGAACGCTACAAGCGACTTTGAGAAAGATATGTACAAGTTAATGAATAACGCGGTTTATGGAAAGACTATGGAAAATGTTAGAGAACACATTGACTTTGAACTGGTTGATACTCCTGAACGTTATCAAAAATGCGTGAATAATCCAAATTTCAAATACAGACATATCATAAATGAAAATCTCATAGGAGTTGAAAAGGCGAAAAGCGTAGTGAAATTAAATAAACCAATATATGTAGGTATGAGTATTTTAGACTTATCCAAGAAACATATGTATTCTTTCTATTATGATATTATGAAACCGAAATATGAAAATGATATAAGAATGTTATATACCGATACTGACAGTTTTGTATTACATATTAAAACCGAAGATTTATATGATGACTTTAATGACATTAAGGATTTTATGGATTTTAGCGGTTATGACCCTAAACATAAATGTTATGATAAAACAAATAAGAAGAAACTTGGTTGCTTTAAGGATGAAGCCGACGGCAAGATTATAACAAACTTTATAGCATTGAAACCGAAATCTTACTGTTTCAAGATACATAACGAAGAGAAAGAAGAAAAGAAGAGTAAAGGAATAGTTAAACATAAAGTGAAGAAGGAACTGACATATAACTCGTATGATGACACATTGAAAAACAATAGTTGCGACACTATAACATTCAACAGCATAAGAAGTAAAGCGCATCAAATATACAGCATACAACAAACAAAACAAGCATTATCAGCCTATGAAAATAAACGCTATTACATAGACAGTATTAATTCATTGCCGTATGGACATTACGCTATTACAGAGTAATAGCCTAATGTGCTTCGCGACATTACAGTATAAAGCAATAAAACAATACAAATATACTTAAAGAAATAATTATATTATATATTAACTGAAAATGGCGTGCTTTATGGTAGATAATAAGAAAAATAAAATTTCTATGACAAATGATGAATTTGATTTGTTGTGGAATTCTATTGATGGTGAAGTGTCAGACTTCTCCACCGACACAGAGGAAGAAATTAAGAAGGCAAAGGAAAAGGAAAATAAGAAAAAGTATAACGATGTATTAAACAAGAAATATAAAGAAGAAGGATACTTTAAAGAGTATTTTATAGAAAATGATAAGTCGTTAGAATGTGAAAGATGCGGCTGTAGGATTAAAAGTAAGTCTAATATGGCAAAGCATTTAAGAACTGACAAATGTAAAAGAATTCATAGAGAAAGAGCTTATCAGAATGCTGTTGAAAAAGTGTGTTATAAATATTTGACTAATACAAATTGATAATATATTATATAACATATTATCAATTTACCAAGAATAACTCGTGGCGATTGTATTTTTTAGGTCTTCCTTCAAGTTCATAATACTTATTAAGCATCATATCACGACCTACATTTGTTATTTTGTATGTTGATTGACTCCACTTTGAAAATGTTTCTTTTCTTGATGTGTAATTGCCTTTTCCTTTGTTATAGATTTTGACTTTATCACCGACATTTAGTTTAGGATACTTTCTTAAATATTTCTCTTTCATTAATGAGTTCGCCTTCGCTTCCACTGCGTTTTCGTCTTTGTGTGCTTCATTAGGTGTAAGTTTTGTTGTCCCGTGTGTCATTTGTTGATTATACTTGTTTAGGACTGCTTGTAATAAACTCGTCCAAGTTCTATTAGTCGCTTTTATTCTGTCTCCTAACATCTTCTTAACTGTGCGAATCACTCTCTCTGCGACTGATGCGTGTGTCAATGTTATTGTGCTTCTTATTGCTTCACCTTCTAAATACTCTTGTAATTTCTTATATGCAAATGCCCCGTCATCATCTGTATAAATACTCATCGGATGACCTAATACTTTGAAGCATTGAAGTATTGCTTTATACACTGTCTCACCGTCTCTAACCTTCATCGGTTCAATGTTGTGTAGTTTCTTACTGAATATATCTATACATATCAAACCATAGCGTGGGCTACTTAAATCCGATGTTCCTGTCGCTTTCATTAATGAAATCATATCCATTATGTCTAACTGATATTCAAACCTTGCGAAAGGTGCTGAATAACTGTTGTATTTACTGTATCCTTTCTCTTGTTTAGAAGGTTGCTTGTTTAACCAAACGCCCACTTCCTTTAAAGTAAATGAGAATTCTGTTTTATTTGCTTGATTGTATAACTCATTGACTGAACCGAACCCAGTTTGGACATTGTAATAAAGTTTATTTAAAACCTCATCTTTTGATAATTTACTCATTATTTAAAAAGGATAGATTAAAATATTTCTTAATATTTATGAACAATATTAAGAAGTATTTAACTAATCATCAGGTTCGGTCTCTGGTTGAAATATTCTATCATCACATAATAGTTTAAACTGTTGCTTTCCAATGTCCAACTTCTGTTCTTCTAACTCGTTAAATATTCGTGTCGTGCTTCTACAATTGCCGCATATGTTAATGTAACGCTTATAATAATATGTTAACCTTTGCGTTCGTATCAAACCGTTTTCATTTCTTATGTCCTTTTGCATGTTCATAAGATTTTCTGTAATATGACACCCGCATTTTAAGATAGTCATTAGTTCTCTATTATATAAAGGGGTCATTTCTTTAAGTAGTTCTTTTAATATAAACTAACCAGTATCTCACTAATCAACTCACTAGGAACTTTATAAAGGTCTTCCTGTTTATGTTTAACATAATTCTCGCTCCAAGTTTCCTTACGACCACTAGGTAAGCGTTGTGCTGTTTCAATATGTTTATTATTAACAACTTTACCGCAGTCCTTATTACATAAACTTCTAGGTTTCCAATTGTCAAGATTGTTCCATAACCTCGTGCGCTTCCTGTAATTAAATCCATATTTACAATAGTCAATGTCATTAAACCTTAACCCATTCATAAAAGACTGACTTTTCAATAATCCAGTCTGTGGATTTTCAATCACCCAGTATTCAGGTTTAAAGTAATCTATTATTTCCAGGGTTTTTAAAACAATACTGTTAGCATATTCAATATTTCTGATGCCAGTTGTTTTCGCTCTGCTGTATTCCGTGCAAGGTGGAGAAGCCCAAATAAAATTGAAATGCCCTTTGTCAAACTCTTTGTAATTCCATTTCAAAATATCAGTATTGATGTTCGCATTCTTCAAATCCAATGATATAACATTGAACCCTAAATCTCTTGCAATTTTTCCAACACTACCTGACCCACTGAATAACTCTAATAAATTCATATTATTAGAATGATTTAGATTTTAATTATTATTCATAAAGTTTCTTTTCTTCGTTATACTTGATTTGGTAGTTTTCTAAACTACTTGGTTTAGGTTCTTTTCTTGATTTATTATTAGTTTTTGAAAGATAAATCTGTTTCTTGTTTTTGTATTCGCCACTGTCTCTATCAACATCTTTTGACTGGTAATTATTATTGCTGTTATTGAAAGTTGGTTCGCTTTCCATTTTGTTTGCTATTCTGTCTAAATTCCGCGCTATTAAAGTCAAACTGTCAGCGATATCATCAACCTTTCCCTCCATATATACTAATTATAAAACTAAACTTTTAAAACTAAATGTTTAAACGCTGTTAAATCTACTCTTTATATGTTATTTTTTCATCATTTCTCGTATGGTTTCCTGTGTTTCGTTTTCTCCATTATCGGATGGCGTAGCGTTCCGACCCCATTTAAATGTAATATTATGTGCGTCTGTTTCTAAATTGATATCACCGTCTTTACTTTTATCAATATTCATTCTTTTATCAGTTTTACTTATCTTAAAACCGATAGGGACACAAGAGCATTTGCAATTTCCCTTCTCTTGTATTTCTAATTCGTTTTTCATTTCTAACATCTTTTGACACATTGGACAAGGGAAATTGATAACTGCTGTTTTACTAACAACTTCTTCACTGTCTTCATCTGTTGATGAAACCGTTGTTTCTGACTTATTATTTTTTTTTCTTTCTTCCCATTTATATTAATATTTACATTTTTATTTTGATATATTGAATTCCTAGCTTAATTAATTCCATTGTATAATAACAACATTTTTTAGTTTTATTGTCAGTTATTACAACTTGTTCTATTTTCTCCACTTCATTTATTATATCAATATAATCTGAATAAGTCCTATCCATATAAAATAATAAGATGAAATAATTATTTAATCTTATTATTAGAATATTCGGGGGCTCACAGCAATGGGGTTTCTTCGGACTGGACAACACAAGCGAGGTTCAAGCTAATTCAAACTAATTATCTTCAACGCTTATTGATTGAAGCAATGGACGCGAGGAACGAGCCTCGCGTGCTACGCGACGCATCGGCGATGCCTCGCGAAGCTTCGCGACAGCCTGTTCCATTATGTTATTCACCACCACACATAACATAATGATGGTCGCGTTAGCACGCGAGGCTCGTTCCTCGCGTTGCGTTAGCACGCGAGGCATCGCCGATGCGTCCATTCAATAATAAATATATATTTTTTATAAGTATTTATAATATTGTTTTATTATGTCAGAAGTTCCCATTATAAAACCGATAAACATAACTGACTATGAATTTAAACAGTCTAAATACGAGCACGTGCCAAAACTACCTTTTAGAAGCATTATAGTTGCTTCCTCAACAGGTGGCAAAACAGTTCTAACTCAAAATTTGAAATTAAATGTATATAAAAACTGTTTCTCTCGTGTCTTTATTTTTAGTCCGAGCGTCCATAATGACCCTACTTTTGTTGAAGTCAAGAAATACCAACGAGAAGAAATGAAGGTGGATGATACAAAAGAGCAAGTATATTTTGATGAATATCATCCGGAAGAATTAGAAAATATTACTAACACACAAAGAAAAGTAATACATTATATGAAAAATAGCAAAATGAAGAAATTATATTCAATTCTTATTGTTATTGATGATTTTTCAGATGACCCTAAATTTTTAAGATATTCAAAAATATTACACGGTTTATTTACGCGCGGAAGACACGACGCCATCTCTTGCATATGTAGTCTTCAAAAATATAAAACAGTTGCTAATATAATTCGTGTCAATGCCAGTTCATTATACATTTTCAGATTAAAGAACATATCGGAATTAATGAGTTTTATTGAAGAAAACGCAGCGATTGTTGATAAGGACAAACTTATGGAAATGTATCATTCAGCAATAAATCATTCTCCATGTTCATTCTTTTTCGTAAATTTAAATTCAAAAGATGTTAATAGTATGTTCTATATTAATTTTGAGAAACGATTTACAATTAAAGATTAACTTATATTACTTAATAAGACTGTATAATGCCCAGAAAAGAAATAGACTATTCAAATACTCATTTTTATAAAATTGGTTGTAAGGACTTAAACACCAAAGACTGTTATGTAGGTCATACAACTAATTTTAAAAATAGAAAGTATGAGCACAAAAAGACTTGTTCAAATCCGAAAAGTAAGAACCATAATTCTAACGTCTATGTGTTCATTCGTGAAAAGGGACACTGGGTCAATTGGGATATGGTATTAATTGAAACAATGTGTTGCACTAACTATTTGGAAGCCTTAAAACGAGAAAGAGAACTCATAGAACAAACAAATGCAACATTGAATATTCATAGACCTTTAATAATGAAGAATGGAAAGCATATTCGCGCAACTACTACTATACTAACATAAACTATATCAAAGACAAACGAAAGCAACGTCAAAACGAAACTGTTAGTTATATGAAAGCTTACTACCAAAATAAAAAAGACGACTTGAAAATCATTAGACAAGGACAAATAGATTGTGAATGTGGTTCAAGCGTTCGTAAATGTGATTTAAAGCGACACGAAAGAACAGTCAAACATCAAGATTATCTAAAATCATTACAACCAGAAGAAATCCCAGAACAATAATTAATAATATTATTACATTTTAATATTATTAATTTAAAATAATGACAAATTACATAATTGAACTGGAAATCTATATAATAATTTTGTTTGTTTTTTCTTCTTCCAACTTATGTTTTTTTTCATTTAATGTTTTTACACTTTTAATTAAGAGACGCTCGCGAGTATCTTCATCATCAATTTCATTTAATTTATCAAGAGGTGTATTATCAAAATCAGTTTTCTTGTTGAAAAACCACATTATATATATTATTTAGATTTTTCTTTTTTCATTTCCTTAATTTCTTTTGCTAATTTTTCAACTTTATCTATTACTTCTAGCAATGCTTTATGTAATAATATTGGTACTTTTGTATATTCAATACCTAAATATTCGCGACTGCTATGAACTACATTACTAATTTCTTTTGGAATTGCTTTTAATAAATCATCAGCAATATAACCTATATGGGTGGCATCTTTATCATTTCTATCTTTTCTTCTGAACTTTTTAGGTTTAAATTTCTTAATCATATTAACACAATTACTTTGAAGTAAATCTACATCGTATTTCAATCTAGCATCAGAGTTGTCTATTAAACTTCCATTTATGGTTACAGTGCCGGCGGTAATATCAATAGCATCGCCTGACGCATCTTGAATATCATTGACAAATAATGTTTTTTGTATTAACAACTGTCACATTTTCATTAAATGTTGATGTAGCATTATTTGTAAAACTTTCAGTATTCACTGTGGTCCCAAATGTTTTATCAATAGATAATAGTGTTGAAAATACTGTTGCATTATCAATTACTCTGAATGCTGTATTGGTTGTATTAAATTTAACATCAATTGTTCCCATTAAAATATCAGTTCCAGTTGTCATTGAAATATCATTCAAAAATGAAACCGTTGTTAAATCAAATGATTGAATGGTATTAGTTGCTAAATATGCATTTTGAACTGCGAGATTCGTACCAACGGTTACTAATGTTCCACCATTACGCTATATGATTACTTCTTAATGCTCCACCAGTTTTAACATAAACATCATCAGCAAATAAATTACCCATTACATCAGCAGTAGAAGTGTTATAAGTCCATCCAGTAGAAATATTAACTGCTCCAACTATGTTAGATTGAACAGCAGGGTCTCCACAAATAAATCTAATTGAAGAATTATCATCACTATTTCTCATATCAAAAGATGAAAAAGAACTAACATATCTGTATAATTCACAATTTGTATCAATTGTTAATTTAACACCAGTATCAATATTAACATTATCACAATTAACATTAGCATTTGTATAAATATTACCTAACACATCAATAGGCTTACTAAAAATGGTCTTATTCACTAATCCATCACACATCATAAACTGATTAGAAGCATTACTAACATCACCAACACTAACTGCAACAAAATCATTATGAGACATATATAAACCTTCTATAGCATCAGGAGTATATCTTCGTATTGAACCATTATTATTAAAATTCAAATATGAACCATTGTTAAGATTTACTGCCTTGTCAGTCCCTATAAAATCAACTGAATCAGTAAATCTTGATTTTCCGGCACAATTTAAAACATAACCATTAACACCAACAGCACCTAAACCAAACCTATCTTTAACCCACACACGACCAACATTAGCATCTCCGATTTGAGTTTCCCATTGACCTCCTGCGCTACTCATCCACATTCTACCATCTCTATTAATATTAAATTCACGATTAAACATTTGAAAAGTCATTTGTAATCCTAAATTAGGTGAAGGTGTAGTGCTGAATTTATTACATACTATAGAACCAGTAGTCAGCATATTTAAATCACTGTGTAAAGTTGCATTATCACTAAAATTAATAGCACCTGCTATTGATTGAGCGTTAGTATCTATTTTGTCTAACTTTTGACCTAATGATATATCCTGCGAATTATTGCTAGTAATTATTGAATTAATTGTGTTTGTATTACCTGTTATTAATCCACTTAATCCATCACTTTGTAAAACATAACGAGCATCAGAACCAGTTATATCTAAAATAGATGAACAAGAAAATGAGCCGGATACTTGTAAATTACTTAATATTGTGGTATTATGATTTAATATTATTTTATCATTTTGAAAAGTTGAAGAATTACTAATTTCTACATCTCCAAAACCTCGCTGGTATAAAAACATTGTTGAACCAGTCAAACTTCCATAAACATAACTATCAAAATAAGAATTATACATTTCAAAGAAATTATTATAATTTCCAAATTCTGCTATTTTGAAAGTTGCAGTAGTTGTTATATTATGTATTAATGTATTATTTAATACTGATGTATCTAACTTTTCTGATAATAAATTATTAGTTGTTATTTTATTATAATAATCTGCTTCATTAAATGAACCTCCATTCTGTAAATCTGATATTGCTATAATATGTGAATTTACTGTGCTATTTAATCCTGTTATTAAATTTGTATTTGATGACATATTATTAAAATTAGATGTTATAGTAGAATTTAAATTATTTATTAATTTAGAGTTAGAACTAATATTATTAAAATTTATATTAATTAAATTTGTATTTGATGAAATATTATTAAGATTAGATGTTATAGTGGAAGTTAAATTATTTATTAAATGTGAATTTGATGAAATATTGTTAAAATTAGATGTCATAGTAGAATTTGAATTATTTATTAAATTTGTATTTGATGAAATATTATGAAAATTTGTATTTGAAGTTATTGTCAGATTACCTATTAAAAATGTATTTGAACTAATATTATTTGATAATACATTAATTTCTGTTTTGTCATATGTTTCCGTTCTTTCATAAAAATTAGCGTCTATTTGTTGCTTTGTGTAAGTGTTGGCTTGGTCTGCTTTACTATCTAATACTGTTTGGATGTCGGGTTTACTCGCGTAAAGGTCTTCTATATCATTGACTGCTCCGTCTTTTACTTGTCTAATTTTATTTGCGGTAATATCAAAGGTATTCATTAAGTTTTTACTCATAATATTATATTATTAATAAGAAAATTAATAATATCATATTTTCAAATTAATCATAAAATGTAACGCTGTTGCTACGGATTTCAAGAATGCACTCATGCACCATATGAATATACATCCGTGTCGGCATAAAATTACTTGTGTGTAAAGTAGTTCCATCAAGTGGTTTAATTTTGACTACCATACTTGAATTATTTTTAAGGTTCATTCCAGTATATGCGGCTGACTCTAACTTTTGAAGATTAAATCCAAACATACATGCTTTAGTTTTATAGTCCTCGCTTCTAACCAATAATGGATTGTCAGCACAATGCATTCAATGGACATATGCTTCACGAACACCTTGAATTTCTTGTGAAGGAATAACTTGATTACCAATTACCAATGAAGCAGTTAAATCATATATAGGGTTATAATATCCAGAATCAACTTTATCGCCTTGATGTGCTAATGGATGATAGAATGAGTTGTATTCCTGAAGAATCTCACCAAATCCTCCTACATAACCGGGACTCGTTGTATTAGAAAAGGAAATAAACATTGTATTTAATTTAGATACATTCCTAACGATTGTGGTGAAGATTTCAGTCTCTGATGATGCGGTTTGTTCTTGCATTGTTTCAGTTTCAAAAGTAATTGGAAGAGAACCGGTTTCCAAGATTTTAGCATATTCTGCGTATAAGCTATCATCAAGAGAATAAACATTTGCTTTGAAAACCGGCTTTTTTATTGCCCACTTGTTAGAAGTATTTGTAGCAGTGAAAGTAGAAGTGTCGCCTTGTGCAATAATTGGTAATTTTGCATCATTCACTAAATATAATTCTATGGTTATAGGACAATAAGACAGCGGTATCCAGTTTTCACAAGTCTTAAAGCATTTCAAATTCATATCATAAAATACATTAGCACTTT
This sequence comes from Effrenium voratum, assembly GCA_963377175.1. NCBI lineage: Eukaryota > Dinophyceae > Suessiales > Symbiodiniaceae > Effrenium > Effrenium voratum. The sequence goes on along the minus strand of CAUJNA010000822.1, from coordinate 2,663 downwards.
TACCTTTTGCAACGCCTCGTTTATTACTTGGAGTGACTTGTCTCTTGACGCTTGCAACATTATTAGCGCTTGGGTTCGTTGCTAATTGAGTATAAGTTAGATATCTAACATCGCTATTATTAAATGAATTTCCAAAACCTAAAACTTCATCTGCTCTTTTTGCTTCTGATGTTTTAAGTAAATCTTTCATAGCATCAGCGCGTGATGTAGAATTCAAATCACATACTATTACATCTCCCATCATCACTCTCACTCTTGAAAAGAAAGCACCAGCGGATATGGGACGTAGTTCAGCTTCAACATTCGTGCTGTCGTCAGTATTTTCTAGTGTGAATCCTAATAATAGTGAAGGAAGCGAAAGCCATTGATTAGGCGAACCGGTAATGTTAAATCTAATTACTGAATTTGTATTAGCGGTATAAGTAGAAACCGACGAAGGGTAAAAGTTTTTACTTTCTTTTGAACGGACATAAGACCCACCCGATTTTAGCTTGTATCTCAAATTCTTCTCTACAAGGACATCTTCAATATCTAATGTTTCCATAACTTATATATTTAATAATAGAAAAATATTATATTATTCTATTATTAAATTAATGCATTTTGAAATGGGAACAATCTACTAAATCATTTTGTTTAGATTTTTTAGTTAAAAGTTTTTAGATTTATTTTTAATATTATTATGTTCAATCTTATAATTCGGTTCGCGTTCATCTTCTACTATTTTCTTAATATCATCATAACTGATTTTCTTTTTAGGATTTATAGAGTTTTTTATATCATTATTAGGCATTATATATAAGTCTATAAAATTTCCTTTACAGGTTCAATACTTCTTGAAACATCTTTACCTGTATCAGTGTGCAATGAGTGTTGATGATTTGTTAATGGGTTAAAACCTCCTCTATTTGATGTTATACTACCTCTATCAAAAACACTGACTATATCCCCAAAGTTTCGTATGCTTGTGTAGTTGTCATCATTTTTGTTTGCCATTGAAATAAAAGGAGCAACCGTAGGTTGTAAGAGTTAGGTCTCTATCTGGATTATCTTTTATGAGTTGGGCATTAACAGAACCGGCTAGGCTGTGTCCGCTAAGGTGCTGTATTTGTGGGTTGTTTTCAAGCACTTCTGATACATCTTTATAACGTTCTGAATGTCTTGTAAGGTTTAATGGTAATCCTATATCACTTAAAATATCATTAATATTTGATTTAATATTATTTTTACCAAATGTGCCTGCTACATATAATTTATTGCCATCAATAAAGATTATTATTATATTTAGGTTTGAATAATGACTTTTCTTGCTGAATTTCATTAATTATTTTTCTATACATTTCACTATGACCTTGTTGAAGTGGATTGTATGATTTTAATGTTCCTTCTTTTAAATAATATGTATATTTCATTATATTAATATTGATATTTTTTATCTAATTAATTAGTATAATGAACTTTCGTAAAATATATATTGATACACGACATAGAAATCTAAATGAAAGTTTGAGCGCTTCTGACTTTGTTATAGATTTACCAGAAACACAAGAGACAGGAGCAAATACAAAATTATATGTTCACGAATTATCACTACCTAATACTATTTATCCTATTCAAGAAAATGTAAATAATAGATTATATCAACGCTAGGAGGATTAGGATTAGGAGCGCAAGTATATTATTTTATTGTAGCACCAGATAAAGGTAGTTATGTAGGTAGTGAATTAGCAACCGAAGTACAAAATAAATTGAATACTGCTACTAATGGAACTGATGGAAATAGCGACTCTTTTAGTTGTAGTTATTCATTAAAAACAAATACTATAACTATAACTGTTAATTATGTTTCTTACTTTTTCGTAATTCATACAGATGAAGAATTGCAAACTAACTACAGTTTTAGTGTTGATTATGACAGAAGCCACACAATGTCTATTAACAATGTTTTAGGAAACACTGTTGAAAAAATCAATTTTGCACCTGACCCTTTCGTTAGTGGGTTTGTTAATTTATTACCAATGAAAAATATTTACTTAACCAGTGATAGTTTAACTAATGGAAATCAATTAGCACCTTATGGAGTTGCTCGCGTATTAAAGAAAATTCCTATTACTGCTGGATTTGGAAATGTAATCTATGATAATCAGGTTCTGTTAAACGATGCCAATGATGTTAGTATGCGTCATTTGCGTCGTCTTCATTTCAAATATGTTGATAGTTTTGGTAAAACCGTAGATTTACACGGAGCAGATAGTAGTTTTAGTCTTATGTTTGTGGAAAGTTGGTGCGCGACTATTAATATTTTCATATATAAAAAATATTTATTGTATACTAATTATATGGTTAAAAATATTGAAATAGTAGATGTAGGCAGTGAACATAATGAAGCACCTAAAGAAGTAGAAGAAATTAAAGAAGAACCTATCATTAATGAAGAAAGTAAAGAAGTAGAAACTAATAATATTATAAATGAAGAAAATAATAAAGACAATACACCAGATAATAATATAGACGAACCACCAAAACAAGAATTAAAATCTAAAACATACTCAACTGAAAAAGTGGAATGTCCAAAATGTAAAAAATATTTAACAAAATACACTTTGAGATATCGTCATAACTGTAATGGAATACCAGTTAAAAAAGAACCAGACCCTAACAAA
>CAUJNA010000821.1:96769-147871 GCA_963377175.1 Effrenium voratum | reverse complement strand
CATCAAAATTATAAGTTTGTGTCGCTTTATCATTTGGTAGGTCTGTTTGTGTTGCCTTGTTTTCTTTGTTAAGCGTTTGTGTTGCCTTGTCTGCCATCATAACTTCTGCGTTCATATATCTTTCTTTATTTTTATAATTCATTAAATCCATTTTAACAAAATCAAAATTATTCAATAACATATCTTTTTTGTATTTCTTCAATATAACTGTTGTTTTCATTTTGCTTGTGATTGCTTGTTTAAGCATTTCATCATAAGTAGGGCGTTTCCTTAACTCGTGCTTGCGGTTTTTAATCATTTTATATAATTATTGATAAAATATATAAATGATTTATTTAACCCTTTGTTGCTTTACCTTTTCCTTTCATAACTCTCCAATCTTCCATTCTTTTTCTTAGCAATTCATCATTTACCCTTGTTGCCCATTTTCCACTGTTTATGAGTTTCTCCACCAGTCCAACTAAATAAGTTCTACCTGTTTCCTTTTTTCCTTTGCCCTTTTTCTTTGTGTTTGAATATTGTTGTTCCTGTTCTTCAGTAAGTCCTGCTCCTCTTAAATGTAATTGAAATAATAAGTCTTCTTCTTTTACTGTGCTTCCTCTCCAATGGTTTATATCAGTTGAATAGTCAATGGTTTCCTTATGTGTTCTTGTTTGTCTTTGTTGCACTGTGGATGAACTGTCAGCGCTGTCCCTTGTTTGTTCTCTTCTTTCTTCCAACTCTTTTGCTTTATTTTCAGAAATTTGTTTGACAAATGATGATGCCACTTTCCTTGCTACATCTTTTGATTGACGATTTACAAGGCCTTTAACATATTCTTTTGATGTGGCTTCTGCTGTCATTCTTTCAGTGGTTATTTCTTCCAGTGGTGGTAAGTCTTCAGAGTCATTTGATTTTGCGGTCATCATTGACTGGATACTTGGTCTTCTCCCCTCTTGTCCTTCTAATTGTCTTGCTCGTTGTGCTCGTTGGTGTAGGTCTGCTATTTGTTCACTACTAAGTCTTTTTGAAACTTGACTGATTTGTTGTTCGTGTTGTTCCTCGGCATCATCCATTGAGGCACTTAGCGATTGTATTGCTTCATCTCTTAAATCATCCATTTCATCGTCTCTAGATATATCAAAATGTTCTGTTTGATTTTCCCCATCTAACATTTTTTGAAAGCGTTGTTGTCTCAAATCTACTGTATTATTATCATAAACTGTTCCTAATGGACTATCACGAAAATAATAAGCGTTTCTGTCTATTACATCTCTTATATTCTTATTTTTATATTCTTCCTTTGTAATTTCCTTTATCAGTTCATTATAAGACGGACTTAATCTTAATTGAGATTTTAATGTTTTCATCTGTGTATCGTCTAATCTCATTGGTATATAAAATTAATTAGATTATATTTATTAATCTAATTAATTGATTTAGTCAAAATTAAAATCCGTTCTTAATTGATTGATTATTCCTTTCTTCTTCTTAATCATTTCTGAATAGGATTTACCTGTTTCACTTGATGGGTGATGTCTCAATTTTTCATTTTCCAACCTTTGAATTTCATTAAAATACGCCTGTGCTTCATCTTGATATCTTCTTTTATTTTGAAATACAGCATAATCCTTTTTAGCACTATGACGTTCTAATTGTTCTTGTAATTCTTTCAAATATGTGTAATTAGGTTGGTGTGCCTTGTTGTCTCCTTCATAATAGTAATGTTGAGTTGATTTATATTTATTCTTCTTTTTTGGTTTGTTTGTTTCAAAAACTGCTTTTCTATCAATAACATCACTGATATTCGGTTTGTCTTTAGTTTGTGGTTCTGTTATTCTATTTACAACGTTGTCATAAATTTCTCTACGGTGCATAAGCAATTGTTTTTTATCAATAATCATTATATAATAATAATTAGATTAAATAATTTTATTTGCTAAATTACTAATTTTCTGTTTATTTTTATTATCTCGTTCCATTTTAATATTATTGTAACGGTCTTTTGCAGTTTCAAACACTTTGTTAGCTGTTGTTTCTAAATGTTTTTTCAATCTTTCTTCTACTCTTCTTTCTATTTCTTGTTCATCCACTTTTGGAATATTATCTTTAACTTTTTCATATACATTATTCTCAAATTCTTTTGCTTGTTGTGGATGCATAATTTTTCTTCGAACAACTTTGTTAGGGTCTGGTTCTTTTTTAACTGGTATTCCATTACAGTTATGGCGATATTTGAAAGTGTATTTTGTTAAATATTTTTTACATTTTGGACATTCCACTTTTTCAGTTGAGTATGTTTTAGATTTTAATTCTTGTTTTGGTTCGCGTTCTCCTTCTTCTTCTTCTACTTTATTCTCTTCTTCATTTATAATATTATTAGTTTCTACTTCTTTACTTTCTTCATTAATAATAGGTTCTTCTTTAATTTCTTCTACTTCCTTAGGTGCTTCATTATTTTCACTGCCTACGTCTATAATTTCAATATTTTTAACCATATAATTAGTATATGATAAATATTTATATTACAATATTTTAATATAATTTGTATATAATAAATAATTATATTAAAATATCTATTATATGCTTTTCTAACCTTCAAAAAATGTTAAACTAAAACTACTTGTTGTCCCATTCATATTTAAAACTCTACCCGATGCATCAGTAAATCTAAAATGTAATCTTCTTAATGAACGCATACTAACATCATTAGCATCATTTAAAATTAGTTCATTATCATATATGAGGTTGCCGAATGATGTTAAAACTGGTACTTTCTTTATTATTGATGAAGTACCAAAACTACATAACTGGTTCCCATTAGAAAGTTCATTACAATGAATATAAATATTTTTAACAGGTAAAAATGATATAAATCCACTAACAAACGGGTCTGCAGTACTATTTACTTTTTCAGTAGTATTTCCTAAAATGTCATTAATACTATTAAGATAATCTCTATCATAATCAATACCAAAACTGTAATTTGTTTTTAATTCTTTATCTGTATGGATTATAAAAAAGTAAGAAATATAATTACAACTTATAGTTATATTATTTGTTTTTAATGAATAACTACAAGTAAAAAAATCACTATTTCCATCAGTTCCATTAGTAGCAGTGTTCAATTTATTTTGTAATTCGGTTGCTAATTCACTACCTACATAACTACCTTTATCAGGTGCTACAATAAAATAATATATTGGTGCTCCTATTAATATCCCTCCTAATGTTAAATATAATCTGTTATTTAAATTATCTTCAATTGGATAAAATGAATTAGCGATAGATACTTCATGACAAATCATTTTAGTATTTGGTCCGCATTCTTGTTGCTCTCTTAGATTAATAACAAAATCTGATGTAGAATTACTGTCATTTAAATCACGATAAGCACTGTTGATATATATTTTACGAAATCTCATTATATTAATTAATTAGATTCTTTTTTTTATAATTTAATTATATATGAAGAATAAATACAGTTTTTATGATAATAAAAACGCTACGAAGTACAAATATTATTTAAAAGAAGGAAAATTAAAATCATACAATCCACTTCATCAAGGATATAGTGAGATGTATAGAAAAATAATTAATGAAATTCAACAAGAAAAATCATTATTCAAACCTAAATATAATAATAATTTATCTGACACAGAAGGATTAAACAAAGCATATACAAATGGTAAAGGTTTCTTTATTGATGGCAATAAACTATATGTTGCTGGGACTTTTGGTAAAAATAATATTAAATCAAATATTAATGATATTTTAAGCGATATAGGATTACCACTAAACCTTACAAGATATTCAGAACGTTATAGAGATGTATCAGAAGTGTTGGATAATAATATAAATATAGATACAATTATTTCTCACAGTTTAGCCAGTTCAATAAGTTCAGAATATATTAAAAATAATCCTAATAATAATATTAAACATTTGACAACTTACGGCGCTCCTTTTATTTCAATGTCATCTAAAAATGATGATAGTTATACTAATTTTAGAAGTGGTGGAGATTTGATTAGTATTTTAGACCGAGGTAGTATTCAAACACGAACCAATACTTATAACCCCTTAACAAATCATCAATATACAAATTTTCAAGACCAAGGAAAAGAACCAACTGTAGGTGAAGACCCGGTTAAACTTGTGATGTAATTATTTATATAAATTATTATATAAGAATGCCTAATAATGATATAAAAAATACTATAAATCCTAAAAAGAAAGTCAGTTATGATGACATTAAGAAAATAGTAGAGGATGAACCTAATTATAAGGTTGAACATAATAATATTAAAAATAAATCTAAAAAACTATTAAATAAAAAATCTAAAAAAGAAGTTATAGATTATTCACACTTTAAAATAAATTAATTTAATAATAGAATAATATAATATTTTCTATTATTAAATATATAAAGATGGAAACATTAGATATTGAAGACCGATTACACGAAGGTAAATTAAGGTTTCGCTTGAAGGATGGTGCTTCTTATATTAGAATGAAAGAAAGTAAAAACTTTTATCCTTCATCTGTTTCAATATATACATCAGGTGGTTCATCATTAATAAGATGGAATATTACAGGACCACCGAACCAGTGGTTGGATTGTAAAAGTCTTGTAATGGGCTTTACATTGAATAACACTGATGAAACAACAGGGCATATATTAAGACCCATTGAGGCAAACGCCTTTTTTAGTCGTATTCGTGTATTGATGGGTGATGTTGTAGTTTGCGACCTTACATCGCTTCCACGTGTTGAGAAGATGCACGATGTTTTGAAGTCATCAGACCAAAAAAGAATTGACGAAAACTTAGGGTTTGGTAATTCGTTTATGAATAACGACCATAGATTTTTGAGTGTTTCAACCACAGATGAAGGAGATATTGAAGATAGAGTTAGGAGGTCTGTAAGCACGGGCAATATGCAAGGTATTAATCCTAAATCTTTTGTTAATGTATTTTATGACCCTGATTTAAAATGTTTTAAAACTGTAGATAATTTCATTCCAATTTCGTATTGTCCTATTACCGTAGAGATGTATTTATGTAATAATGCGTCAGACCCTATCATTGTTGGTGGTGCTTCCAGTTCATTTACTGATGCTAATACAAGTAAGTTATGGTCTATTACAAAACCGCTTTTCAAAGGCAACGTTTACACCCTCGATGACAGTTTGTATGCAGAATACAGTAAAATACTTGAACAGGGGTCTCTTCCGATTACATTTGAAACTGAAACAATACAAGAACAGACAGTATCTGAAAATTCTGAAATTTTCACAACAATTGTCAGGAATGTTTCTAAACTTAATAAGATATTTATTTCATTTGGTAGAGAAGTTGCCCCAGCTGGTTATGATGGGTATGTTGGTTCTTTTGGAGAAATTTATAAATGGTGGAATGCTATGTATCATCCACTGTCTCAAAGTACTTCTGTATTGTATGGCGGTTATGATAGTAATTATGATTTGTCAGCTTCTCTTGTAATTGGTAATCAAGTAATCCCCACACAAGAAGTGCAAGGTGTTAAAGAAGCGTATTTACATCTTATGCATTGCTCAGAAAAACCCTTTTTAATTCGTGCAGAAGATTACCAAACACAAAAGTTTATGTTTGGTTTTAATTTAATGAAATTTGAAAATAGTTCCTATACCGGAATGAATTTAAAAAATAATTCTAATATGGTTCTGCGTGTGAAACCACTTGATGGGACTACTTTATATACAAGTGCAGTAATGCCGAAAACCCTTTACCTGCTACTTCAGCACGAGTGTATTCTTGAAATCCGTTCAAATTCTGTATCATTTTATGATTAAAATAAAAAATATGATATTATTAATTTTCTAATTAATAATATAATATTATGAGCAAAAACTTAATGAATATCTTTGATATTACAGCAAATAGAATTAGACAAGTAAAAGATGGAGCAGTCAATGATATAGAAGACCTTTACGCGAGTAAATCTGACATTCAAACAGTATTAGATAGTAAAGCAGACCAAGCCAACACTTACACAAAGCAACAAATAGACGCTAATTTTTATGATATAACTGAAACATATAACAAAACAGAAATTAATGTATTATCAAATAATATTAGTTCAAATACATTTTTAATAGGTAATCTGACAATAACTTCAAATACACATTTTAATAATATTTCAGCAAATACAAATTTAATTAATAATTTAAATTATACTATGACAACTAATTTTAATAATATTTCTTCAAATACTAATTTAATTAGTACAAATTTTAATAATATTTCATCAAATACAAATTTAATAAATAATTTAAATTCTACTATGACAAGTAATTTTAATAATATTTCATCAAATTCTCATTTAATTAATACAAATTTTAATAATATTTCATCAAATACAAATTTAATAAATAATTTAAATTCTACTGTATCAACTAATTTTAATAATATTTCATCAAATTCTCATTTAATATCTCAATTACAAACAGGTTCATTTGATAGTAATTTATATTACAATAAAATAACAACTAATACTTTATTATCAGATAAATTAAATACATCAATATTAAATAATACATTAATACATAATATAACAACTACTGCAACGTTCAAAATAGCAAATTTTGGAAATTATAATAATTTTTATGAAATGTACAATAATTATTTTGATAGTTATATTTATGGAAATTTAAGTGGAGCAACTATGTTTTTAAATCAAAGAGGTTTTGGAGATGTAGAAATTAATAATTCTTCAACTTTTCAAAATGATAAAATATTATTAAATCATAATACTACAATATTATCTAATTTACAAGTATCAGGTTTATTTTCGTGTTCGTCTATTTTAGATATAGCAGGTTCTGATGCTCGTTATGTTTTACAATCAGATGGATTAAGTGGATTAATAACGGGAAATACAAATACAATTAATTCAATAATTACTAGTAATAATTCACAGGATACATCATTAGGACAAAAGTTAGATAAAATAGATACTAACACTCAATCAGTAGCAGGTGCTATTAATTTTAGTGATAATACAACTTTACACAGTAATTTAAATATGTTGACTACGGGAAGTATAATATGTAATAAGTTTAGTACTACACCTTCGCCTAATTTAGGTTTGCAAATGACTTTTCAAATGTTTAATAGAGAGTTCAATATTAATAGAGATGGCAGAATGTGGATGAGTAGCGCAGGGGGTCAATGGGAAACGCAAATAGGAGATGCTAATGTTGGACGTGTGTGGGTTAAGGATAGATTCGGTTTAGGTGCTGTTGGTGTTAACGGTTATGTTTTAAACTGTGTCGGAAAATCGAGATTTACTGATGCAGTTGATTTTATAGGAACTGACAAGGCAGTAAATCTTAACAATGGTTCATATTTGAATTTTAATAATAATGGTTCAATACGAAGATATACTCCCGATGCTATAGAAGGTTTATACATGTCTCATGATGATTTTGTTGCCATCAGTATTGGGGATATTTCAAATGCCAGTAATCAGTACATGATGTGTGATTCATTGGTAAATAAAACTATTTTTAGTAAACCTGTTGATGTGTTAGGTAATATTTATACAAATGCTTCTGTTAATTGTGATAATATTAATATTGCTACTGATGGTAAATTAACAATTGATACAAATTGTCATCTATATAGATATGTTAGTGCTTTTTCATCTTTTGATATGAGAAATACCGATTCTGATTCTTCAATTAGATTTATTTGTGGAGACCCCGCTGTTCAGTCTAACATAGTCGGGGCAGTTAATATTACCAGTGGATGGACTTTTAACACAAGCACTGTTGATGTTATGGGCAATTTATTTGCTGACGATGTTTATGTTAAAACCAATGGAGCATTAAGAAGCAATCATTTAGCACCCAACGGTGGAACATTAATAACCGTTGATACTAACTTAGCAGTTCAAAATGCTTATTTAGCAACTAATACCATTCAATCATTTGATTTAACAACGGTTTCATTTTTGAATAATATTTCAATGACAACAGGAACAGATATTTTAATGGGAACAAGTGAAATATCAACTTATTATGATGGAACTAATTTATCCACAATTGATGTAATATTCAGAACGTCAAATACAGCTTTTAGAGTTTCAGATAGTTCAACTACACCTTCAGTTTTATTATCTATTGATAAGACATTTGGAACAACAGTAAATACTGGAAGTTTTACAAATAATGCCTCATCAACATTCAATGAAAATGTAAAAGTTGCAGGAACGAAGAAATTGTTATGTAATTTAATTGAGCCAGCAACAGGGACAAATATAGATTTAACAGCAACAACCGTTACGATTAACGGAACATTTGTTGATTCATCGTCAGCATTATTAAAGTATGATGTAGATTTAATAAAATCAAATTGTGTTAATGTAATTAAAAAGTTCAAACCAAAGAAATTTAAAAGAAACGATAGAAACGATAATGGAGCAGTTCATATAGGGTGGATTGCTGAGGAAGTGCAAAAGGCATTACCGAAAGATGTAAGCAATGTAGTTTCTACAAGTCGCGAATATTTAGGAATTGATTATACAAAAGTTCCAGTCATTTTACATAAAGCATTACTTGAAGTAATAGATAAACAAGAAAAAATGGAAAAAGAAATTAAGGAAATGAAAAATAAAAATAAATAGTTAATAACAAACAACAGTGTTATTAACTATTTTTTATGTCTCAGGTTTTGAAATATATTTGATATGCTTTTGTGTCTTTTCATGTCTCCTTAAGTCAGACTTACGACAAACAGAACCACATACACATTCTATTGTTTCTTTGGTTCGCTCACTGATGATTTGTTTATTAGCTTCATACCTTTGTTTTACGATTTCTTGTAATCTGTCCTTATTGTTTTCATACCATTGTTTTTTGACTAAGGTTAGTTTGTCTTTATTGTTTTGAGTATAGTGTTTCTTGTTTTCTGCATACCTTTCTTTGTTTTTTTCATAGTTTGCTTTATTTACATCCGAAGCATGTTCTCTATTGTCATGATACCATTCTTTTTTACTCCTTCCTGAAATTTGTTTATTGACACAATCTACATTCTGTATATGATATCCTTCTCTTTGGAGTAATTCTTCTTTATGATTACAGGGATAAAGTTCAACACGTTCTATCTTGCAATTTTCAATCCCAAACTCGTTAAAAATATGAAATAAACTAATCCTATTCTTTCTTTTGCCTTCCAAATACAGTTTGTAATGGTTTCTATGTTTTGACATCCTGTTGCTCAAACTTTCAATTGTGCTTCCAATATAGCATTTATTATATCCTACATCAACAACTTTATAAGTTTTACCTTTTGAATATTTGTTCTCCATATTTCACTTGATATCACTTTATGTCGCTATGCCTTTATATGTTGTTGGTTTTGAAAATTAGAAAAAGAAATTAAGGAATTGAAAAAACAATCTAAATAATAATATATAATGGGTATTGGTCAAAGCAAAAACGAAGAAAATAACAGTATGGAAGACATTAAGAATTTAAGAGTAGATGAAAAAACGAGAGCGGATACTTTAATAATAAAATCTATTCAAGAATGTGTAATGAGAATAGAAAAGTTAGAAAAAGAAAAACAAACAAAGTTTCGTTATGCTATTCCAAAAGTAGATTTATGCAACTGGTCATTATTCTAAATTAATAATATTAATATGATTCATTAACATTATTAATTAAACAAATATGAATAAAATTTACTAATAAAACTTTGTCTTTCATAATTGATGACTTTAATAGTTATTTTTTTAACTTGTAATGAAATAAAATTAACCATATTACGACGATACGTGAAATTAGTTTCATAAAGGTCTTTATTAAGAAAATAATAAATATCAAATAAATTATTTGATGTTAAAGTACGATTACGAACATGATTCAAACAAGTAAATGAGGTAGATGTAGCTAATATATCGTATTCAATTAATAATTTTAATGGTTTATGTTTTGATGTAATTTACCTAATCACTTAAGTTAAAAATATATGATATACCATTATTAATATTGATATTATCAATTTCAAAATATTGCATATTATTTAATTTGTAAGACTTATACACTGGTTTAAATTTATTAATATATTTTTTAATAATATTATTATTTTTTATTTTTATTAATCTAACATCATCTAAAATATACGATATTAAAATGTTTTTAATTTCTATTGGTAAATAATAAAACACCATAATATATATAATATATTTATTTTTTAATTAGTAATTTAATTATGTGTTTAATCAATAATTTCAGGTGTTTCTTCTGGTTGTAATGATTTTAGGTAATCTTGGTGTTTTTTGCTTTTAATATGCTTTGCTTTACTATCATAACATATTGACAGACCACACTGACACATTATTTTTGCTCGCCCCCTTTTCCTATTACTTTCTAAAATGTTATCATAATTTTGAGTTTTGTATTCTTTGTCTCTTTTCCGTATTTCGTCTTTATTGTCTTCTCTGTATTGTTTTCTTTGTTCGCTGATATTGTCTTTATTGTTTTCTCTGTATGTTTTATTTTGAGTAAGTATTCTATCCTTACAATCTGTATAATATTCACTGCGTGTTCTTCCTGCGACTTTCTGATTTAATGTCGCTAAATGTCTTATCCATTCACCTTCTCTCTTCAACAAATGTTCTTTGTTTTCACAAGGGTAATCTTCTATTAACTCAATGTAAAAATTATCTACACCTAACTCTGCCATTTTCTGATAAACAAAATAATTTTGTTTTTGTCGTTCTTTTTCTTTTTATGGTCGTAAAAACGCTTACTTAATGGTTGGGTTGTAGAACCTATATAAATGTCATCATTTACAGTATTTCTTACAGAATATATCTTTCCATTTTTATAGTCTTTCGGTTTATTTCGGTTTTCTTCCATAATACTATATAAATGTCTATTCTTTAAATACTAACTTATTCTTAAATATTGTGTGAAGTTTTTAAGAAACATACGGTTTGGGTCTTTTTGGAGAAGGTCAATATACAAAAAACTATGTGGTTCGTCAGTAGCAGTTTCATATAAATCATAAATTACTTTCTTGCTTTCGTGTAAGTTGTTTCTTCTAACAATTGCTGATAGTTCATCTTGTAGCAACTCAATTTCTTTAAAATTTCTCACTTTATAAAAGAACAAATGTGTAGCATTTACTCTAATTAATGGTGGTAATGTATTAAATTTCTGAATACTTGTTATTACTGATATACCGTTATGGCGTCCTCTTACATACAATGAGTTTAACAGTTTGTTATGTCTCGCCACCTTAGGGTCATCACTTATATCATCCAAAATAACCAATATGGAAAACAATTTTCTTAATTTGTTTCTTTTACTATATTCTGTTATTTTGTGTTGTGTCTCTATCACTTGTTCTAAATCTTCTGCCTTAAACTCTTCAAATAAGTAAGGTTCTTTTTCATTATCCACCTTCATTTCTTCTTTTATATATTTTTTAACGGGCAACCACACACTATCAACATTGATTGAAGGAGACCAAATATATATTCTTTCAAAACAGTTTTTGTATATATCAAGTATCATATTAATCAATAAAACTGTTTTACCGCTTCCTGACGGTCCAGTTATGATACTTCTGAATGGCAATTTAGGGACGACCTCGTGCTTACTTTGCTTAAAGTCATATTTGATTTCATCAATTGGTTTTACATCAGGCATAATAAAAATAATATTAAAGACATTTAGAAAATAATTTAATATTTATTATTTTATATGAATAGAAGTTATTCAGATTATATTGATATAATAGATAAAGTAGAAAATATAGAACAAGTTGTTATAACTAATAATAGATGTAAAAAAATATGTTATTTTATTTTAGAATTAATTAAGTTTTTGATACAATATATCAAAAATAAAAATGTGAATATTAATATAAATGCCTCCAAAGAAGAAGCAAGAGAAACAAAAAGAGATTGAATGTGTCAAATGCGATAAATGCGGTCAAGCAATTAAACCACTAAATGAATTAGAGTTAGATAAAGAACATGTCAAAGTTAAATGTTGGCCGTGTTCATGTGGTCGAAACATGCATACAGTACATACAGTAAAAAAGAAAGATGCTGACGGTAGCACAGTTGAAGAAAGTTGGGTAGAAAACTTCAAAAGTGGATTTGGTAGGTTATTTACACCACCGGAGAAAAACGAATAGATATGTAGAAAATATTTAACTAAAAACATAGTTAAACAATAAAAAACAATATATATCAATATGGAGAGTGGAAAACCCAGTAATTCAAAGGATTTCAAAAATGGGAAAATATATTGCATTAGAAATACAACTACTAACGATTTTTATGTTGGAAGCACATGTCAAAAACTAAGTCAAAGAATGGCACTTCATAGATATGATGCCATTAAAGCAAGCAAACAAAACACATTGCTTTATCCATTTATGCTAAAACATGGAAGATACAATTTTTACATTGAATTGATTGAAGAATATCCATGTGGCAATAATGAACAGTTGAGAAAGCGTGAAGGCGAGTTAATTAGAGAAATGAACGCATCATTAAACTATGTAGTGCCGGGTAGAACACCAGAAGAGCGAAGAATTGAATGTGCTGAAAGATGTAAAATTCTAAAGGCAAACAGTGATAAACGATATAGAGAAAAGAACGCAGAACAATTGAAACAACGAAAGAACAACTATTACGAGCGAAAAAGAGATGAAATTCTTGAGAAAAACAAGGAACAACATGTATGTGAATGTGGAAAACCCTATACAATCAATCATAAAAGTAGGCACGAAAAAACAAACAGACATCAAGAGTACATAAAGTCCTTGAATGAACCTGAGAAAGAATGATGAACAAATAATAGTTAAAATTATTTCTATTATTATTTATAATGCAAGATGTTATAAATAATATTATTAAATTCATTGATGTAAAAGAATTGAAATTAAATAATTTTATTGAAGAATATAACGAAAATGATATATTAATTAATTTTGTTAATGACTTTAGAAATAGTAAAATTGATTTTAACATGTTTTATAATTCTATTAATTATGCTGATTTATTTGAACAATCAGATTTAAAATTCTATTGTAAAAGAATATATTCATATACTTTAAGATTTATTGCTAATTATGATAATAAAAATGCTATTCAGTTTTATGAAATTACATTGAGAAAAATGAATAATATTTACAAGAATAGTAATATTAATGTTGTTAATGTTTTTGAATGTATTAAATGTTTAATAATTTATATTACAGATAATATTGAAAAGTTTCATAAATATTCAAAATTTAGAAAAACTATTATTTGTAATTTAATTGGTAAATTGAATAATCATTTAACTAGTTATACAATAACTAATTTTGAATTGACTTATAATGATATATGATTTTGTAAAATAAAAAGTTTAGTTTTAAAAGTTTTATTTTATAATATAATATATATATTTACATGGATGAAGGATTAGAAAAGATTGTTAAAAAACTGAATAAGGTTTTGGAACAGAATAAACATATTTTAGAAATCTTACACGAAATGGAAAAGAAGAAACCATTAACAAACAATTATCAAAGTAAGGAAGTAGATCGAACCAATGGTGAATATAAAAATAAAAGAAATATTTATTTAAACAAACTTAATAACAAAGAAATTAAAGAACCGAAGGCTTCAACTATGACATTTTATCAAATTGACTATGATGAAGATACGGGGGTTTATTCATAGATAATAATCCAACGACAAAACAGCATGTTTTTCTTGAAATTAGGTGGGGTTCCCCCTTTTTTGGGGCGACTGTTCCCCCTTTTTTGGGGCGACTGTTCCCCCTTTTTTGGGGCGACTGTTCCCCCTTTTTTGGAGCGGTTTTTCACCAAATTAGGTGGGGTTCCCCCTTTTTTGGGGCGACTGTTCCCCCTTTTTTGGGGCGACTGTCCCCCCTTTTTTGGGGCGACTGTTCCCCCTTTTTTGGGGCGACTGTTCCCCCTTTTTTGGGGCGACTGTTCCCCCTTTTTTGGGGCGACTGTTCCCCCTTTTTTGGGGCGACTGTTCCCCCTTTTTTGGGGCGACTGTTCCCCCTTTTTTGGGGCGACTGCTGTTTATTTATATTATGTTATTATAATATAAATTAACATTGTAAAATCGTATATGTTATAATTATACTAAACTTATGGTTTGTTTCTTAATTTTACTTAATGCCTTAAAAATGACTTAAAGAAATAGTGCCTGAATATAATAAGAGGAAAATGAACGGTGATAAAATCAATAATTATATCAATAAAAAATGCTATGATTGTTGTCATTTCAAAAAAGAAAATATGGAATTGTATAAATTGAACTTACCTAATGAAATATTGAATAATATTATTAATTATTCAATGGATGAAAAAGTCGAATGTGAAAATTGCCAGGAATGGAGAGATAATCAATTTTTAATCAAATGTCTGTTGAGAATAAAAGGAAGACATAATAGAAATGTAGAAGATGAGATTTTAATATTTCTAACTGTAAATAAAATACCACCTTATGATTATGTTAAACAGTTTCTTAAAATCAGTAAGAAAAAATATGACATGATTTATGATATATTATGGATGTTGGGATATAGTCAAGAGAAAGGAGAAGATGTTAAAGAAAATATCAAATTATTTATTGAAAGTAAAAAGTTCAATATTCAAAATACATTGAGAGATATTAATATTATTTTTAAAATGATGTATGAAAGAAGAAAGATTTGTCAATTAAATTATTATCCTGTACTGAAATTGTAATCATACTATAATAATAACATGTAAAATCTTATATGTTATAATTATACTGTACTTATGGTTTGTAAAGATTGAAATATTTTATTTTTCTTGATTTGGCTGACTCTTTCAAAGTGCGTTGTTTGAACTTGGCATGCTCTTTTGATTTTTTCGTGCTTTGGCTGTTTGTATTTTATTTTGTTTGATACTCTTCTGATATTTTTTGATGGTATGTTGCTTTGTTTTTGATTTTGTGTGTTTTTGAGTTTGTGTTCTTTGATGGTTTTTATTTTTGCTGTTTTGTTGGTATGCTTGTTTGAATTATTTAATGTTTTATGCTTTGATTAAATATTTTGTTGTGGGCTGTTCTGGTTTTTGAGTTGCTTGGTGGTTCTTATCTTGTTTTCTGTGAATTTTGCCGATTTTGTTGTATGCTGTTTGATTATTTGGTTTTCAGGCTAGAAGTGCCATTTTATGTATTTTTTGGGGTGGGGTGGGGTGGGTGGGTGGGTGAGTGGTGGGTGGGGTAGGTGGATAAGTGGGTGGGGGTTTCCTCAAGGTGGGGAACATGGATCCCTGTAAACGCCTCAAGTGTTTTTTTTTTGGGGGTGGGGGTGGGGGTGCGGAGTGAAGGTGGGAGAAATCCCCAAAGGAGCATGGGCACAAAGTTTGCCGGTGTCCTTTGCGTGCACGCCCAGGAACAAGTCTTTGCTGTTGGTACCCAATTTTTTTCAGGTTTCAAAGGAACAACCGGAAAACCACCATTCTGGGGGGTCCAACCTTGCAAAGGACACATCCACGCCACCAGCTCGAGCTATTTTCCTCCGCTCCCGGCGGTTCGAAATCTCGAAATCGGATTTCGCAAAGGCAGCAGTTCGACATCGGCATCCAGGCCGTGGTGGGTGGCAAAGTCGTGGCCAAGGCACAGACGCCGGAGCCGCTCGGATCCCGCCCGATTTTGTTGCTCTGAAAACGCCGTTTTGGGGCTGGGGCGTGTGTTTTGCAAAAAACAACCGCACCAAGGGGGTTCCTCTTTCGGGCATAGGTGTCCTTCTTGGTTGATTGGGTTGAAAAACAGAGAGGGCCCTGGTTTACCTGGTGGTTCCATCAACCAGGGCCATCTATTTTTCCCAAAAAGGACACTTATGCTTTCGGGGTTTCGTTTTGGTGCCCTGGCCACGGACCATAGATGCATCCGAAGGATGGCAATGGCTGAGGCGATGCAGGTTGCTCGCACGCGGGTTTGGGCTGTCTTCAAGATATGGAGCTCACGGGGAAAGGCGTGAATCTTTCTCCCTTTCCAAAACCCATTGGAAGGGGCAAACCTCCAAGATGCATCCGGCTTTGTGCAGGTGCGGGTGAAAGCCTTGAGAAAGGCAGGGAGCGTGTCTCGCGAGTCTCCGAGTGAATTTGGTTGGTCTTTCTGTGGGTATCCTTTTTTGGGTTGGTTTAAATGGGACGCCAAGGGAGAATGAGAACATGGGCTTCCCGATTTTCCAGCAGACGCACTTTAGGGGGGACTCGGATGGGAAGATAAAAAGGACGCCGAGTGGAGGCCGAAGCCCATTTCGGGGAGCTTGTGCGCAACGGTCAATAGGGGGATGTTGGGTACAGAAGGATGGCCTGTCTTTATCTGGGTTGGCCCTATCTTCACATTGGCTCATATCCGGTTGGTGCAAGGGGACGCCACAACCTCCCCCCCCCCCACCCCATTTTTTCTTTTTTTGGTTGGGGGGGTAGGGGGAGGGAGGTTCTGATTCCTCCAAATGAGACCCCAAATTATATAGACGCTTTGCAGGATGTGGTGGCGCAGAAGATCCTGAGCCACGGCCATAGCGGAGACCCCTCCCGGAAGAACAAGCTGCTGGAGAGGCGCCCCAGCAATTTCTGTGATACTGGTGCCTCATCTAGGTCCCCCAGTAGTGCCCTTCCTTTTTTTGGGGAGGGTTCCCCTACTAAAATAGACAAAACCGAAAAGAAGTTGGTATCCTTATTCTAACCTCTCTACTGGGGGGGCGCGGCACGGAACCCAAGCGAACCAATCTGAGGGTCCGGCAGCTGAAGAGATCCGGTCAGTGACCTTGCAGGGTTCACCCCCTTTTTGGGGTGGCCGGGAACAAAATTCGGCATCTTGGCAGGTCTGGAAGCCAAACCGATCCTTTCCAAAGGCTCGTTGCCACAAGGACCACTGCCTGGCTTTGGAACGCTCTTCCCATCAACAAATACCTGACCCTGAAACCAATCAACCCCTTTTCTCTGGTTGCTTCCCTCGCCGTGGGGCGCCAAAACACCTGCTTGACTTCCCTCGCCGTGGGGCGACCTAGTCGAAAGCTTTGTTTGCCTTCTGTTCTGTTTGAGATAGCTTGGGGATGGTCATGGACCAAAAAGTCGGAAAGACCCCCCCCCCCCGCGGTCCGCCCCGCGGGGCGCCCCGCGGGGCGCTCCGAAGCGTCCGAAGCGTGCGAAGCGTCCGAGCAAAACAGCCGCAGGCAGAAGGAGGGCAAGCGCCGGCTGCGGGAGATCGCCAGGGTCCAGGTGCCCCCAGAGGCGAGAGGGCGAGGTCGAGAGCCCAGTGAGGTAGATCAAGAATCCTGAGGTCTGTAGAAATGGCCATGGGCTCAAGATAACACATACTTGGGAGCAAAGACTAAAACGGTTCTGCGGTTTGCTGAGGCTGTTTGATTTTGAGCCGCACTCGTTTGGGTTTCGAAGTGGTGGCTAAGTTTGGGTTTGTGGGTGTAGGTTGGGGCATGATAGGGAGTCATTTGGGCATCATTACATTTGAATAGTACCCAAGGGACAAGAACGAATCCAAGGGTAATGTGATAGAGAGACTCTTTTTTTTGGGGGGGGGATTCAAAAGACCCATAAGAAAGCAGCAAGAACCCATTGCTTCGAATGGGAACTGAGTTGATCAAGCCCCCCCCAATGCGCAAGGCTTATGAATCAGAGGTTGACGTTATGTTCAACATTGTCGGGTCTAGACTGGTGGCTGGTGTGGACTGGTGAAATCGGTTAAATGGCTAGTGAACAGAGGTTCATTTTTGACCGAGTCGGTGATAGACTGGTCGTGAAGTGCTGGTCGACCTAGGTTGGCATATGATACATGGCTCATTTGCCTACCATCAAGATTGCTTTGCTCATGTCCTTTGCTTTTTTGCGGGGGGTGGGAGACGCCGACGGGTCGGGGTGGCCCTTGGCCACCTCAAGGAAGGGTCTTAAAGACCATCTAGAAGAAAGGATCCTTCAATTCGAGAACGCACACGTATTTCTCATTTCAACCTCGTTACGGAATAGACTGGCAGATTGATTGCGATTCGAATTGTTGCTGTCATTTATTCTGCTCTCTCGGATCTTGTTTGCTCGGAGCATTTGTTTTATGTGGCTTGGATGGTTTCAAGCTGGTGTTTCGCCATTTTTCAGGAGACACCAATCCAACTTCCTAGTCGAAAACAAAGACTGGATCTAGGCGGGTCGTTTTACAGAAATGGCCTTTTCGGGATTGAAAGCCGCCCATTCGGTTTCCTTATTTGGGAGTACAAACCTATACTTTAGGTTAGCTGACCACAAAGGAGCGCGAATCGCGGGACAGGCATTTGTTGCTGCTGGCAACAATGGAATCAGCTCATGCGGATTTGGGTGGGTCTCTATTTTAGGAGACCCCTCCCCCCCCCAATGGTGGCTTTCCTTTTTGTTTTCCTTGAAACCAACGTGGAACAGGGTACCATCAAGAAAGACTCCCCGATTGGACACATGCGGCTTGTTCTCGGCAGGCCTTTGTGGCAATGGTGAAGATGTGAGCATCGCACGCGTCGCTTCCCGTGCTGGCGGCGAACAAGACCATCCTGTACGTCTGAGGTCAGATTGCGACAACTCCGCGATGCCCTCATGCGGAGTGGCTAGACCATCCCTTGCTTGTGTATCTTCCCGGGGGGGTTTTGAAAAGACCTCCTAAAAAGGGACCTGTACAGGTCCCTTTCGGGTTTACCTTTCGGTCGATGCCTTCCGTTTCGAGAAAACTCAATGCCTGTCAGCAAGCAAAGTTGGATCTTGCTGCGAGGTCAGAGAAGGAAACGCCTAAAAGGTGCGCAGTGACCGCCGAAACACCCGAGTGGATCGATCGTGTGCAATCAAGCCCATTTTGCATCGTCATGTTTGGGCTTGTCTCCTTTTTGAGGGTACCTTTTTTGGGGTCGTCAAAGGGACACCAAAGGGAAGCCACCAAATTTAGGGGTTCTCTTCTTGGAGACAACCCCTCTTTTCTCCCCTTGGTACTGGGGTGATTATTTTGACTAGTTCTTGGGGTTATCAAAGTTAGCAACTGGGGGTGTTTCCCTTCAACCAATCACTTAGCGGGTGACTTTGACAATGGACAAATACTGGGGCCAGTGGTAGACCCACGAGTCAATGACTCGTTCCTACGGAAATCTTCGCGTGCCACGAGTCTTGTCTGTTCCAGTTCCAGGAATTTGGGGCTTTGCGGCCGGGAAGGTCGCGTCCCCTCATGGGGGGTTTTTTGAAACCCATAACATGGTTGAAATTGGTGCATGCTATGGGTTTCAAAAACCCACCCCGCATAATGAAAAAACAGGCTCTCCTCCAAAAGCCATGGTATTGGGAGAAGCCGCAGGGCAGCCGCTTTTGTTTTGCAGGAGAGTGCTAGACCCCTAAACCACTGGATGGCAGTGGGTCAAGATTAGGAACCCTCCACACTTCTTTGTGCCTTTTGGTTTCCGTTTGGTTGACATCCCAGCATGTCTCCATGGTTTTGATACATACATTAATATATATATATATATGTATAGCTGTATAATATATATATATATATATACACACATATATATATATATATAAATGTATATATATATATATATATATATACATAGATGGCAGTGCAAGAAAGGGACGCCAGCCAGTCCTCTGTCACTTCATGGCATTTGAGACGCCTGGTTGCGGGATTCCCATCTGAACAACATGATTTCATATTAGGTTGCTACAGGGTCTGTGGTTCTTGTGAGGCCACCCCTGTTTTTGGTTGGTGTTGAGGGGCAAGGGCAACCACCGTTTTTTTTGGTGCCCAGGTGTTTTATCAACGTTACCGATGTTTTTTGCCCCAACTTGGAACTTTCGATGAGGGTGTAAAGCCTAAGTTCTTCGAATTGGTGTCCAAAGGGAAACCACCGGGAAATGCCGCTCTTTGTTTGGAATCTATTTCAACCCATGCAATGGTTGACCAAGACACGCCAAACCACGGGGGCCTGAAGCGAAATCCAAGCCCAACTAGGGCCTGCTGCCAGGTGGCTTGACTTTGCCCTTAGACTAGGAAGACATGGGGAGCCAAAGTTGGAGCTTTCCTTTTTCCAAAACCCAAAATTACACCAGCCTCGACCCCAAACAGCAAAAAAACATGACAGGTCTGTATAACCCCAAAAAAAGGCTTGTCTCCTTCATGTAAGGTGCGAACTTGAGTAGCTTATGTGAGCAACACCTAGCTACAATCAGTCCATGTATGTCCCTGCAGGAAGTCCCCTTTTTTGGGAAGAGGACACATCGGGTCCATCCATCTCCTTGACGCCGGGTAAAAGCATCGATGTTGTTCATCGACTTCGGGGAGAAAATTCCATGTCAATGCCATGTTCGAGAGTGAAGGCCCCAGGGATTCGGGGTGAATCAACCTAACACCTGGCATTAATCAAAGGAAGTTTCGACCTTTCGTAGTACGGACACTCAATTATGCGCTTTTCCATCACCGCAGCATTTGGTGGCCGTCTCGCTACTCTGCTGAAACTTGCGCATCAGTCTCAGCAGCTTGCGGCCGAGACTGGACACATGCCACTTCTGGTTGCTATCTGCTTCTCGAGCTCGGCTAAAGGTCTTGCCACAAGCAAAGCAAGAGAGCACTTGCATAAACTTGCAGACTGCGCCTTGTAACGTTACGACCGGGACATCCTCGCCTAGCAACGCAGACACACGCCGCGCCAAATTGGCAAGCGTTAGCAAAGGTGCCCGCTTGGCACGCACCTCTGTCACCCGGCACAGCTCCAGAAAATCCTCAGTGTTTGAGCCGGCAGTAGCTTGGTCATCCAGGGCCTTCATCTCTTTCGTGTCCAGCGCGCTGCGTGCTCCCAAGATGGCCAACGCGTGGCTTTGCTCCATGGGCCCAACACCGCTCCATTCTGGAACAAGCTTGGCTTTGAACGTCAGCTCCAGCCCTGCTCCATCTCGGAAACGCGTGAGAGCTTTGCCCCAACTTACCAATGCTGGCTGCGCAGTGGACACCACCAGCTTGGCCGGGTTCATCTTGGAGTTGGTGCTTATGGTTCGCAGATTGGTGTTCACATGTGTGGTGAACGACCGGCGGCCGTCATTGCAACGCACGCCGCTGGCAACAACTTCTGGGCCTTGCGTTCAGCGCCAGCAGCACTGTAATCAACTGGCCGGGTTCGTGAACTCTTTCCAAGTTGTCAGGAGCTCCTATGCATCAACCAAGTTTTTCGAGGAGAACTCGACAAGTGCAGGGGCGACGCAAACAACTTTTACGAGCTAATGGTTTGGTTGGGGACCCGACTCACCCAGGCTATACTTCCAGGACAATTCTTTCTGGAAACCGGTCAGAACAAACCTTGGAGCGGACCCCCCCCTTACGATGCAACAAGATGATAAGCACGCCTGCTTGACTGTGTGTTCGCTCGTCGTTTTCTGCGATAGCAGCAGATCTCCAAGAGCAGGTAACCAAGCCACTCTGCGATTGGCGAAACGGCTCTTGTTGATGGGAACCCAAAAAGAAAGCATCAAACACGGCGGCGGCGTTAGAAACTCTTATTAGATTATAGAGCCACCGAACATGTCGAAACATGGCCATGACCGTGTCTCCTTGTTGCAGTCACCGCATTGAGCACCAGAGCCGCCATTCCGTAATGTTGCTGGGGATCGATGTTCAAGGCGTAGTGGAGGCGAAGCTGTGTCGTCAAAGAAGAAATGGATGGGCCATGTCTGTAGCACGTGTTGGTCTTGATGCTATCAGCACATCCCTCCAGCTTGGTTTCCCGACAAGCCACGTATGCTGCGAGCAAGTAAATCGGAATCTCGCCCGGAGCTGCCAAATTCAAGTCGAGGTCTCGGAAATGAACGTTGATTGCGAGAATGAAATGGAATTTCTCGGATTTCCAAAAAGACTCACTGCGGGAGGCTAGCACAAGCGCCATGCAATACGGCTCACGTTGACCGCTTTGGTGTTCCATGGGTCCAGAGACTGTAGGGAAGCTAGCGCCTGCTCAGAGGATGGCACCTTACGACGTCCCGCCATGAAAACCCTTGAGCCCTCGCACTTGCAAGCCCTGGCACTTTCAGACACGTGCAAAACAGCAGCGTCCATATTGCGGAATATGTGGAAACAAGGCTGAGAAATCTGTCTTCAACCCTTCTGTCAGGA
This sequence comes from Effrenium voratum, assembly GCA_963377175.1. Classification (NCBI taxonomy): domain Eukaryota; class Dinophyceae; order Suessiales; family Symbiodiniaceae; genus Effrenium; species Effrenium voratum. The sequence goes on along the minus strand of CAUJNA010000821.1, from coordinate 125,710 downwards.
GGCAACGAGATATGTCAAAGCTGCGACCTTGCCAGGTGCCGCGCTTGTTGGTCAGGTGCAGGCTTGCATTCTGGCGCATCAGCAGAGCCCTGCCGAGCCTTATGTATGTACTGTTGTTCTCGATAAACAAATACCGTGACTTCCGCCTGATTGCTTTGTTCAGGATTCAAGTTGCTGAGAGAACTTGCTCAGCTAATTTGTGCCAAGAACTTGCCTGGAGAACTTGATCAAAGGAACTCGCGCCAACAACTTGCTCAGAGGAACTTGCGCAGAGAACTTGCTAGGATTACTTGGCGCCGCGCGCTGCTCATGCTTTCGGGCCACCCATCTTCTAGTTTATTCTTGGTAGCATCACTGTAGTTCGAGCACCCTTTCTTGTTGCAAGGCTCGACAGGGCTCTATGCGCCACAAACCTGCGCTTGACTAAGAAGGCTTCCAAAAAGCAGCTTAGAAGCCTGAGCAATCAGGCGGATGTATATTTGGTTATCAAGAAAAATGGACACAGGGGCCCTGCTGATGCGCCACAAGGATGCAAACTTGCACTTGGCCAAGAAGTGCGGCATTGGCTTCCACAAAGCAGCTCAGTATCAGCCGGATGTCACGGTATTTGTTCAGCTGACAGGTTTGCATCCTTGTGGTGCATCAGCAGAGCCCTGCCGAGCCTTAAATATGTAGACTGGTGTCGATAGACAAATACGGCGGATACAGAGCTGCTTTTTGGAAGCGGGTGCCGCACTTCTTGGTCAAGTGCAAGTTTGCATCCTTGTGACGCATGCTGAGCTCGAGCCTTAAATGCTTGGTCAAGTGCAGGTTTGCATCCTTGTGGCGCACACTTGACCAAGAAGTGCGCACACTTGACCAAGAAGTGCGGCACTGGCTTCCAAAAAGCAATCAGCCGGATGTCACTATATATTTGTTTTTTTATCGAGAAACATAGTCATATTAAAGGCTCGACAGGGCCCTGCTGGTGCGCCACAAGGATGCAAACCTGCGCTTGACAGTTTCCTGAGCAAAGCAATCAGCCGGATGTCACGATTTGTTTGTTTATCGAGAAAAAATACGGCTCGACATTGCTTGCTTCTAGCTCCAACGATGCTCCACAAGGATGCAAACCTGCGCTGGGCCAAGAGAGCGGCACATCCTTTGCACACAGGCTAACAGCAAAGTCTGCGACACGCCCTTTCCCCGTTGCGAAGCATTGTTGGAAGTGGTTCCTGCTGACTTGTCGAATCTATGTTTCTAGCTTGATGCTTCTCAATTGCGCTTGCGAGCTGCTGCCACGTAAGCCGAAGGGAGCCGAAGGGAGCCGAACGCCGGTTACTGGATGCCAAGCAAGCCAGCAGCTAAGAAGAAACAGGTTCAGTTGGTTTTGCCCGGGACCTTCATTTTTCCTGTTGAGGACTGTAAGCAGGAAAACAGCCAGCTGGCAGCAAGCAAGGTCAGCCCCAAAACCCGCAAAGAAGAAGCAGCTTCAGTTGGTTTTGCCCGGGACCCTGTTGAGGGCTGTAAGCATTAAACAAACAGCCAACCGCAGAGACTTGGAGACAGGAGGCACGACCCGGAGCAGCGTCTGGCATCTGACCGCAGAGACTGGCAGACACAGGGAGACAAGCCGGCGTCACAGCATCTGGCATCTGACCGCAGAGACTGGGAGACACAGGGACAAGGAGAGACTGGGAGACAGGAAGAACAGGACCCCGGAATCGGCGTCACACTTTCCCATTCTCTATACCTCAAGTTAGAACCCCAATGCTTCGCTGTTTGGGGAAAAAAGAAAGGGGCACCCTCCAAGGTGAAAAACACAACTTGATGAGTGGAAGAGTCCAAACCGCCCCAAAGCGAAAGGTCAAGGCTTTTGATCCGCCGCTTTGCTCAAGCCAAAGGGACGACCGGTCGGGACCCGGCCCTTGAGGCCGGAATCTAACTGGGTTTTCTCAACGAGCTGGCCCCGCCCTCGGGCAGAGGTCTATGTCCTATCTTGGAACATTTGCAGTTCCACGGGGCAGTTAAGTTCTTCCCTAGATGGATCAACGTTTGGCGGGAAATGTATTCCTGTGTGATATATGGGTTCGAGTTAGGGGACCCCCGATTCGGTGCTTCGATTTTCGGCCACCCCACGTGTTGTCGAAACGAGCTGGACTCTTTGAAAGTTGTTCAAAAGGGAAATGTGTGCCCCCGTCTGGTGATCTTCTTCATATGGCTCACCCCGTGTCAGCTTGGCACTTTCACCCACAAATTCATTCTTATGGCAAATGCCACCACCACAGGCCCATGCGAGAAAACACACACCTTTTCTCTCACGCTTTCAAAAGCTAGCGACCTCTCCAGCGCGAGGATCGACCGCCTTTTCCGCGCAGGCGGGCACGAGCCAATGGAGGCGCGTGTTGGGTCTGAGCTGTGCTGAGAGTGGGGCAATGGGCCCCAGTGGGCGGTTTATCAACCATCTGGTGCATATTTTTGCACGATGGGCGGGCCTCTCCTTGTTCGGCTCGCGTTTTGTTTGCAACATGCATGCATGGTTTGAGAAGCGGGCATTATTTGGATGCTCCAGAAGGCCATAGCTAAACTGAACGATTTGTCTGGCTGTGTAGTCGTGGCATGTCCTCCCAGAAATTCGCCTACTAATCATATGGGTGTGGGTCAAAATTAAACCACCAGGGGACCACAGGTTTTAGTCCTTGGTTCCATTTACCAGGGCAACCAATTTTGGGTACCCATTTTTGTCCCACAGCCATATGTTCGGTGACTCACGTCTGCCTCGAGTTGTGACCTGTGCAGCTCTCTCCGCGCTGAATTCTGGCAGCCTTCGGCTCCAGCTCAAAGCTTTTGGCCACAACCGCTTCCTTTCACACCCAGGCCAGCCACTGCCATCGTCAAAACACCCTTTTTGGTAGGGTCAGTCATGGACAGAATCGAGAAATCGTTCTAAGGGGATGATAAGGAGTTTTGACCCCCATGTGACACAATTGAGACTCTGTTGCTGTCGTTCTGTTGTTGGTGTCCTTCTGTTGCTGTCGTTCTGCCGTGTTGCTTCTGGTATTTTGCCAATCTGACTTAGCCCCATCAGGTGACGGAAGTGAGATCGGATCATGATTTCTGGCCCAGGAGGAATGTTTCGGCTGCACCAGCCTCAGCTTCAAAGACGTGAGCTGGAGGCATGGTTTTTCGAGTCTCTCCTCGCAGCTGCGAATGTGAGTCCTCAGGTTCCTTTTTTTTTTTGACCAACTCCAGCACCGCAATCTTTGTCAGACGGGCAGTGTAGGCAGTGAGTTGCCGGTGATCTATGTGGATTTCGCCCCTTTGGCTCACGAATTGCCCCCTTCCTGCGGGTTGGGACCGCTTTCTGGACCCTGGCACTTGCCTCTCTTTGCCGATGTCCGAGGTACGTGGTGGAAACAGGACGGCTCGGCGCGCGCGCGCGCGTGCGTTTCTTTTTGGCCCGAAGGCCGGAACCGGTTCCGGCCCGATGGGGCTCTCGACTTTGGAGTGTGGCCCGTTCTTGGCGGGCAAGCGCTAGGTGTGGTTTTGACTCCTACCCGCTTTCCAGCCGTGAAAGTTAGGGCAAAGGAAACTCACTTGCCCAAAGCCGACCTTTCCACCTGAGTTCGCTTCTTGGTCCATTTTGAGTCATGGACCCAAAAGGTTAACCTTTGATTTCTGGGTTCTTTGGGCATGCGAAAGTCCACAGTGGACGTGTCCAAGGCTTGCCATGCGCGCTCCAAGGCTTGCGGTCGTAGCTTTTTCGTCCAGGAGGCTTTGCCGGCGATGGATGCCCATGGGCTGGAATTGGACAAGGACCGCGCGGACCGCGCGGACCGCGCGGACCGCGCGAGTCTTTGTTTTTAGTCTCGTGCTCCTGGTTTCCGGTGCGAATCATTTGACGGAGCAGCACTTGTGATTGCGGAAGGTTTGGAAAGCAATTCTGATGTCTTTATTCTTCGAAGTGGTAGCCCCTGCTCCCAATGCTTCGCTTCGGCACTGGTCGCACACTGGAAAACATGCCCGCGTTTCTTCCGCGTTAAATACTAAAGCATTGCGTGCGCTTTCAGCTCTTGTGCCCTGCCGTTTTGCCTGGCTGGCTGGTTCCGACTCAACAGAGCTTGCGCAAAGGCAAGGCTGAGATATCCACTCACTGAAGGCGGCGGCCGCACACATGAACAAGAGATGATATGCAAAGAGCGTGTCTAGGCACTGAAAAACAAGCTGCCGGCAAGCCACGAAAACAGTGTGTGTTGCAGCTTTTGTTTTTTCACGGTGGTATTGGAAGCACAAGAGGCACAGATAGCAACTATTTGTCCAGTTTTGCATTTTTGCAAAGTCTCCTACGAGACGTTGACTCGAAATCCAATCGCCAGGACAACTCCCGGTCCCGAACATGGGCATTCCTTGCAATGCGTGTTCGTGGGGAGAACTTGGACAAGGACCTCGCAGCACTGGTTGGTTTTCGACTGTTGTCAGCCATGCATGCGCGTGCTGCTTTCGGGGTGACATCACCATTGTCGGAAGTTTCTCCCCCCTGCTCCTTGCCACGTGTGGTGTGACTACGAGAAGGGCAGCAGTGATAGTGATTGTGGAATCAGGTTTTGGAACCGCTTTCTTGTGTTTCAATTATTCTTGGGTTGTCATTAGTACAGGGGCTTTCTTGGGAGGGTTAATAAAGGACATTCACTTAAAACGAAATGAACTGAGAGCAGCCTTCGGCCATTTTGAGTCGTCCGTTCTCTTTTGTCCTGTTCGATCCTCTTTGGTTATTGGTTCCGTGCTTGCCCGCGACCCTCCCCCAAGTAGCCTCTGGCACCCCTCAAAATCGCGGCGGCTTTCTCGCCGAGATCCGGGAATTCGAGGGCAAACCCAAAGCTTTTAGCGAAACCCTCAAAGCAATCCCTAAGCCCCTGAAACCGGAACCCACCCTAAAGTGGAGCGCGAAACACCCTACACTTACCCCTGAAGCTCCCCGAAACCAAACACCTAAGTAATCAAACAGCCCAAGCCCGCAAACCCTAAACTCAAATCCCCGAACCCTCAAGCACCCAGCCCAAGCCCTAAACACTCACACTAAGCACCCATGGCCCTGAACCCTAGAACCGTTGAACACCCTAAGCCATAGAATCCGAAAACCCAACACCTTACAAGCCTTCATTATAAGAAGCCCTCAGCCCTGAAACCCTAAAACCAAAAGCAACCTAAGCACTAAACCCCACCATAAGTTCTATTCTAATCACCCTGAACCCAAAGAAGACCTTGCGGGCGACCCGTACTAGGTTCAATGGCCAGATTGCTTGTCTAGCCTTGGTCTGGCAGCCGTTTGTTTTTCACTGTAACAAGCAAAATCAGCGGTTATATGTCCTCGCCGTTTTCTTTTGGCGGGTGAATGAATTTGGAAGGGAACCGGTATTTACTTCCGTTAAACTAATTGTTATTCGACATGGCTCGAACCTTTGGCCGCCGACCCCAATGATTCGCTCCAGAACTGGTCGAACACGGTGCGGCGACCAGAAACTTCACACGATAAGCAAGGTACTGCCGCAATACTGTCTAGCGGCAGCCTGGTTAGCCGCTCTGCATTTGATTATGTTCTCTATGCGGCCAAGGCTTTCGTTGAGTGCGCTCTGTTGAGTTGGAGCCGGCCAGGCATAAAGGCGATGCCCAGAGCTGAAAGCGTGCACAGCGTTTTGGTATTTAACATGATGGCCTACTTTGGGTGAGGACATACGTTCCAGTGGCAGTGTTTGCCGCATGCCTTTGAGCAGCTCCTTGCTGGACGAGCAGCCTCCGCCAGGACAGCCCATGGGCATTCATTCCTGGCATGGGTTTGGACAAGGACCGCGCAGCGCTGCGCATGCTTCTGGTTTCGGGGAAGCATCACCATTGTGCTCAGCAGCTTCTCCCCTTAGACCATGTGAAGTGACTAGATTCAGGAGAGCAGCAGTGAAATTGATTGCAAAGTTAAGCTCAGGAAGCGCGGCCCATTCGCCGCCAACTTCAATGATTTGCAGCAGTGATCAAACAGCGACCAGTAGCAGCACCAAGACAGCAAGAAATGCAATGCTTGCTATTGCAGGGCACCATGAGAACTGGGAACCTTTCGTTCGGCGTGGAAAAAGAGGGAGGGGAGGACAAAGAGGCAAAAAAAGTGTGTCTGCAACACACAAATCTGGGAACCCGTTTTGGTTGGTTCAGGCACAAGGACAAACTCAGCTGGGCAACGTCCAAGCCTCTGGCGCTCTCGCAAGGCTGGCATGGTGCGTGGCCACAAGGACCGGATCCCGAAAAGAGTCCGGGGGGGTGATTTCCCCATGGAATCCCTCCAGTTGCTTAGGAACATCTGTTATTTTCCCTTGTTGGTTTTGAAAGGAATTCATCACTACTGGACATATTTGTATTTTTTTTTCCTGGGTCCTTATCCAAATGGAAGAATCCTGAAAGCACAGACACCAGGGAGCACCCTGATGTTTGACTTGGTGCGATTGGCAGGGAAGGAGAAATGGAATGACCTCTATAAACAATGCCTTGTTTTGCCTTTGCGGGAATCCTGGGTTCATTCCCAAAACTGTGGGAGCACCAGCGTACAAAAAATGCCGGTGGAACATAGGGAATCACCCCCCCTAGCAGAATGAACATAGGGTTGGTGGACACGCATCCCAATGTAATGATTGCCCACCAAAGAGTCCAGTCACTTGAGGAGTCGTGCCCATCTTATGCATGTTTTAAGTTGGATACTAGGTGCATACGTCCAAGTTTCTCAGGGGTTTGCAACTTTTCAGATCTGATCATGCCTAGAGGTTTCTCATCATGGTCGCCCGCGCCAAAGGCTAAGATCTAGCTCTGAGGGGTTTGTATTGTGCCTGGGCACTGCGATCAAGCCCGCTGCAAAGTTACCTTGTCGGCGTCATCTTCAGAACATATCTTGCCATTTTGGACTTCGCGCCCCTTTTGCAGGGCGTACTCCCCGGGGGTACTTCGGTAATTCAACAACCAGAGTAGACACTAAGATCCACCGCCTTTGAGCGATGGCACGCCAGGATCGCACGCGCCGCACGCGGTGCAAGCAGGCGATTCGGTGCGTGGCTTTTTCCGCCGCGCCTTGTATGAGTTTACTGGGGCTCCCCACTGATTGGCGTTCATTTTTTGGGGCCCCTGGTCGGTGGCGCAAGGCGGCACACTGTCCACAGGGCTATATTTGTGGCATGCCATGCGATATGTTTGCCAACCGGCCTCTTGAACATGGAATTGGGGAGGAGTGAACTCATGCGATCCGCATTTATTCCATGAAGCCTTCTGTGGGGAAGACTAGAACAAGTGAATTGACCACCCTAGGCTGGGAAGGAGACCTTGTGTCGAGTGGTGATGGGGAAAATTACGGGACAGGATCCTACGGGTCTCCTACAATAGCGAGCCACCTCATTGTGGTTTCGCTTAAGAGTCTGTAACAGTCCCTGGGTTGATGGAAGCAGTGTGGATGAGCTTGTGTGTGAAACATATGGATTTGTCAAATTTGGGAATCCCCAGAATGGCAGGGTGTTTTGTTCCCTTAAACCCAGCCAACAGCTGCTGCCATACAAACACACCACCCTGCAAGGGTTGTCAATTGGTACCCAAAATGGCTCAATTTGCAGGCACCATACCACCCACCACCCACCACCCACCACCCACCACCCACCACCCACCACCCACCACCCACCACCCACCACCCACCACCCACCACCCACCACCCACCACCCACCACCCACCACCCACCACCCACCACCCACCACCCACCACCCACCCACCCACCCACCCACCCACCCACCCACCCACCCACCCACCACCCCACCCCTCAGGCATGCACTTGACCATTTTTTGGCCTCGCCATGAGCCAGACACGAGCTTCGAGTGGGAGATGGAAGGCCTGCGATGGCAGGCTCACCTGCCTTGCGCGGTTCGTCGTTTGTTTTCTTTGCTTTTTGTGAGCTTGCGCTCTGGTTGGATGTGGATGAGTGTTTCGGAGCGTCTTTTGGAAGAGCGTCCAACAGGAAACAGACGTCAAGGGGCACTGTATTGTGGGAGCCCCGCACATATTTTTGGATGCTGCCTGCAAGGAGGTAGTTGGGGCACGTACTTCTGAAGGTAGCCGTAGCAGTTTGGTGGCTCATCCCATCGCAGCCTGTTTTTCCTCCATGTCCATTGGACTGAACAATTTGGGATTCGATTTTGTTCCAGCTATTATTATTATTATTGTTATTATTATTATTATTAAGAATGACAATCATTATCATTATTGAATGGCCTGCGGCCTGGTTCCGCCGCCCCCATACACCTTAGAATTTCGGCCCGGGGCGAACGACAGACACCGACAGACACAAAGAGAGACAGACAGATACGTAGACAGACACAGACAGACACAAAGAGACACAGACAGACACGCAGGGGGAGGGTCTTCGCGGACACGAAGACAGACGCAGATACGTAGACAGACACAGACAGACACAAAGAGACACAGACAGACACGCAGGGGGGGGGGGAGGGTCTTCAGAGACACGAAGACAGACGCAGATACGCAGACAGATGCAGACAGACAGAAAGAGAGATAGACAGATACGTACACAGAGGCAGACGGCAGACAGACACAAAGAGACACAGACGGACACGCAGGGGGGGAGGGTCTTCGCGGACATGCAGACAGACGCAGATACGTAGACAGACGCAGACACAAAGAGAGACAGACAGATACGTAAACAGATACGCAGACGTAGACAGATACGGGAGAGGGGGGGCAGGGGGGGAGGGGGGGTGAGGGGGGGTGAGGGGAGGGGCGGGGAGGGGGGGGAAAAATAGAGATCCAGACATCCAGATAAGAGATCCGGAAATCCGGAGATTTAGAGATCCAGCCAGCCAGAGATCCAGACATCCAGAAATCCAGACATCCAGAAATCCAGAGATCCAGAAATCCGGCCGACGTATTTTCCCGCCCCAAGGAAAAATATATATATATATACACATAATTATATCCACATTAAACCTGTAGAAAACATATCAACAAAAGCAAAGCAGAACACACCGCCCCCATGCCGAAAGCATGGTCCATTCTGGACCAGGCATGGGGTCGGCGGATTGTTATTATTATCGTTATTATCATCGTTGTCATTATTACTATTATTACCAGTAGCATCATCATTATTATTGTTATTATTCATTATTGTTTTTATTTATTTTATTGTTGTGTTTATTATTTTTAGTACCATGGCCATTATTATTATTATGATTATTATTTTTCATGTTATTAGCATTATGTTTATTATTACTATTATTGTTATGATTAATTATTCTCATTGTTTGTCATTTTATATTTTCTTTTATTATTATCATTAGTACAATTGTTCTTGCTATCATTACGATTATTATTACGATTATTATTACCACTGACTCCTAAGCAGGCGCTCGTCGTTCAGCAACTTCCAATCCAGGGGGTTGTTCCCCAGAAACATCTCATCCTCAAAGCGGATTTCAGGGCTCCCCCTCTTTTTAGGGTTTGCCCGCCAAAAGAACTGCCCGCGCTCAAGCCCCCTTCTCCCGCACGAAGATCGTGTACCCGACCCACGGCGTGAACTCATACTTCTCCTTGCGCCCGCGTCTGATGGATCGATCGACCCATTTTCCACTTCCCACCACGGACCATGCCACGGTCCTCTTCACCTCGTTGAAGCCCTGACGCTCCGTGTCGAAGAGCTTCTTTCTCTCCTTTCTGTGCACCTGCACTCCGAACACGATGCCGACCGGCAGGGGCACGTCCATCCACTCATCTCGCACCCCCTGCGGACGCGATGCCAAGATCTCAGTCATCAGCACCACGCTCGCCTCCACGTCCTGGAAAAACGCCATCCGCACTATGTCCAGCATGTTCTGCCCAGGTGCGCCAACAAGACGCCTCTAGATCACCTCCTCACCGCACACCCGAGGCCGCTTGGCCGCAACCTCCTCTGCGCCCTCACCCTCACCTCCGGTAGTTCCCGATGTCCCGAATCGTGCCGTACTCGCCGTTCCCGGTCCCGAAGCCGACGGTGTCCCTCCTGAAGATCCCGAAGGCCCCGAGCCAGAACCACCATTTCCACCGCCTCCAGGTCCTCCACCTGAACCCGCCGAACTCGATCCGCTCGTCTCGGGCCCGGCCCTCCTCAACACCCTGAAGTTTGACGATCCCCTCCATGGCGTTCGCCTCTCCCAATGCTCCTCGTGCCAGTTCTCAACCAGCCTCTCCCACACCATACCATTCTCCTCGTCCGGCGCAATCTCGGAAACTCGCACCTGGTCCAACTCCTCGAACCGTATGCCCGGAGGTAGATCTCGCCGTCCTGGAATATAGTCCCAGTACCGTGCCACCATATGAATGTGCGACAGCCTGACCTCGTTCTCCAAGAACTCAACCTGCCACTCATCCTCCCCAGGCTCATCCTGCGAAGCCCTTTCGGTCGGCTCCGGCGGGCCATCACCACCTCCACCCTCGGGAGTAGCCTTCCACAGCCGCGATCTCTCACCGACCTTCCCAAAGCCCTTCACCTCCGGCTTCAACCACTCAACGGGCGAAGTCCCCACTGAAGCCGCAGCCTTCTCCACCATGAGTGATCTCACCGACGGCTCCACCTCGTCCTTCGGCTTCTTCTTGGTGGAAGCCGGTGCGACAGTGATTGAGCGGGACTTCGGCGGTGAAGTGAGGATCTTGGTCAGGAACTACGGGCACGCAGACTACATTGTCAAGCCGGGAGAGGCCGTGGCGCAGATGGTGCTGGAGAAAGTGTCCGTGGCCAGGATCAAGGAGGTGAAGAGTGTTGACGTGCCAAACTGGCCACTGCAGTGATCCTCCCGCACGTCCCCTTTGGCATCTGGACCTTCAGACCCGTCCGCACCAGCGTGTAGCTCCCCGCCGGCACCACCACCTGGTTCATCGCGAAAAGGTTCACTCCAGCCGCGTTTTCCGTGGGCCTTTCCGGTAGCACCGCCTCCTCGCAGAGCCTTTGGAACCCAAGCTCCTCCTCTTTTCGCAAACAGTGCCTCAACGCCGTCAGCCCGATCTCCTTGATCAGCTTCAGCAGGACCACCACCGCCGTGATCACAATCAACCACCAATACTCTCCTCCCGTGTCGTCATCATCCAGCTCCTTTGCCTCTGCCAACTCCACACAGGTCGAGCCCACCACAAGGAGCCCCAGGACCTTCTCCAGTTGTTCGTTCCGACCAACCTCCAGCTTCTTGATCTTGACGATCTTCACCTGGCCCTCGCCAACCTCCTCCGCTCCACTGTAGAAGCCCAACGACTCCTTGAAGCGCCCGAAAGGCGATGCCCCCAATTGCTTCGTGAAGCCATCTGCTACCAAGCTCTGGCCGGGAACATGTTGAAGTTGGATTGCCCCCTGCTGGACCGCCTCCGTGAGCGCTGCCGCTCTAATGCGCAAGTGCCGGGTCCTCCAGCTTCCCGAACTTCCATTCACGATGGCCAGGGCTGCACTGCTATCACTGTAAAGCCGCAGCTCCGCCGGGCTTTCCTCTAGCTCCTCCACCAGGCCACCAACCCCCTTTGCAAGCCTGACGCGTGGTAGCCCAGAAAATAGGGCAACCAGAGTAATACACCGCCATGCCGGAGATAGACTTGTTCTCGTGGGCTCCGAAGGACGCGTCCGCGTAGGACTCCACCGCATCCCGCCGCCGCTCACGATGCTGCTGGTGGTCAGGTCCATGATCACCTTCACCGAGGCGTTTATAGTGTAGCCCTTCCTTCGCAGTCCCCCAGAGATACTGCAGCACCTTCTCTCCGATCTTCACCACGCCCTGAGGCCTCCTTGTGGTCCATTGACCCATGACGGCTACGGGGTACGTGATGTCGGGCCGCATTCGTGCCGAAAGCCACAGCAGCTCCCCGGTCACAACCTGCGCCTTGTGCACATCCTTCGGGCTGGGGGGATCTTCTTCCTCAGGAACTCCAATTCCCGCCAGCGTGCCACCCTTGACGATCTGGTGCCGGTCCAGGAGGTCGGTCACGTAGCTCTGCTGATGCATCTTCACGCCACTAGCATCCACCGCGAACTCAAAGCCGCAGAATCTCAAATCCTCCGTGGCAGAAGCCCAGTCCGGCTCACTCGTGTCCCAGGTTTCCCGGATTTTTGCCAACACCGCCTCCACCGACCTGCGAGCACCCGTCACCAGCATGTCATCGATGTAGACCGCCATGTAGCCGATGGTCTCGTTCTTCCCCCGTCTCCGACTCTTCACCCGCCACAAGTTAACCTCCTTCGTCTTCTCGAACCAGCACGACCATGTGCCTTCCTCATCTGTCATCTCCCAGCTGATCTCGCCCATGGTCTGATCGCGGTGCTTCGCCCAGTCCTTCGGGGAGGTGGTCAACCCGTAGACCGAACCTTCAACGGCCCAAAGTTCTCCAGGTTCCGTAATCCCATACTCCTGAAAGATGGTAGGCGGATTGACCACCACGATGTCCTTGGAACGTCCCGGTGGCACCTGTAAAAAGGCCGTTTTCACATCAACCCCCGCCAGGTCCCACCCTCGCTGGGCTCCAGCAGCCACCATCGCCCGCACCTGAGAAGCGTCAATGCCTCCCGCATAGGTGTCCGTGGCCGGCCGCTCCGACATGAAGTTTCCACAGGCAACGCCTCGGCATTTCCGGCGCCCTGTAGCGGCCTTTCTTGTGAAAACCGCCGTTCCCGGCACCCGGTCATACGGAATGCCCTTCTCCAACGCTTCTCTCTTCAACTCCTCCGCTTCTCGTGGCTTAATGGCCCGCACCACGCCAGACTTCAGCAAAGCTGCTCTCTCTTCCACCATCGATGGCCTCCAGGCCTCAATCTCCTTCTTCACGTCTGCCAGGGCGTAGGTCTTGGTCTGCAAGAAGACCTCCTCTTCTGTCGCCTTTTTCGCACAGGTCTCCTCCAGATCCAAGTCCTCAGCCTTTTGCATCGCTGCCAACCACGCCCCCACCCAAGCGTCCTCCTCCGCCAACATACCGACGGTCTTCTTCACCAAGTCATGGTCCGCGCCTTGTTCCTCACCGAGACGCCCTTCCTCCTCCATCATGTGCCTCCCCCGAGCCTGACATTCCATCGCCAAAGCCCTCAGGTCTGCTTCCCACTCTCGGTCTTCTAGCTCAGGTGGCCTTTTGTACGTAATCCTTCTCCGTGGACCTCCTCCTCCTGGCCCTCCTCCTTCTGCTCCAGCACCACCACCAGGTGGCCCTTCCTCTTCAGGCTGATCCTCCGTATCGGTGGTATGGAAGAACTTCCCATCCTCCCCCTGGACAAAGTACCCTCCCGAAGATGCCGACATAGTGACGTCCGGCCCCAAAATGGTCACCGCCTCCCTGGCCGCTTCCCAATCCTTGGACCGGTGATTCCAGGCCTTGGTCTTCGCCATCGCCTTGCTCCCGAAAGCTCTCAACTGCTTGACCGGGTAGTTCATGGCTTCAAGCTGCGACCTCCACCTCCGCTCTCCCGCATGCCGCGCTGCCAGCGGCCATAGGTTCTCCTCAACTCCTGAGCCCTTGAGCAACGTCTTGGTCAACCGCTTGATGACGCCAACCTCTGCCTCCGCTCGTCCATTCATCTTCCACGAGCTACCGTCCGTAAACGTCCGCATGATGAGGCGTTCCATGGCCCATCGCTTGGCTTTCTTGGACGTGAACTCGCCTGCTCGGTCGCTGTGAAGCCGCCTGACAGGTAATCCATGATAGCGTAGCTTTGTGGTCATCTTCGCAATGGCCTCCAGCGCTTCCCCCCTAGTTTTCACGATCTCCACCAGGGTGAGCTGTCGGACCTCAAAGTCCTTTTCTTCTTCAATCTTCTTCAACCACTCTTCCCCGTCATCCGGAGCTGGTTCCTCCTCCTCCGCAACTACTTCCTCATCTCCCGCCGGGTCAAGCTCCAAATCACCTTCCCCCGGCGGTCCCTCCAACTCTCCATCCTCCTCCTGGTAGTAGAGCACCGTGAAGAGGTTTCTTTCCTTGTCGATCCCCGTTTGCATCGCCTTCTGATCTTCTCCGATCATGCTCTTGGACTCCAAGATCTCGTGGGTGTCCAGGTCCACCGAGAGCCTCCGCCTCACGAACCTCCATGCCGGTCCTCCAGCTCCCGTGCCCCTCAACTTCACGACGTCATAGTCCCGCTTCTTCCACCTCCTCATTTCTCTTACCACCTCCGGTACTTCTCCTTGTCCAGGCCCTTCCAACCACGTCAGGCGCCGGGGCCAAGTCCATGAGCATCCGGCCCTTCCTGGTCACCGGAACCGTGTAGGTGCCGACGACAATATACCGTCCCACACCTTCTTGATCTCGTCCAGGCTTGAACGGCCCCGCCAGGTCAATCGCCAACGTGTAGCTCTCCGGGCTCACCACTCTCCGGTGGTACCGCGCCTTCCCTGCCCCTTCCAGGCATGTCCGGCATCCTCTGTGGAACGGCAAGTGGTCATTCGCCAGATGGGCCCGCCACTGCTCCGCACTCAACCGCTTCAGCTTCACCGGCTCCACGGTAAGGCGCACCGCCATGGCTATTGCCTTCTTCATCCCTGGCGCCCAGGCAGCCCATTTCTTTGACGCCGCCATCCTCGCCTCCAGGTTCGTCTCCATCGGGCCCTTGTCGGAGCCCGCCCCTCGAACACCGTCTAACTGCTCGAGCATCTCCATGTTCGTACCAACCGTGGTAGGCTTGGTCTTCACGTGGCCGAAGGGTCCTTGGTCGAAATGGTACTCCTTCATCCCGTAGGCCTCCTTGAATTTCTTCCACTCATCCCACGCCCAATACGAAGGATACCTTTCCCGCCCTTCGCCTCCACCATGGTCCTTGCCACCCACGTAGGACTCCGGGTCTTGAGGGCTTTCGTTGAGGAAACCCACCTTCGCGACCGTGGCCTCATCCGCGACCATGTAGAGCAAGAACATCCGCATCCAAAGGACCGTATCGCCATCCACCTTGTCGAGCAAGACCTGAGGCAGGTTCTTCCGGCCAAAACGCTCCTCTCCGTCCCGCGTCCTCAGTGGCGGCGGCCCCGGCTGCAAGGATCGCATCCTGGACACGGTGCGGCAGGGCGGACCCCCAATGATCATCTTCACCTTTCCTGAGGCACACAATTCCATCAAGTAGGACATCACATTGTCCTTGCCGACGTCCTGCCCTTCTCCCAACTCCAGGTCAACGCAGAGCACGACTCTATCGGCCGTTTCAAGCTCCTTCTCCCAGAACTTCGCGTCCGGGCCGGAGAAGAGATGCAGCACAACCTCCTTGGCTTTCTGAATCCTCCTCCTCGTCCGCCGGTTCCAGGGCAAGTGATTCCATCCCGACCTCGGTGGTAACCTCTCCAGCACCCGCTCCGGTACTTCTGGAAAAAGCTCTCGCAACCTCCGAAGCCACTTGACCGAGTCGAGGCCGACTTTCTCTTCCTCCTGGGCCGTCAAGGGCTCACCACGTAGCGCCATCAACCTCATCTGGTACTTCAACGCCTCCATCTCCAACTCCCTGATGAGCTCCAAGCCCAACTCCTCATCCACCGTCCAAGGCAGTATCAAGGATCCGCCCATGCTGATCCATCAGCTCAATCCGATCTCCCTCCCACTTCACCGAGTAGCCCTTCTGGTAGGCTGCACCTCCTCCATAGTCAGCAACGTCCTCGTCCAAGGAATGAGCCTCAAAGACACGGTTCCTTGTGCCAAATGCACCTCCACCTCCCGGGCCTCGTCCCACTCCTGCACCGACGAACACTGCCGTAGGCTATGCGTCGCTCCTCCATCCAGCAAGGCCCTTTTGTTCTTCACCTCCAGGGAACTCAGCTGGATCTTCCTCAATTCCGGTCCTCTCAAACTCTTCAACAGTCCCGCTGCCTCTTGAATGAGTCCCCTCACTGCTTCCCCACTACCTCCATCCGGCAGTGGCCCATTCACCCTCCTTGACGGCGACCCTCCACCTCCGGTAGTAGACACCGCAGTCTCCATTTCCACCTTCTTGACGATCTGGCCCTTCGCATCGGTCCCGTCGTAGGTCTTGGCGGCTCCGCCATTTCCATCCCGACTCCTCCGCGTCTTTACCGGACAGTCTTTTCGGGTGTGTGAGGTTCCTCCACAATTCCAGCAGCGCCCTCGCTTGTCCCCGTCGAACTCATGCCTGTAGGTGCAATCTGCTCCCTTCTTGCATCCACTGTCCGTGAGGAAGAATCTGCACGTCGGCGCCGTGGCGGCATCCTTCCCTCCTCCATCCTTGCCTTTTCCTCCTCCTTTGCCAAAGTCCTTGGGCTTGTCGGGACTCCCTCCTTCTCCAGCCACCAAAGCCTTGACCTTCGCAGCCGTCCCCTGAGCCGTGCTGTGAAAACCTGCTTCAGCTTCCGCCAGCACCACGTCCGCAAACTGCAGCACCGAGTCCACCACCGGAGCCACGTCAATCCTTAAACCCGCTCTTGCAGAGTTGAGCCGGAAAGAAGTTTGAGGCGAGGCCTTGACAATCACCCCCACATACTTCTCCAGCGCTCCGACCAGCAAGGTTGCATCTGGGGTGGCGATCTTGAGTTCCTGGGCTCTCCGAAGGTAGCGCTTCCACGCCCTCAACTGCTCCAAAGCCTCCAACATAGACGTAGGTGTCCTCGGATCCACCAGCTGCCTCAACAACATCGCCCGTTCTCCCAGACCACCCGGTTGGTACCGCGTGAAGATCCGGAACAACACCTGCACGGAGGAGGTGGCTCTGTTGGCGAGGATCTCCCCCTTCAACGAGGTCGGTAACGAAGCCAACAACATCGACTGAGCCCGTTGCTCAATCCGGCCCCACTGACCGTTCCCATCACCAACTCCCTGCGGCTGCACGTACAAACGCTCCAGCGGCTCCGCCCTCAACCATTGCACGTAGGCTTCCGAGGAGAACTTCACCACCTCATCCCACCATTGACCACTCCTCGCCGACAGGTCCCTCATGATTGGGTTGATCAGAGCGAGCCAATCGCCCACCACCATCGAACCCAGCTCTCCTTCTTTCACCTCTGGCAAGGCCGGAAGCTCCACGGACCTGATGTTCTCGTTGTTTGCCATCAATGACCCCATCCAAACCGGGATCTGTCCTCCTCCTGCACCAGCCGCCGGTTGCCCTTGACCTCCAGCAGGATGCCCAGGAGGTACTCCAGCACCTCCAGGGTTTCCAGGATCTCGAGCAGGATGCCCTTCAGGTACTCGCGCCATACCAGGCCAATCACGCCCCCGTTCATCTGCATGACGCCCACCAGGTACTCCCGCTGCTCCATTTCCTCCGCATCCACTATCTCCAGCTGCCAGGTGCTGTCGCTCATCAAACAAGTCACCTCCATGATGGCTAGCCGCATCTGACCATCCCACGCCTCGAGCGTCCGGTCCTCCGCGATCTCCCAGGTCAGGAAACAAAGGCAGTCCTTCACGTCCTCGATCCCCACCTGCGGAAAAACCCACTGCAGCCAAACCACCAGCCCCAGCAGCTCCTGCCATCGGCCTCATTCCACCCCATCCCAGGGTAGTCATAGCCGCCGGCCCCTGACCTGACCGAAGTTGTAGCGCTCGCTCATCACCAGCTCCTCGTCCGGCCGCAGCTCCCGAAGATTCCAGATGTCCACCTCCGGCAGGTACTACGCCCTTCTGGCTCACTCTGCCAGGGCTTCCATAACTAGCACCTCCGTTGATCTGCTCCTTCATCTCCTTCAGCTCCGCCGCCATGTGCTGGTTCTGAGCGATCAGGCCCTTCATCATGTCGAACAGTTCCCGAGGAACACCACCTGCGCTTTCAACCCGCCCATAGTTTCCACCTCCTTCAGGAAGTTGAGCTCCGGCATCACACAGCGCCAGCGGTCCCCCTTCTGGCTCCTCCACCGGCAGGTCCCGAGGCCTCATGGCCCTCAACTGAGCCTCCTCTTTGGCCTTCTCCGACCAAAAAGGGTTCACCACCGGCGCCGCCAAGTCGCTGCTCCTCAAGGGGCCATACGCCGTCGGCGGTCCTCCCGGTCCTTGTTCCTCCGGCTCCTGGGCCGCCTCCGCAGCAGTCCTTGCCGAAGAGGACGAAAGAGCCTCCTCCATGGCTCAGCACAGGTCGAGGTTTGGGCTCATAACCCACTGACTCCTAAGCAGGCGCTCGTTTTCCTTCTTGAGCTAAAAAGGGGCTGTCCCCGATCAATCGTTCAGCAACTTCCAAACCAGGGGGTTGTTCCCCAGAAACATCTCATCCTCAAAGCGGATTTCAGGGATTACGACTATTATTACTATTATTATAACTATTATTACTATTATTATAACGATTATTATTATTAATCTTTATCATCATCATTATGTTTGTTATTAATATTAATACTATTATTATTATCAATGTTATGGTTATCATCATTATATTATTATTACCATCATAATTATTACTACTAGTATTTTTATCATCATTATTATTTTCACAATTATTCTTTTTTTTTTTGGTTTGTATTTATTATTGTTGTTCCGTTCTCCCAACCCTTTGGGTCCTTGAATCGGGGTGCATTTCATCTTCACCAAGTTTGAAACTCGGGAGTCCCTTCGCAGGAAGAATGGCATGTTTTTCGGAGGTGACTCTTGCTTTTTTGTTTAACAGGGATCGCCGATTCTGCGACAAGCACAACTCTGCAATGAGCCCAATTTCGGTTCTTGGGGTTTGGGGGTCCCCAGCTTAGGGACGCCCAATCTCTTTAGTTTTGGTCGGCTGCCTTTTGTGGGTTCAAAGTACCCTTACAGCGTTGCTTTCACAGGGTTCCATCTCCCATTTTTCTAGCAACACTGCTCCATATTTGTTTGCAGGAAGCTTGCCAAGCTTTGGAGCTTCCTGCTCATGCTGACTTCTGCTGCGGTCGCCTGAACGAGCGGCGACATGTTCCCTTGATGTGAATGAGCACTTGATGAGTGATGTGTGTTTGATTGTACTGATTGAGAGTGGAGTGAGGACAAACAAGTGGTACCTGCAGCCCAACTAAGCCCAACGAACTATCAACAGCACCCCCGAAACCCTTCCGGAAAGCTAGCCACTCGCTCCGAGCCGTAGAACATATTTGGGAGGCCAAAGCTTGGGGAGAAAGGACCAAGTTCTCCCAACAACTCCTCGGGTTTCCAAGCGTTCGGTTCCTTTGCATGGAACCCGCCCTCCCCCCCCCCGCGCAGGGAGAGGCCTTGCGGCTCCTCGAGGAAGAGCTGCTGCCGAGCTTGGCTCAGAAGGAGCTGCGCGCGGCAGCGAGGGACCTGCTGGTGGTGAGCTTGTGGGCGAACAGGCGGGTTCGAGTGAGCGGGCGAGTGGGCGGTGCGACGAAGGGTCAGGATCTGGCGCCCAGAGTTTTTAGTTGGCCCCCTTTCTCAGTTCTTCCAACCCGCCCAACAAAAAGCGCCCAGTCTCTGTGAGGCGTTGAGGAAACCGAGAGGAAGCTTACCTCTTCGCTGGGGGTCATTGTTTTCGACTGTCGAGGCGGGGCCCCTTGCCCCTGTTAGCATTGCCAGTCCCAGGCCCGAACGAGAAGGAGGTTGTTTAGTTTCAGTGGGAGCAGGTTTTACAGAGCAATTTCTCTTAAATTGGGATCCCTGGCCGAGTAAGAGGAGTCTTGGTACCTGGATGGTCCTCCCCTGATTCCCAGAGCTGATTGGCAATGCGCATGGAGTGTGGGCTAATGTCATGTGTTGGGAGCCCCACTTCATTGCGCCAATACCCTCCCCACCCTCCCTTCTCTTTGTAATTCAAAAGCAAGCAAAACACGTCATAAATTGCAGACTCCCTTTATTCGATTCACATGGTACTGTAGAGATTGTAGAGCATGCCCGCTTTGCAACAAGCGAAAGAATACCACTTTTCCCTTGTTCCCCCCAATTGGATCAGGGACCTTTCGCTTTTTTTCGGGGAAGTCCATGGCGTTGGAGAGGTTCCTCATCCCAAGTCTCATGGCCATTGCGGGCTCCGCAGGCCCTCGCCGGTGGAAAGATCCCTGGGCTCCAAGACGAAGAACGCGCTGCTGGGATTGCGCGGAGACGGCGAGCAGAGGAGTCAGCTGATGGGAGCCATGGCCAAGGCGGCAAATCCATTTCGGGTTCGGAAAAGCTGCGGAAGGAACCCTTCTCATCTTGCATGTGCTCAAGAGTTGTCTTTTCTTTCTGTTGGCTTGAAAGGGAATCTCTTCCATGTGCTCAAGAGTTGTCTTTTCTTTCTGTTGGCTTGAAAGGGAATCTCTTCCATGTGCTCAAGAGTTGTCTTTTCTTTCTGTTGGCTTGAAAGGGAATCTCTTCCATGTAAGAGTTGTCTTTTCTTGCTGTTGGCTTGAAAGGGAATCTCTTCCATGTGCTCAAGAGTTGTCTTTTCTTTCTGTTGGCTTGAAAGGGAATCTCTTCCATGTGCTCAAGAGTTGTCTTTTCTTTCTGTTGGCTTGAAAGGGAATCTCTTCCACGTGCTCAAGAGTTGTCTTTTCTTTCTGTTGGCTTGAAAGGGAATCTCTTCCATGTGCTCAAGAGTTGTCTTTTCTTTCTGTTGGCTTGAAAGGGAATCTCTTCCATGTGCTCAAGAGTTGTCTTTTCTTGCTGTTGGCTTGAATCGGAATCTCTTCCATGTGCTCAAGAGTTGTCTTTTCTTGCTGTTGGCTTGAAAGGGAATCTCTTCCATGTGCTCAAGAGTTGTCTTTTCTTGCTGTTGGCTTGAAAGGGAATCTCTTCCATGTGCTCAAGAGTTGTCTTTTCTTTCTGTTGGCTTGAAAGGGAATCTCTTCCATGTGCTCAAGAGTTGTCTTTTCTTTCTGTTGGCTTGAAAGGGAATCTCTTCCATGTGCTCAAGAGTTGTCTTTTCTTTCTGTTGGCTTGAAAGGGAATCTCTTCCATGTGCTCAAGAGTTGTCTTTTCTTTCTGTTGGCTTGAAAGGGAATCTTCATGTGCTCAAGAGTTGTCTTTTCTTTCTGCTCAAGAATCTTTCCATGTGCTCAAGAGTGTCTTTTCTTGCTGTTGGCTTGAATCGGAATCTCTTCCATGTGCTCAAGAGTTGTCTTTTCTTGCTGTTGGCTTGAAAGGGAATCTCTTCCATGTGCTCAAGAGTTGTCTTTTCTTGCTGTTGGCTTGAAAGGGAATCTCTTCCATGTGCTCAAGAGTTGTCTTTTCTTTCTGTTGGCTTGAAAGGGAATCTCTTCCATGTGCTCAAGATTTGTCTTTTCTTGCCGTTGGCTTGAAGGGAATCTCTTCCATGTGCTCAAGAGTTGTCTTTTCTTTCTGTTGGCTTGAAAGGGAATCTCTTCCATGTGCTCAAGAGTTGTCTTTTCTTTCTGTTGGCTTGAAAGGGAATCTCTTCCATGTGCTCAAGAGTTGTCTTTTCTTTCTCTTGGCTTTGTGTTGGGAATGTCTTGCACTGAGCTCTACCGCGTGCAGGCTCTAGCTCGGCTCTTCAACGAGAAGGTCTGGGACATTCAGGCGCGGTTCGTTCGGCGCAGCATGGCCCCTTGTTATCAGAAGCATAGTTGGAGCTATGCCAATCCAGGGCTGTGGCTGTGGTTCCAACTTCCGTGAGGCCAAAAGGACCCGCCCGCATCGCGTTTCGGCCATTCCCACAACCGCAAAGGGCTGTGGTTGAAATGGAACCCACGAATCTGTGATACAACAGAAAGGGCTTCCCAAAAACTAACCCCCCAGAAAAAGGGGGAGATTCCCTTGTATCACAGAGGTGGTTGGACAAACCCCGAGCGATCAACCACAACCCTGCGCCAAACTCCCAGATTCTGGGACGCAGCTAGCCACGAGAGACGCCAGGTGCCGGCAAAGTCGTCGAGCACCTTGAAGTGCTATGAGGAGGCCATGGAGGCGTCATTTGGATGTTTCGTGCGCGCGGCGGAGCAACAGATGGAAAACCGCCGCTCTGCAAGACAAGCTGGGGAGTGGGGGGGAAGATTTTGGATCTCCTTTCTTTGCAATTCTTTGCCTAGTTTGGAGATGAGGGAATGGTCACACTGACCGGCGGGCCACTCTCCCTCTCTGAAGGTGAATTGGACTTCGTTTGGCAGCTCCCAATGGTTGGCGATGAGCCGGATGCTCCAAGTAGCACTTGTTCTCTTGCTATGAGGTTTCCCAACGTCTCCCAAATGGGCCCAGTTGGGCAAATGCTCAAAGAGCGGTTGCCTTCCGCATGAGCCCAGGAATGAGGCCGACGCAACTCATCGGAAGGATCGCCACCTTGCTCTCCCTGAGCGGAGAGGCGGGCTTTTAGCAGCACGCAAGTTGGCCTTGCCTCGAAGTGACTCTCTTGGTGGAAAAGACACCCTGAAGGTCAAGAGACTTGTGTATTTGTTGCGGAACCTCAAAGCCGGGGTTGGGTTTGGGGTTGCCGATGAGGTAACTTTTGTTGGAAGGTCAAACTAAGATCAACAATACGATCATTTCGGGGGGCAAACAGAAACGACGCTGCGAAATCAGGCTAAGACTCAAGCCAAGGTTGGGTGGGTTTCCCTATTTTGTCTGGGGGGATGGGTGGCTTCTGCCCTCTCTGAGGGTGATGTGGAGCTTCTTCAGCGACTGCAGAAGTACATCGGAGTTGACACAGCGTGCCTCGAGCTGCAATGGGAATCCAAGCGGCAAATGTGGTTCTTTTTCTTTTCTTTAGGGGAACCCCAAAATGGGCGGTTTCGTTTTGGCGATCCCTTTGAAATGGGCCCCCCCCAAAAAAAGGGGTGCGTGCCTTTCGCCCCCAAAAAAAAGACGGGCCGCCCCCAAATGGATGGTTTCCCTTTGATTCCCTTTGAGCCAACCCAGGGTGTTTCTCAAAATAGGAATCAAGACCAACCAAAAGGGGGGCCAAAAGGGGGGCCGATGAGCCGTTTTGAGACCCCATGTGCAGGGGAACACCCCATTTGGCTTGATTTCCTAGGCCCTAGGCTTTGCAAAAACAAGCCTTTGGCTATTCAATTTTTGAAATCTTCCGGCAAAAAACATGACTGGACAGGTAGATGCCCACCAAAGGGTACAGAACCTCAAATTCGGGGATCCTAAATGTGACTGATTTGGGTTCAGTTGTTCTAGAAGCACCATCAAGAGCTAGGTAGATGAAGGCTAGAAAGAAACAGTGCCAAGCGATAGGTGCGGATGTGCGCCCTCTTGATTGTTCACATTAGTTGGGTTGGACCTTTTGAATACCAGTCTCTATAGGTTGAGCCCTTCTCTTTCGAGACTACCTTAGTGGCACCCCCCCCTCGAGTTCCTTTCTGGCCACCTTTCGCCTGCGAAGCGGGTCGGTCCAACGGTTGTCTTGGCGTCAGGAGCATCTTGGTGCCGCACCTGCGGGCATCAGCCCAGGCGAATCTGACACGACTCTGGCGGTGTTTGGAGGCGCGGGTGGACGGACTTGGCATCACTTTGGGGTTGTGTTGAAGCCAAAGGAGGCAAAGCCACCTAAAGCCGAGTTCTCTTCTTCTTTGTTCTTTCTCGGAGCCTTTTTGAGATTGTCTTCAAAGGAATCCAAAAAAATACCAAAAGGACACCATTTTGAGCCTGGGTCCTCTGTAAGCCATTCCCGTTTGCCGGCCATCTTCCTTTTGCCAGGCCTACTGGCGGAAGCCAAAGACAAACGCCGCGGGCTTGATCGAAGTGTCGAGCGAACCGTCGCCACTGTCGACCCATTATGGGTGGGGGGGATTTCCCTTTTTGGTGATTTGAAACATCACCTTTCAAGGTTGCCCTAAAGAAGGTTGGAGGGGTTGAGAACAGATAGATGTTGGCAGATGTCATGGCATGCGGTTGCTTGCCGTTTCTTTTTGCTTCCGTTTGCTTTGGGCAGCAGTTTCTTTCTTTTTCGGCAGAGCCTTTCCTGGCAGCGCCTTTTTTTTTCCCTCACTCCCAAGCGACTCTGGAGGCTGCCAAGCGCCGGCTGCCAAAAGCGAAGGCCCGTGCTGCGAGTGGGTGTGGTTCTCCTGTTCCGGAGGTGGCCAGTAGTTCTTTTTTGCTTTTTTCCAGTGGGAAACCAAGAACCCGCCTCTTGAAGCCAGCATTTGACCCATACTTTTTGGTTGAACAGGGGACCTCGTCTCTCTTGGAGGGGGTCCCCTGTATTGGTCCTCATCGCTGTTGCTGTATTCTGCACCCTTACCACTTTCGGTTAGGGATTGTATCTTGATGTGAGGTTGCTTTTGTTTGGAGGGTGTATAAGGGTTCCCTTTGTCATTATGTGTGTTTGGTTCACAAAGTGATAGTGACAACGACGTATGGCTATGAGCTTTAATGGGGGGCTCTCACCAAAAAGTGGTTGGTGGATACGAATCCCCACTATGATGTGCACGATAGAACCCATATATATATATATAGTTTTTCCCTTGGTTGTTTGCTCTGTATATACACACACACACACACCAGGGGGGCAGGTGGTTTGTTGCGGGGATTTCCTTTGTCTGTTCAGCCCTCGGTCTTCCTAGAGCAGACTGAAGTGAACATCATGCCATTCGGACACAAACAGTCGGGAACATAGTTATCATTGTTGATTGCCACAGAGGCACGGCGGGGACACCAATGGGGCGTGGCGTTTTTCGGTCGCACTTTTTGTAGTGATTATGGTGGTTTCAGAGGGACGCCAAAGAAACCGCCCATTTTGGGCTTCTCGTATGTGGAGACCCACATCGCTTTTTTATTACCCCACTCCCCCCAACACCCCTCACAACGGAGAGTGACCTTGCTCCATCGGAAGTCAACAATCAGTTGGGAATGTGTCAAAATTCAACCGCCAAGGGACCCCAGGTTTTGGCCCATGTTTCCATTTACCAGGGCAACCCATTTTTGGGACCTATTTTTGACCCATAGCCAGTCTGTAAATCTACAGGGACCTCTTGGCACTTCTGAGAGGATTGCCGCGAAGTGTTTTTATCCGGGGGTAATGAACGGGTTCTAGAAGGCTTGTGCCAAAGGAGAATCAGAACCCATCTTTCGGTTGTACCAAGGGCTTGTACCAAAGGACAATCATGCTAAAAGAAGGGCTTGTACCAAAGGTGTGTCGCATCACCCATCTTTTAGAACCCATGGGCACCCAACTTAGGGTGGCCAAAAGGCAAACCCAATCCCAGGAGCAGGGGCAAGCTGCTCGTGAATCGGCCGGGATTCCTGGATGGGCACATTTGGGCCGCCCTCAATCCAACGATGGAAGACCTTGGCTGGTTTGGCAAGACAGCCTCCCGGAAAGGCGTCTTGTCCTGAAATGACATTTACTGCTTCCAGGTAGTCTCATAGGAAACAGTTGCCAGCTTCACACACGCACACATCCTACAGTGCCTCCTGGAACGGACTCCAAGCACCCAACATGATGTCATGACCACCGTAGCCTTGTAAGAAAATCCTACGCCTTTTTTTGCCATGTCTTACGTTAGCTAGACTTTCTGCGGAGAATGGGGGGAACAAACTTTTTTTTTTCACGGTTTGTTCTGAGGCCCGGGCCACGGATTGGTTCATCAGATGTAGCGTAAACCCCTGGCTTGTTTGCGAAGTTTGCGAGGCGTCGCTCGTGTGTTTGGCTGAAGCTGACAAAGGTCGTGTGACTTGGTAGTGGGTAGTAGCAGAGAAAGGTTTTTGACAAGAGAAGTGGCGGCAGAATAAATTGGAGCGCGAAAATATATATAGAAGGTCAATTCCAAATGAGTTTGTGCGTGGGCTTAGATTAGAATTTGTATTTAGCGACCATCCGCACTAATTCGCGCTAGTATGCGCTAATTCGCTCTAATACGCGCTAATACGCGCTAATTCGCGCTAGTTCGCGCTAATTCGGCTAATTCGCGCTAATTCGCACCCATTTGCGTTAATTCACTGTAATTCGCCTTAAATCTACTTAGACGTCTAATTGCGCTAAATTCCGTTTTGGGGCATGTCACGTTGCAAGAAGTACATGCTAGAGCAAAGCAGCAAGTTTGCAACTCTAATCGCCAAATGCTGAGACACCTGCGGAGCGGGCGAAAACGACGAACATCCCAGATTTTCGGTGACCAGATCACCACCGTGAGAATTTGATTTCAACTGGCTTGTAAGTGCGTTTTTATTCGTCCCTGCTTATCACAATCACTTTTTGTTTGCTTCCTGCTTTTGCGTATCTGTCTTTTTGTTTGGCTGTGTCTGTTTATTTCTCTTTTGTTTATTGTGGCTTGCTCACATTTGGTTTGGCTGCCTGCCAGTTTGCCTGCCTGCCTGCCTGCCTGCCTGCCTGCCTGCCTGCCTGCCTGCCTGCCTGCCTGCCTGTCTGTCTGTCTGTCTGTCTGTCTGTCTGTCTCGCATCTGTCTGTCTGTCTATCTGTCCGTGCAGTCTGTTGGCCCTCTTTTTCTATTTTTGCCTATGTGTTTGTCTGTCTGTTGTTTTGCTGGTTTGCGCTCTTTTTTGTTTGTTATTTGTTTGTTTGTGTCTGTATTTTGCAAGTTTGTAGTTATCATATATTGAACAACATGGTTTCTTAAGCACATCTATATGCGCTGGATAAAAACTATGTCAGAGCTATACGCTAAATGACGCTAAATCGCTAAATTATGTTGCTTTGTCTGCCACGAAGCTCCCCACATAGTTTACCTCACATACGGCAGCAATACAGCTTCAACTCCGTCTTGCCGCCCTTGGTCCTGACGTGCTTTACTAGGTGCGAAGAAACTGGACAGGGACTCCCCTCTGAAAAGTTGTGCTTCGCGCGAAACCACCATGCAAGCACTTTTCTTTAGGGCTCCTCCTGCTATGACTGGAAACACCCTGCCCTTTGTCTCGCAGACTAAACTCCCAACATGTTCTTCGGTTTCCATTTGGTTTCCCTTCAAAACCAAGAAAACCAAATGTTCCCTCGTTGAAAAAAGCCACATATTGTGTCGTGCTCCATTTGGTTGCGCATGCCTCAGCTCTCGGAGGAAGGGTACTAGTAGCTGTCGGTAGTCTATATGGTCCGTATGGGTCTGTCTTTTTAAGGATGATCCCCAACACGGGTGGTTTCCTTTTGGTTTCCCTTTTACACAAGGTGCCTTTCAAGCCTCACAAAAAGACAGACCCTATATGCTGGAAGCAGACTTGGAAGGTTTCCCGCACCTGGGAAAACGGAGTCCAACTGTTGCCCACGCAGGGGTTTGTCTATATTTTGGTTAGGCCCATAGGCTTGGCTTTCCGCCCCCAGCGGCGCGGTAGACTTAATTTTACACGTGGCTCAACACGGAACGCACACCGTGGAACGCCTGGCCCAACTCCATGCGACCAGCTTTCGCCAGGTTTTGGTCTGGAGAAGCTGCTTGCAATGGTCGTTTGTGAGAAAACGATGGGTTTCTTCTCGGGGACTCCCAGTGAAGATGGGACTCCCACGTTGTTGCCAGGGTTGCCGTCGAGGCATGTTTTGGACCCTTACTTGGGGTTCCGCGGCACGTGGGATGCGGACCCGAGGTGAAGAACACCTTCATCCACTACGGGGAAAACCTCCAGGCGGATGTGCGCCGTCTTGTTTTTGCTGCGTTTGTACAGGAAGTGTTCTCCAGTTCGCTTTTGGAGCCCTCCTTTCAGCGCACCACGGTCAAATTGATCAACAGGGGAAATCCAGTGACCCCTTGCCCTAGCCATGTATGTGGAATCCAAGCTGTGGAATCCCCAACCCCGAAGGCTCCAGGCTACATTGGCAATGTCTGTCTCACGCGTTTATGGCTGCGATAGAGCTGTGAACAACATATATATCTCGGCTTGAATCACCTGCCAGCTCCTGCGTCTTCACACAAGTCATGATGTCTTTCTGAGAAAGAAACTGTAAGCAGGAGCCTCGGGCTTCAGTTGCCTGCAAATTTCTCTCCGGTGCTTTGGGGTGGCCGAGGCGAGGTTCCAATCTATGAGGAGGTGCCGCTCGCTGTCCTTCCTGGAAACGGATTCGGAGTCCAGCGAGGAGAGAAGTTCACGTGTTCTTTCAAAGATGTCACCCTCCCAGAAAGGGATTTATTTGGGGCCGGGGGGCCCAGTTCTGTTTTCCGAGACCTGGTTTTGGCCATACAAGCAGGCCCTGTTTGTCTTTTGAACCCCGAAACTGTACTTTGGCCTCCTTTTCACTTGGTGTACGGGCCCAAAAACACGCAGCCGGCCGGGGGTCAGGAACGCCCTCCCCTGGCACGATCAAACATGGAACCTGAAAGAAAGATTGTGGAAGACGCCATGTTGCAGGTTTGAGGCTACTCATCCGGGGAATCCCCCCAAAATGGATGAAATTCCAACTGAAAGGGGACAACCCTGACTGATATGGTCCTGGGGACTGGTCTCAAGCGGACACATTAGGTCAGTTTGGTTAGACATGGTTGGCTTCTTGCTGGTTTTCAGTTTCGTGGTGATCGCATTATTTTCCGGTGGAATCCATCCATTTGGCTGTGTTTTACTTGGTGGAACAATGGACAGGGGTACAGTAGACCGAAAGGCCAGGAACGTCGCCCCCTTTGAAGGTGCTAAAAAAGCAAATTGGTCTGCGTCAAAATCGGAGAACCACAAGAATGTGTGTTGTTGTTTTTGGTTTTGGATTTGAGACAGCCTGCAAAGGGCACCCTCAAACACAGACAGACGCACAGACACAACACAACACAACACAACACAACACAACACAACACAATACAACACAACCCAACGCAACGCAACGCAACGCAACGCAACGCAACGCAACGCAACACAACGCAACACAACACAACACAACACAACACAGACAACACAGACAACACAGACAACACAGACATCCACAAACACAAGGACCCCCACACACACACAAAACACAAACATCACACTCACCCCCACGCCCACGCCCACCCACCCCCACCCCCACCCCCACCCCACCCCCACCCCCACAAAACAAACACAAACACGAACACACAGACAAACGCAAACACGAACACACAGACAAAGACAATTGCAATGACAAACAGAAACACACGCACACACACCCGCGCACACACATACACACACACACACACCCATCCACGCGTGCACGAAT
>CAUJNA010000821.1:59269-91769 GCA_963377175.1 Effrenium voratum | reverse complement strand
AAGTCGCCTGTCGCTGGCATGGAACCCACAAGATGGTCCCCTTTACAGGACAAGCGTCTCAGACCCCGAAACCTAAGTTTTTTGTTTGTGTATTTTTTGTTAGTGGACAGGAGGGTCATAAAACCCCGGTTTTCCCGGGGTAGTTCATGATTCACCGTCCCTTCGCGCCCAGTACTATATGCGGAAAAAATACTTTACCCGCAGGAGCCATTTTCAGCTTTGCCAAGGGAGGCCTGGCCCTTCGCCGAGAAGCTTCGATTTGTTTCGGCTCCGGCAGTTCCGAAGCGGAGGTAAGCCAGCTAAAAGACATTGCTGTCCGAATTCTGTGCAGACAATATTCGCAAAGCCAGTCTCGGTCTTGTGTTTTCAAAATACTCTTCTTGGGGTTTCTTGGGAGTGGTTCGAAGAGAGACCAGGTAGAAAACAGCCAGTTTGAGGGATCCCATATTTTGTGACAACCCCTGAATTACAATTACATTGCGTCGCTTGCTGGATACCCCTCTCGAGGTCACACTTTGCTGCGAACCTCGACTCCCCAGTTCGTTGATCCGGGTCAATTCCCTCAAAGGAGGGCAATCGGCGCGGTTGCCAGGCTCTTACAGTTTGTTTCTTAGCTGTTCATCTTGTTGATGTCGAATTGCTCGTGCAAGCTTCTTCCCTGCTGGATTCCAATCATTTGCGTGTTAGTTTTCCTTGACCTATTTTCAATACTTCCTTGCATCGGGGTTTGAACATGATCCCGAATTGGAGACCTCACTACTGCTAGGTAAGTCGACCTCACCCATGAAGGCTCTTCGAGGTTGCTTACTTCAGTTGGTGAATCGTAAAGCTCTTCCGCCAATCAACATGTACCATGACAGGGGGGTCCTGACAGTCATTTTTTCTTTCAACGAACCCCTTAGTCAGGTTCCATATTAATTGGTGGGAGGGTAGTTCACACTTTTATGGCGTTAGCAAACTTGCGTGAAGCCGTGGGTCCCTAGCCCGGCTCTTCCGCGATCAATGCCGTGGTTGTTGCTCTTTGTAGATAGGTTGTCTTTGTAGATAGGCGGTGCCCTGCTCATGAGCTCCCCGGAATTGCTAAGTCCCTGTCTTTTGAAGGGAATCACATTTTTTTGGGGTTAGCTTGACATGCCTGCTGGTTTCAGTTTGCTCACCCATGGTCTCTTGGGGCTGGACGGGTGTTTCCTCCAAGATCGGGGTCCTTACAATGGCAACAGTTTCCTTTTGATGTCCTCAATCACCCTTCAAAAGGAGGTCTCTTTGAGAGTTACCTTTGTAGGTCAGCTCGGATACAGATCTGTGCATCCAAGGATCAAAATCT
This sequence comes from Effrenium voratum, assembly GCA_963377175.1. Lineage (NCBI taxonomy): Eukaryota > Dinophyceae > Suessiales > Symbiodiniaceae > Effrenium > Effrenium voratum. The sequence goes on along the minus strand of CAUJNA010000821.1, from coordinate 90,445 downwards.
ATTAATGAGCAGAACTCTGAGCAGAAACTCTGAAGCGTCTGGGCATCGGTGATGCATCGGTGATCCTTTTCAATGAGTGCTGTGCCGGGCACGATCCGGCCACGTGCCGGGTGGTGTTGATACTTTTTTATCCTGCTGTCCAGTCCAGCAGCTGAAGTCAGCTATGTTTCAGCCTGCGCACAGCACAGATCAGCAGGCCCGAGGCCTCAAGGGCACTGCCCAAACTAGAGAGACCCGGCGTCGAGCCAAAGGCCTTCGCCGGGCAACGCTAACGCCTTTCAAGTCGGAACCAACGGCGCGCCCGGGGTTCTCAGCGGCTGGTGGGCCCGACCCAAAGCGCTGCCCTATAACAAGCCCCGACGCGAGCTGCGGAAGAGCTCCTTGCCCTGCTTCCTATGGGGGGCCCGACCTCCCGCGTCATTTCTACCAATGTTGCAAGAGAGTTCAGATGCCACGTCGTGCGCAGAGCTGATTGCTGATTTGACAACGAAAACTTGCAGCGTGTCAGCCTTGCTTCCCACTGAAGTTTTGTCTAAGCGCTTCGTTTGTTTGTGGTTGTTGTTCGATGCTGTCTGAACACAAGTCCAAAACACCATTGGGCTTTGACCTGGATGCCCACGCGGCACCTCGTCTCAGTTCTGTGGTTTTCAAGATGCTTTAGTGATCAGCGAGGCGATCCAGCCACGTGCGCTTTTGTAAATACTCGCTGCGTTTGCGCAGCAAGAATTGAGCAGTTGCGTGCCACTTCTTTGGTCTCAGCTTTAAGGACTCGAACTTTGCTAATTGTGAACAAACAGTGATCTATGCAGTGAACACGCAACTTCTCGCCGAAATTTGTGGAGCAAGCCATTGGGTGAAAAAGCACCGCGGGTTACTTGTCGGCACAAACCGTGCCGCAATCAATCCTCATGTTTCTGTGACTGGCTGTTGCATGCCTATAGCCAACAGCCTGGCTCTTAAACGGGTGGCAGGTGAAACCTCGTGAGTGCGCAGGGCCAGGTGCGCGAGCAGAGAAGGGCCCCGAGCTCATGCGGGGCATCTGGGCAACGGTGGGATGTCCGCATGCCAGGCGCGCGTCACTGACAAGCGCTGGAAGGCCAACGTGGCAGGAGAGGAGCCTTTGGGTTGTTAGCTTTAAGAGCAAGATTTGCTGACCATGTGGCTTGTGAGCTTCTCCTTGTGACGCACATGCCCTTGATTTACCTCGAGCCAGTGAATCTGCCGAACAGAAGTCGACAACCTCTAAACCATCCCTTGCCGTTCCAGCCCTGGCCCAAGCAATGCCAGGACGGGGACATCCGCCGCTTTCTTGCAGGCCGCCGGGAAGACATGGGGGTGACTTGCCCCCACTTTTGCCCAGTCCCCGTTTCCCAACCCAAGGGACGCCCTAGAGGAAACCAACCATCCAGGCGGTCGCTACTTTGGAGAAAGGCCCAGCCACATCTCTCAAGCGCCGTGCAACATGTGTTTTTCACTGCGCGCAACTGGGCAGAAGAGAGCCTTTGCTTGTCATACATGCTGCATGGGTCCATGGGGCTTTCTGTTTTCCCTAGAGACGTTCGGGGCTAAGATTGGCGCTTCCTTCAAATGGACCCACATAGGGGGCAAGTATTTTGACAACCGCCTGGACGACAATTCTATTACTTGACCGTTGATGCCTAGACGCCCAACGGGAAGATAAGCCCAGAAGCTTGAGTAGTTGGTAAACTTCTTCTTTTGGCAGCCTTGGCGCCAGACACCCAGGTGCTCAATCAAGACACAATCTCTCCAAAACCACGTTGAATGTGGGCTGATTGTGTGGTGGGCCCTGTAGGTGTTGAGGGTGGAGCTTATTTTCAACCTCATCCCTTCAAACCTTTGTTGTCCTTTAAAGCCGGCCCCAGACGTACCCTCAAAAACAAACACCGCCCCACATGGACAGAACCTCATCCTTCATCCCATCTTTAGCTCACTCCTTGTGTGAGACCATAAAAGGTTTGGTTACTTTTCTGAGCAAGCCCACTCGATCGGAAGTGAGCTGAGGGGGGAGAAGAAGGCCTTCTGGATGCAGATCTCAGGCCCCAAAGCGCATGCTCACCGCGCTGGCAGGAGCTGGCGGGCCAGGGGGGATGGTGCCCCGCTTACTCGCACCCGTTCGGGATCCCCGGTTTCTGATTTGAGTCCCCAACGTAAACAACAACAGCTGGTTTCCACTTTGGTTTCAAAGTGGCGTGAAAGGATTTCGTCCATCCGTATCGCTGCTTCCAGATCTGAGGTACTTGCCCTCTAAAACTGGTTGGTGCTCCTCTGGGTTTTTCCGTCTCAAACCACCCAGGGAGTCCATAAGCTCTTGGACTTGCCCAGCCATGTCCCGATACAATGCCACCATTCAAATTAAAAAGCGCTTGAAACATGGCACCACAAAGGGCGGTTTGCAAAGACCTAAGATTCCATAACTTCCTTTTGGGTTTTCTTCGATCTCTTGGGTCGGGTGTTCTGTTTTCTTCAATCGCCGAACTGGCTTCCCAGATCTCCCTTCTGGAAGGAAACTGGTCGGTGCAATCGCCGCGCCTCGGCTCGAGCACATCTGGCAACTCCCACCACCTCATCGACTAGGTCCTCCCGCCAAGAGCCCAGTACCGGGAATTGTGGACGCCGCTTTGGGATTGCTCGAGTGGGACGTCTGGTTGCGCTGGTTTTTGTTTACAAGATGTCCGCGGATGGCTGAAACGGACCCGGCAAAAAATGAGGCTGCCGCAGGTATCTTAGTGAATGACTGGACTGCAAGGTTGCTCAGAGTTGACAAACATCATTCGTGCCGAAGCTCGCCATCCTTGATTCAAATAGATTGCCCGATGTGAGGACCGAAGATATCGGACGGCCTAGGATTATGATGCTCGCGCCTCGGATTCATCCTGTGCGAAGCCCGATCTTGGGGTCATCATGAAAGCTTCAGTGGCGCATGTCTGGGACAGACAAGTCAAGCAAACATCACTTGCAGTCGCTGATTCCTAAAAGTCGTCCCGCCCAGGCATTCCGGTAGATTCTAGGGGTTGATTCCCTATTCTTTTCAAGCATCGTTCTTCTCAAACACCGGATCCGTTTCCAACCTGTTTTTTTTTTTTTTTGGGTTTTTTTTTTTTTTTTTTTCTCGATGGTTTCCTGAACAGATTTCGGATCCCTGGGTTCAGAATGGACATGGATCCGGCACCCCTAGCTGGGCTGTGTGGCTTGGCTTGGAGGTGGCACGTCGCTTCTCCGAGCCAAAACATCATCGTGGTTGGGCCCCAAGGCAACGGATCGGGAACTCGAGTGGGGAGTCAAGGGCCATGCCACTCGGGAAGTTTGGCGCGCTTTTTTTTTTGTTGGGTCAGAGATTTGAGGTGTCAGAGATTTTTTTGTTGGGCCACTCATTTTTTGTTGCAAGACGTAGATGGATTTGAGGTGTCAGCTGGGTTCTCTATTCGCTTGCCAACTTGCCAGTGCCCCGCTTGCTGCGGAAGGACAGCTAGGCACTCCCTCTGCCGGCCATGACTGTGGTAGGAGCAGCAGCAGCAGCAGCAGCAGCAGCAGCAGCAGCAGCAGCAGCAGCAGCAGCAGCAGCAGCAGCAGCAGCAGCAGCAGCAGCAGCAGCAGCAGGAAGCAAACAGGTGCACAGCACACAACGCGCGTTTTCCAGATACAATGATATTTCGTCCGATGCGTAATTCGGGGACTGTGTCCACCTTTGTGCAGGGACTTGTTTCTTTTCGGTGAGGGATTCAGGGACAAATGCTGCGTTATGAACGGCAGGGCTTTCCCATTCACTGAATTCCTTTACTGCTTCGGATAAACCCAGAGGACCACTCGGAGGAATCCAAAAAGGTCCAAACTCTAAAAGGGCATTCGGATTCATCCGAAGTTGACATTAAGCTCTGTTCCAAATATCTGAGCCTGAAAGCCAGGGTTTGGACTAATGCTTAGCTTAACTCCTACCCTGAAGTCTGCAAGTCAATGACACTGGCCTGATGTATTCGGGTTTCTCTTCGATCAGCATTTCACACTACGCCGTTTTTCCTCCTCAAAATCAAGAACTCCTTTTTGGCATGGTGTACAATTCCAATCGCATGGATGGCCCCTAAGGTTGATACCGTGTCGCAATTGACATGCGACACCCGCATGCAGGCCACAATCCGATGATGGGAGGACTGAGCAAGAGCGGTCGAAACCGAGCGGTCCTGCTGCGTTTTTGGGCCGTGAACTCACCCCACGGTTCCAACGGTCACCTTTGGCTCCAGGAAGCGTATGGAAGCAGTTGGCCATCTTTCACCAGGCGGGCGTGAGAAGTTGTTCAAGTTGGCCTCATCCCAGCCGCAGGCTCAAGCCATCCGTATGCTACAGACTCAGCTGCTGCCAGCTCTGGAAGGCTCTGGAATCCGAGAAACTCAGCCCTTTGCGTCGAGAACGGGGGAGAGCTTGAGGTCTTGACGCGTGCCAGGGGACAAAGCTGCTTGCCGGCACGTCCGCGATTTGCTGACCATAACACTGTGGGCCGACAGGCCGCATCTGCGAGAGCTTTGGTCCATTGGTCTTTTCGAATTCGGACTCGCGCGAGGCCCAACCTCATAGAGCTGACCCTGCAGTTCAAGGACAAACAGAAGGTTCTGCGCCTCAAAGGCACCGACGTCCAGAACAGCCAAGTCTTCGGCGGAATGCCGAAGGCGAGGCCAACGGGGCAACGGGGCGTGGGAAGCATTGCCAGCCTTGGTGAAACGGTCAACCCCCCCTTTTCTCCTTTGAAAGGCTGAATGTAACCCATTCACCTTGAAGTAGCCCCTGAGTTGAATGGCCCTCATGGCTGACGCCTGCCTCTTGGGTCACATGGATTTCCCATGGGCTCATATACCTGCCGCGCCCAAAGCGGGTTATTCCCCCCCCCTCTCAAAAAGCACAAATAGAGGTTGTTTAGGTTCCCATGATTTGTCCTAAGAAGAGATCTTGCATGGTCTGAATCAGGCGCTGAGGAGGCTGCTATCTGAAGCCCGGAGCTCGGATTGCGAGTGTTCAATCCGATGTTGCCAGGGGTTACCTTGTATTTCCCTTTCAAGACTTAAATGAGGGGACCCCAGTGGAGACTTATCTGGGGTCAGGAATCACGAAGACCCATGCTGAGGATGCCCACCAGGTGCTGCATATTGCGGACAAGGCCTGTGCAAGGACACGTAGTTGGCTCGGCTGGGCCCGGAAAGCTGAGTGCGGCAACGTGAATCTTCGAAGGCTCAGACCTCTCGGGGAAAAGGCATGGAACTTCCCTTGCGGAAAAGATCCTTCGCCCAGTCACACCCAAGAAAGCTTAACACATGATGGTGTTCTCATGTGAAAGAGCAAACGCAGAACACACGCTTTTTGTTGGGCGCCGCAAGAATCTCAGCGGGTGGGCGTGGCATCTCGCTTTCGCTTTAGACACATTCATTGAGGGTGCGTCTTGTTTTTGGAGCCGGACCCGCCAAAATGGCTGTTGTTTCTCTTTCTTTTTATTTTCCGCTTCTTTTCTTAAGACCAACCCAAAGGGGGTACCCTCAAGAAAAGACACCCGCCTAATGCTGCTAGTTTCACCGTATTCAACCTGTCGCTTACACCCTTGAGATTAGCTGCAAGATGAAGCACCAGAGCCTTGCCCCCAATCTGGCTGCCATTCGTAATACCTGGTTGTTTCAGACTTCATTTTGGGGCATTTTCCAATATCGCCATGTTTTGCTGAGCCGCAGGTGGGTGCACATCACTCAGCCATCAAGCTGTATATGCAGCATATGCGGCTGGCATGTGTGCACTTGCTCCAAGCTGTGCAAGAGCTTAGTGGCAGAACCTCGGCTAGCACGATCAGCTTTGGAAATGCAGGGCTTTTGCAAGCCGATTTGGGGTCACATGAGCGAAACCCATGAGTAGCAGTCTTTGTTTGAAATTCCTTTCCAGGATTTTGAGCATTATTATTGTAGAACACTTGCAGACTAAGGGACCGCTTTGGCTTTCTGTTCAAACGCAAATCAAGAGGAGACCACCCAGTTTTGGGGTCTCTTTTCAGTTGTATTTGACCTCAACGGCTGCGAGGGACGGCAAACCTGTTTTGTTTGGGTGAGCGCTTCCTCCCAACTGTTGTGCGGTCCCCTTTGGGTCGTTGAGCAAAGCACGAGGCACAGCTCACCATCAACAGTGGGTTCTCCAGTCCATTTTGGGGCTCACCATCAACAGTAGGAACCGCTCAAGAAGTCCGGAGGTGCTCGCCGCTAAGGTCGCCAGAGTGTGCACGAGGTGCATGATCTCTGCGACAAAATTGCAAGACTCAGTCTTATTTTGAGGCCCGGGTTGGAGAGGCTGTTTGGTCGGGAGGCTTTGGGGCACCCTGGCTCCGGGGTGCCTTAAAGCCTTAAAGTTCAAAGAGGCAGCTTTGGCCGACGGGTGTTTTTGTTTCCTGAGGGTGGGGTTTCCGTGTTTGGGGTTGCGAAGGGAGACCAAAGGAGGCCACATGCCACCTCCAGGCCAAAAGCGGTGCAGGCAGCTGAGCGCAAGGCGAGCTGCGATTTTTTTTTTGAGGCCTTGTTAAAAACGGAAAGCCAGACGTTGTGGCCCAAATCAGGTTACCCACGGTTACCCCCAATTGGTGGTTTGGAAATTGGTTTGGAAATTGGAACCCTTGGCTTTTGCAGAGGGCAAACGGAGGAACCCCTCCGTAACACCAAGCCATTAATCCAAGCCACCAATTGGAGGGACCCTGACTATGTTGACGACCCTATGATTTGGCGGTTTCTCAGGGTTACTCTTCTGCAGATAACTCAAAAACAGGGCGAGATTCCTGCAAAGATTATTGTTTTGCATTGTTTGGAGGGCTTTGTGTGAATCTGCCGGAGTGTATCAAAGCCAGACACTGCCAGGTTCACTTCAACTTATTGATTATTGGGAGACTTTGACAATAGTCAAATCCAGAGGCCAGCAAAAGCAAGGGAAACAACGTGCCTATAGAGGGTAGATTTCTGGCACGCACCCCAGCACAGTGATTTTCTCCTTGCTTTCCGTTGTCAAGGTGATGGAACGTAGGCTCGGGGTCTTTACAGTGAGCTGCTGAGTAGGAACGCTGTCAAAACTAGGATTTGGACCCTTTCCTTTAGGTTTTCCTTTAAGCCAAGGGGAAACGGGTATTCTGAAAGCAGCCTGCCCAGATGCGGCAGGCACCGCGGTCCCTGAAGCAGTTCTTCTTGGAGTGTGGCGGATCACCTGAAACCGTGCAAGGGCCTCAGCTCGTCGAGCATTGGTTCCTGTAGAGTTGGCTGTGGCTCAAAAGACTGGTACCAAAATGGAACCCTGGTAAGTGGAAACATGGACCAAAACCTGCGTAACCCCTCCTGTCTAATTTTGAGCCCCACCCAGTTGGGTCAGTTGGAACTCCAATGCCTCGTGCCAGGGGGAGAGTGTTGACCCACTTCTCCACACACCTGCATCAGTCAAAGACGAGCCTACGCCGTGCCCTAGAGGCCCGGAGTCCTTTCCTGGGTTTTTCGCGAGGTGTTCTTTTTTTGGCCCGGTTAGCTCATTGACTCAGTCTCTCCAGTTGAGTTTTTTTCTTCTTCCCGGTTTGTCTATAAAGGCATCCGTTTTTTTTTTGTTTTCTCCGAATGGCACCCCCCATGTTCGCCAGGCCCCCGTGCAAAGGACCTCGACACGACCGCGGCTCCTTGAGCCAGAGGCTTGCCGTTTGGGAAAGAGGGCGACCCCCGGCAAATTGTCGTCACTTTGCCCTGGGGGAATTAAATGCTGACTCTTTCTGGGGGTTATGAAAGTCAGCGCATGTTTTTTTGTTTCTTCTCCTTGAAGCTGACAGTTAAAGGATGACTTTGATCATGGTGAAGTGAGACCAGCGCGTTCCAAAATACTAAATCGAAGCGGGTCCTGTGGTTCTTGACATTTATTCTGTGTGGATTTGTTTGACCGGGCTGTGCATGATGACTCTAGTGCTTTGACAGGACGCTGACAAAGAATTGAGATTGGTTGCCAGCTCTGGCACCACATGCTGCGCCCCGTTGTGTTTGGATTGGCGTTTTCTTCATGTTGACTCCAGTTCAACCCTTCCCCCCACCAATAGGTGAAGGACCCCAACACGCTGACCTTCAGGTGAAGCCGGACTTCCAAATGGGGGCCGGGCACCACAGAACATCGAACGCATTGGGATGGTGCGTGGGTTGGTGCTCAGAAGCTGAGCTGGTAGGAAAGGAGTTGATTTTGCCCATTGGACATTTAGGTTGCCACTTTCTGTGAACTCTCCAAGGAACCGGTTCGTTTAAACGGGATAGCCATGGGAATGAAACACTTTGGTTTTTTTATCAAGGGGCAAATTTACACCATCGTGCTTTTGACAACCATGCTGCGTGATTGCAGGGGGAAGCGGCTGTTGTTTTCAGGTGGAATCCACTTGGGCATGCACGGATCATACATCCTCTCGCAAGTACAACCACATGTGTTCAGCTGCGTTTTTCTCTATTTTTTCCAATGCGCAGAGCATCCAATTTTGCACGAACACGCAAGTGGGCTCGACCACCTGTTCTGATTTGAGTGTGTGTTTGCGTGTGTGTTTGCATATGTGTTTGCGTGTGCTCGCGCGTGTTTGCGTGTTTACGTGTGTTTGTGTGTGTGTGGTTGCTTGTTTGTTTGTTTGTTTGTTTGTTTGTTTGTTTGTTTGTTTTGTTTGTTTGTTTGTTTTGTTTTGTTTTGTTTTGTTTTGTTTTGTTTGTGTGTGGGTGGGTGGGTGTGTGCGTGCGTGCGTGCGTGCGTGCGTGCGTGCGTGCGTGCGTGCGTGTGTGTGTGTGTGTGTGTGTGTGTGTGTGTGTGTGTGTGAGTGTGTGTGTGTGTGTGAGTGTGTGTGTGTGTGTGTGCGTGTGCGTGTGCGTGAGTGTCTCTGTGTGTCTTACTGTGTGTGTCTCTTTGTGTCTCCGTCTGTGTTTGTGTGTGTGTGTCTCTGTGTGTGTGTGTGCGCCTCTGTGTCTGTGTGTGTGTGTGTGTGTGTTTCTGAGTCTGTGCAGGTGTCTCTCCCTCTCTCTCTCTTTGTCTGCGTGTCGTTTTGTCCCTGTGTGTCTGTGTTTGTTTGTGTGTGTGTGTGTGTGTCTGTGTGTCCCTGTGTGTGGCCCTGTGTGTCTCTGTGTGTCCCTGTGCGTCTTTGTATGTCTCTGTGTGTGCGTGTGTTTGCGTGTCTGTGTGTCTGCCCGTGTCTCTCTCTCTCTCTCTCTCTCTGTTGCAAGTCTAGGTTCAGTTTTGAACCAACTTCCATGTTTGATTCTCCCGTAGATCTTTTGCATAAGCTTGCCTATTTGTAATGGACGGATCAATACGGAATGGAATGCAAACGGTGTCCTTTGTATGAGAGGCATAGTCCCAGCGGTGCTCACACAGAGGCAAGACGTTCATCCTCTGAATTCTCGGTAGGTCCGTGATCCATTGCTTCTGTTGCCAAGGTCAAAAATACCTTCATCCACATCGACGAACCGAAGGCAAGTCAACAAAGCTAGGGGTGATGGAACCCGAAAATCCCATGACCCATATGGGTAACAATTGCAAAACGGTTGATTTCGCTCCGCGCTTGCATATGAGCATCGACAGGGTTGGTTTCAGTGTCATGTATTTGTCCAGAAGGACATCTGCGATTTGACCCGCTATTGTCCCTGGGTTTCTGGAGGTCTCTAGAAAAACGCATCCCTGAGAGTGGGGAAGGAGGTATCCTTTGAACCATGGTTCCTGGCGCGTGCTTCCTGCTGCTATAGGTCACCTTGCGCCGCTCCCAAAGCGCGCCTGACTTGCCTCAGGCGAGTGTGCGCGAGGGTGTGCCTGGAAATGAGGGACCCCAAACTGGGTGACAGTTCTCTTTTGGTAAGAATTTGCAGCAAGCCAAAAACGACAGAACCGGGGTCCAAAATTCAAGTTGCCCAGTTGAAGAAGAGAGCAGCAGTGTTTGGTTTATTGCTGCTGCGGGCATAGATCAGCTTCCCCCGGTTTGGAGGTTTTGCGGGTGTGGTTTCCCATTCACCCTTTTGAATCAAAAGTTCAAGTCCACAAACCACTCCAAACCAACTAAGGGGTACCGGAATCGATGTGAAGGTGTTCGACAAAATCATGCAGCTGCCTCGTTCCTTTGAAGCCCATTCCAAAATTACGGCAAAATACAGAGCTTCCTTGCGGTGTGCCACGAGACCACGCCCAACAAGGGGAGCAAGCACCGAGCAGTTCCAGGTTTCGCCGCCACGTGGGCATTGAGTGCGGGCTTCCACCTTTGCAATACACGGGGACTGTGGAGAGAGAATTCTATGAAGATTTGATTCTGATCTCCATAGAATGGGCGTGGTGTCCCTCGGAGCGCGTCAGCCAGCAACGCCTCAACAGCAGGGATTCGCTTTGCCAGAGGGTTTGAGACTCAGGAGTGTTGCTGAATGCATCCCACTCATCTTTGCCAGAAGCATCCCGATAGCTTGTGTCAGCTTCAGCTGTTGCTCATTCTGGGAATCTTTACGGGAAACCTGCACTGACCTGAGACGGTGCCATGCGCGCAGTTGAGGCCTGAACATGAACTTGAACAAGAAGTCTGAAGAGACTGAGCATCGGTGTGTCTGCATGAGCCCCGAGGGGCTCATGCTGAATTGCGAGCAGTTGCGTGTTGCCATTTTAATTGGACATTTGTTCAAGGCGTACATCAAGTAGCCCTTGCATGGCGGGTTGTCCGGCCATGTTATGAGTTTGCGGCGTTGTGGTTTGCGCCACAAGCGCCATATCTTGAACACGCCACTGTTTGCGCGCCCTAGTTTCCTTTTTACTGGCGCCCAGCGGTGCGCCCGCGGGCTCAAGAAGTTGTGCATGAGCCCCGAGGGGCTCATTTTGAATTTGCGAGCAGTTGCGTGTTGCTGTACGTCAAACAGAGTTTGCATGGTCTGTTCGGCTCTGGGATGGGTTTGGGGCTTTGTGTGCGACCAAAGCAGTGTATCTTGAACGCGCAACTGTTTGACCAAAGATTCTTGGATTGCATGAGAAGAGAAAAGGGCTCCTCCGTGGCTTGGAGGGCTTTCAACTTGGTATAGAGAGGCGCTTTTTCCCGGTTTTCGTTTTTGCTTCGGTGTTTTGTTTGTCTCTGTGCTTTGCTTGGCGGGGCTTCTGGCTGCCTCGTTCTTTTCAGAAGCTCGCTGCTCTATGCCACTTTGCACGCTTTCACTGCGCCCGACAGTTGGGGGTTGGTCAGAATTTGCTTTACATAGGAGGACCAAACCGCTAAAGAAAAAGGATATAGTTCCACTTGGGATTGGTGACCCATGGTCTTATCGGGTGGCCGAAGGGAGTATTGATCAACCCCCAGTTTCCGCCTCTGACGTGGGGGTCTGAGTGTTCTGGAGCAGGAGATGATCACGTGCTTAGCAGCAGGCTGGGTCGGTCATATGGCAATGAACTTGGTTGGAACCCCCTCAAAAGTGGTTGGTGGACACAAATCCCCACCTAAGTAATGTCCCCCAAAGGGTCCTTGATTAAAATTCATGCACCATATGTTGTGGCGGCGTATCAAACTCAACGCAGGGTGCGCGTGCGAACGGCCAGCATTGCCAGTCGGTAGTTTGGCAAAATTGGCAACAGCTTACAACCAGCGTGCAGGTTTGTTTGAAGGGCCCTTCAACTCACGACAGATGTTTGCGGCAACCTTCTGACAATTTGGTTTTGAATGACTTCCAGCAACAATCACAATGTTGGCTTGCATCATGAGAGTGCGGCACAGTGCTCCGGACAAGGCTTTGCAAGAAATTCCAGGGCAAGGGCAGGGGCAGATTGCTTGCAATGAAGACACGTCCATAGCACCCAACCCTGTGTGTAACCGAATGGCCTTACATGCAAGCAAGAGCCAGAGCCGTTCGCTCCGTGCAGGCCAAGAACAGCTCAGCAACCACGCAGCGCCCTCAAACAGAGTCAAGATGCCGGAGTCGCGGACACCGGCTTCGGCCTTTGGCGGTAGCTTGACGACTCGGCAACTAAATCTGACAAAACAACCTCACCTTAGGCACACACTTAAATGCAGATATACCAAGGCCGGGAATTGCTTATCGAGGTGTTTTTGCTGAAACCGTTTGACCAGCCCCCGCTTGGCTTCAACTTCATAGGCAGCCGACAGAAAATGGTCAGTCTCCAAATGGCACTAGTTCTTGCGCATCGTGTGATGCGAGCGAGTTATTCTGTTTATTTGCGCAGGCAGCATGTGACTGCATTACAACTTACAACAAAGCAATTGCTCATATAACATGGAGGGGCGTTGAACGAGTCTGGTTGCAAACATGTTGGTGCATATTCTCTGCAAATAGTCAACGCTTGTTGAGGTGGGCTCTCGATTCTCCGAAACCTTGATTGAATCAGGTTCCATGTTGGCTTGGGTGTTTCCCAAATTCATGGGAAGCACGTTTCAGGTAAATGCATGCGGCAGCTTTTTTGGCTTGAGCTGGGGTTTGGCCGCTGGATCGAAAAGCTGGACCGAGCTGGAACCGAGGCCGGGGTGGTTGTTTTTTAGGGATTTGGAGGGTACCCTTTGCGAAAACCGCAATTTCGGGGGGGCTGTCTTTGACAAGCCAATCATCTTTGGGGGCATCCAAAATTGCACCCGTTCCAACCACGCGGCCCCTTTCCCAGAGCCCGCAGGGCACGGTTTGTGTTGGAGGTCCGGATGGTACCCATTTTGAGGTTGGTTAACAGGGAAGCCGAAGGGAAACGGACACCCGTGTTGCTTTCGTTGGGGGTGCGGGGTCCTGATTTGTGCCATGGTCATGAGACCCTTGCATGGTCTAGATTCTGCATTTGTGATGTAAGCATGTTGGGTTGATCACCCTAGGAACAGTTTCCGTGCTCCGTTCTCGTGGCACATCTCAAAATGGGTGGACCCCAATACTGGTTTCCGTTTTGGTTTCCTATTAAACCAAGGTAAAAAAAGGTCCCCTCAAGAAACACACCCGTGGTTGTTCAAGCCCCATGTTGCAGGTAACCCTCTTCTTGGTGGTTTAGGGATTACCCAGAGTTTGACCCGTTCGTCTTCGTAGCCAGATGAGAATATAGGTGATGATGTTTCAGCCGCAGCCGATGTCCCAGCCTCAGCCTTTCGTCATTTGCGCGCCACCCCCCCCCGTTTTTGGTTGCTGGGTTGAAGGAAGCCAAGAGAATCAAATGGCCATGGCCCCCCAAATGACTATGGCGGGCTTTTCCCAGTTAGCGGGAAGCTTTTTTCTCTTTTTTTGGCCTTCCCCGTGGTCATCCTTATGTAAGGGACCTTTTGATCAACCCGCACATTGTAAGTTCCTTTTTGCGAGGTGTGGACACATCGCCTTTTGGGCCATTGAAAGAGTTTCCCGAGCCCCGGTCTTGGCGCGAAGAAGTCCGTGAGGATCGTTGGAGTGGTGACCGTCGGATTCCACCAAGGACGGGCTGCGAATCGAAAGACAAAAGGGCTCCAGCTGAAAGCTTTGGATTTGGTTGGTAGGCCCAGATATTGGGGCAGGTTCCAGGTGGTTGAGACAGAAAAGGGTCTAGCGGAAACGTTTTGAACTACCTTCAGCATTGGGCTTTTGCTTGCATAAAGGAGTTGTGCCGGGATGCTACAAGCGAAATTCACTTTCATTCGGGGGGGGGGGGGGCAAGCGGATTGGATGGCAGGCAGCTTCATGCCGACGTGGAATCTCCAAGGACTGAGTGTGCCTTCTTTTCCTAGAGATGCTTGTGCCCAAGGGAAACCGGCCATGCCCACCGAAATAAGTACTGGAAGCCCAGTTGACCAGTTTCCCTTCATGAACTAGGTCCCCCAGTAGTGCCCTTCTCTCCCCTTTTTTGGGGGAGGGTTCCCCTACTAAAATAGACAAAACCGAAAAAAGTTGGTACCCTTATTCCAACCTCTCAAATCTGGAGGACCTAGTGAATACCAGCGAAACTACGGAAACCCACCAGGTGGCTTAACCCACCAGGCTGGAAGTAGACACATCCTTTTCTCTCGGCAGGAAGGATGAACCCAATCTGGCAGGGGATGGTGCCGTATGTTCACCCGCTAGACCAACGACAAGACCAACGACAATTGTAGACAAAAGAATAGGCTGTCTAAAAACGATTTTTACTCGCAACATATATAGGTGTTCTGACCACCTGAGAGTCCGGTGTGCCAGCAATGCGCTGGGAAACCTTCTCGATGGAAAACAGCATGTCCAGGCTGACAACCGGTAGACAAGCGCCGGTTGCTTCAGAAGACCATTTGTAGACTTACCGGGCCAAGCTTGCCCAGACTGCGCGCATGTCAAGATTGACGCTTTGCAGATAAGCATGTTGTGGATCGTCTTTAGCCGTTGAACGCAGGAGATTGGCAAGGCCAGCGCGGCCTTATGGAACCAGGAGAGATGTGTCATGGGGTCTGCAAAGTCGGGCTCTGGACATGTCAGGGGTTTTCTTATGAAGTTTGTAAGGGGGGAGGTAGGTACAAGGTTGGTTTGTAGTTGAATGGGTTGTGGGTGTTCGGGTTTTTAGGGTTTTTGTTAGGGAGCCGTGAGAAACCCGCCCCCCCCTTGGACCCCCCCCCCGTCGGGATTCCACAATTTGCGGAGGGTTCGGGGGTTGGAGCGGTGGCATGGGGTTCCAGGCACAGGTTGCGGGGCTCCAATGGATGTTCAAAAAAAGCTCCAAAAGCTCCGAAGTTGTTTTTTTTGTTAGGAGAGTTGTCCTTAGGTCTTCATTGAGTTTTAGTTCGTTTTGGCAGTAGTTCCTTGGACAAGTTGCTTCAAAGCCATGTTTCTCCATCTCAGCCCAAGGGAGCGGCGCCCAAAAGCTTTTTGCGGGGCCATCATGTGAGTGGCTGGTTCTACTATCTGGCTTAGATACACGAAAGTATAACCATGATGGAACCAAACGCCAATAGGTGTTGGTCGCTTCCCGATTTTCTCTGCTTGAGTATTTTTCTTCCATTGGTTCAGGGTTCCGGAAAAGCTCCGGAGGTGTTGGATCCTGATTCTGAGGCTCATCCGTGGCGTGTCTTGTTTTTGTCCAACAGGGAATTCCAGAGAAACCTCAAATGGAGTCGCAACCATTTTGGGCGTCTAACCACCACCAAACCACCGATTCGGATCCAAACCAATTACTTGCTGATGCTCAGCAGGGAATGTGGGAATGATCCCAGGAATTCCCTTAAAGGAAACCACCAGTTGGATGCTTTTTCTTGGTCATTCCATTTCTCATTCCCTGCATCTCTCGCACCAACAAGATTAGGGTTGCTTTGGCCAGAAATAGATGGTCCACTGGTTTAGATTGGTTTTATGCCATCCATGTACCAGAGAAACCCAGGAAAGCTGAGAGGTGGTTTCCCTTGGACGTTTGAACACGCGCCGCAAACATGAGCTGTCCTTGGCCTCAGGAGAAGCGGATGGCGCAAGTTGCCAAGGCGAGAATTCGACGGGTGCGTCTGCGCAGACGCAGCGGTGCTGGGAAGGTAGAAGTTGATGACCAATCGTCTGAAGAAAGGAGAGAGGGAGAGAGAGAGAGAGAGCGATTGAGAGAGCGAGAGAGAGAGCGAGAGAGAGTGAGAAAGGGAAAGAGAGAGAGAGAAAGAGAGCGATTGAGAGAGAGAGCCAGGACACTTTGACATGGTTGGTGGTTCCATAAATCCAAGTAAATGATGTCCACAAACAACACCCGAGTTAAACATCACACCCCTATCTTGGTGGGTAAGTCAGTTGACACAGCTTGCAGGACAAGTGCGGCCAGTTCAAGTCCGGGGCAGCATTCCCCAAACAGGAGAGCAACCTTTTGCATCATCTTACCTTTGCTGTCGTCCTCCGCAATGATGGGGCCTGGGGGGGAGGGGAGGGAGAGCCAAGGCTAGAACGTTGCCTCCCTCCGCAAATGGGTGTTCAGTAAGAGGCATACTCGAGCAGGGATGGTTTCCTGGCCCTGAAAAAAACAACCAAAAGGAGATGCTCATTCTTCAGACCTGCAATGCTTTCGAAATTGGGGAGAGCCAATGGTGTTTGTTTCAAAATCCGGGACCCCCCTCAACAACATATATATGCGCGGTTTCCTTTTTGGATTCCCTTTATATAAAAGGTAAGCAACAGGGGTAGCCTCAAGATCCATGGACCCCAGAAATCCGCAGGTTCACAGCGGTATCGGCGTCCATGGGCGTCCTTAGGTGAGTTTGATTAGAAGGGGATGGCTTTGTGGTGGGTGCCAAGGACCGAGGGCGTTGCTGGCGAGGTCTTTTCTTGCTGATAGGTACGGAATGATTTTAAACACTAGTCCAATTCTCATTCCCTGCCTATCGCACCGGCAAGTTAGGTTGGTTTGGTCGGAAATAGATGGCTTCCACTGGTTTACATGGGGTTTAGATTCAAGTGAGACTCCTCCAAGAGAAGTACAATGGGAGTTCGGCAAGTGACACCGGCGCCTTGCAGAGAGCGGAACGTGTCGCATTTTTGGGCGGCGACAAAATGATGACCTGTTTCCTTTGAAAGGTGGCACTACCCTGTGGTTGGGCAACCAAAAGCAAGGCGTTGCCATTTTGGGGGTAGAGTTCCACATATGGGTGTGTCCTTTTTCAGGTTGGACCCACTAAAATGGTGGTTGTGCTGTTGGTTTAACAAACATGGGCTACCCTCAAACAAAGACCCCCCCCAAACATTTCGAGACAAACCCATGTGCCTTTGGGCAGTTTGCCGTCTCCGAAGCAGCCAAACCCCTCAGGCGGACTTGCGCTGATCGAGCAAGGAAAGCGTGCGCAGGCGGGGAAGAGCCGAAAAGACACCAATCTCAGGGTTCCCTATATTTCCCCCTTTGATGGCTTGAAACATCACCTTTTGGGCCCAAGTTCACATGTCCCCTTCAAACATCACAGGAAACTTAGATTAGTCTGGCCTCCAACTTTGGGGAAATATAGGCAGCCCTGTTTACCCTCGAACCTGACATGCAGGTGGCGTGAGAACCCACAAAATCGCGGAGATGGTGTTGGTTGCTGTTTCTACGACTTTTGAGCAGCCACACTGAAGGCCCCGCTTCCAATGGTAGTGGGGGAGGGGCCTCCAAAGGTCGCGGATTTTGGATCCGTTAATTGGGAGAGTATGAAGCATCAAATTGAACCGATATTCTTTTGAAGACATGGGGCAACATTTGAGCCCCCCCAAGCACTCCTTTTGAACATCAGATTTGTTTGGGATCCTTTCCAATTCCAGAGATTCCTGTGAAACTCGTGGTTTTGGATTCCACGTTTGCAGGAAGTTAAACCACAAAGTGGCCCAGAGTTGCTCATGACATCGTCAGTTCATCTGGAATTATACAAGCAAACGAGCATTGATATCGTCTGTCCATTGCTGTGTTTGCAAAACGCGTCACGTAAAGCGACGTGAGGCAAAGCCTTTTCGGGCTCATCAGGTACACCGGTACATGCCTACCTCCGCTATGGTTACCACGCGCCCACGTTGAGCCCAATTCCCTATGTGGTGGTGTTTTTTGAGCAGAAGGGCGCCCTTGCAGGTAGGTGCCATAGCAAAACCCAAAGGACCGCGAATCATTCTGTACTTTGATACCCTCCCCACATGGCACCTAGCCCGGTTTGTCCAACAAAGAACTGAGCTTAGGCGCCGTGTGAATTGGGAGGGTAGCCATCTTAGTCCAAGCTCTGGGAGTCAGCCACATTTCTCTCGCAGGAAGAGGGCGTGAGGCGCCTTCAACAGAAGCTGCTACCCGCCTTGGCCAGCCAAGGAGCTGAGGGAGGTGGCTCTTGCAGACGCCGCCCGGTTTGCTTTAAAAGCAAAATGGCTGCTCAGAAAATCGGAATACCAAAATGGCTTGCCCTGGTAAGTGGAAACATGAACCAACACCTGCGGTTTGCCCCTCCGATCGTTTAATTCTGAGCCACACCCAAATGAGGAAACCAGCAGGACCCCAACCGTTTGCTCGAAATTGACGGCAAGCCCGTGGTGCTTCAACAAAAAGAGACACCGGGAATGAAGCTTGGAGGTGGCCCCACCATAATACCCACGCCGCGTCTCTAAAGCGACCCCCCCAATCAAAAGGTTCACGGTGTTTTCGCCTTGAAAGCAACTGCGACCTGGGTTACCCAAGAAGACATATCCACAGTTGGGGGACATTTGTGTTGTTGCTTGCTGACAGAGGCCTCAACTCTTCGAAATGGTGTAAGACGAACAGAAAGGATGCACACGGCCCATTGAAGGTTTCATTCGATGTTGTTTTCTTTGGTGATGGCATCTCAATCTCGGCGCTGCCTCCAGGGTGAGGGAGGGGAGAGGGGAGGGGGGGAGGGGGCAGGCGCCTTCTCACCGCAGATGTCAGCGCAGGAGCGAAGAAGGCCGCAATAAAGGCGAGAGATGTGGTGTCCATCTCCCTCTGGGTACAGCGGCCTCCCAGCTGCACCAAGGCGTGTGCTGTGAAGGCATATTTGAGCACTCCACCTGGGTGTGTCCTATTTGACACCACACACACACACACCCAGAAGCCCATTTGGGTTGCTTGGCTGACTGGGACATTGATCTCGAAGGGTGCAGGCTGTTGCCCCAAGAGACTCAGTCAGGATTTCAGCACTTTGGGTAGGCCGCGGTGCCTATTCCTCAAAAGGACTCCTTTTCTCACTTGGGCACATGCCCAGGATTCCAATTGCCAGAGAAGCTCTCAACTAAACCACCCGAAAAGGATTCCCGTTTCTCCACATGTGCCGTGGTCAAAAGACCGGTTCCTTTACTTGGGGTCAGGGAATGATTCTCAACCATTGTAATGATTCTTTAAGGGGCCAAGCTGCCATGGCTCACATGGCCATGTCCACCGGGGCCCTAGAGGCTTTCTGTAGCACGATTTTCTGCCTGGTTCCCTTTGAAACAACCCCCAAAAAGATACCCAAGCAACAAGTCGATACACTTTGCTCTTGGTCACACAACTCCAACGCTTGCCATTTGGCCACGAACTCGAATACGGAGCCGCCTCAAATGTGCTTGGTGGACATGAACCCCCAAATGCTGTCCGCATATGTCCAAGGCCCGCATCCAGTCTGTTTGTTAGGGCACCCACTTCTTGGAGAAACGGGAATCCTTTCCGGGTGGTTTAGTTGAAAGCTTCTCTGGCAATTGGAATCCTGGGCATGTGCCCAAGTGAGAAAAGGATCCGTCGTCCGGCGTCCTTTTGAGGAATAGGTACCGCGGCACATGTGCTTAAAGCATTTGGCCCAAAAAGGGCACCTTGTGTCTAAGGCCCAGAGCCGTGGAGATGGCTCTGAAGTTCAAGGAGAAGGACAAGGTGCTGGGCCTGGATGGAGGAAAGCAGCAGAACTCCCAGGTCATCAGCTCCTTGCCGAAGGCCGAAGCTGGATCGCTGGATCGGATGCCCTTTTCGCGGGGGAAGTTCCGGAACCCGGGCGGATGGTGGGAAAGTTGGGGCCCCAGTAGTGCCCTTCTCTCCCGTTTTTTTGGGGGAGGGTTCGCCTACTAATAAAGGGTACCCTTATAGGACCTAGAAAAGAAGGGGCGGTTCGGGGCTTCAAAGTTGCAATGCGAAGGGTCGTGCCAACGGACCCCTTCAGCCAGGGTTGGCCGGAACTTGCCGCCAGGCCTTGCGTCGGCTGTTGGAGGATGCTTGGCTGCACGTTCTGCCTCTCGAGTGGGAGAAATGCTGGGCTTGTCCTTGGCCACGAAGGTTTTTTGGCCTTTCCTTCAGATCGGCTTGGGCTACAGCTTGTAGAGTCCGAGGAAGGACAGCAGCTTTTTTGGCTGCGGAAGGCCAGCAGCCCCGCAGGGCAGGGGGCTTCCGAGTAAGGCACCCGAGGAGGTGTCGGACGTGAGCGAGGCCAGACCTTCGAGGTTCCGTTCGGCGAGCAATGGAGGTGGTTTCGTCTTTTGAGGCTCAGTACCCTGTTGTGTTTGTTATTTTGAAAGGTTGTGTCGTTTGTTTTTGCTCTTTTTTTTGGAGGGGGGGCCAAGGAAACCATCCATGTTTGCTGGGCCCATTTTGAGACGAACTCGAAGACGAGTTGGGTTTGGGTTTTTCGGAAGCCCGGATGATGAAACCTCTGTCTGATCTTGTTGGGTGTGAGGGCGTGTCCTTATATTTTCTTTTGGGTCTCTGCGCTACCTTTGGGCTATTTGATCGAGGACTTGAGGTTCGGGGATGGTTTTCGGACCAAGTTTCCGAACTTCCGGCAACTCGGACCAAGTGGTGTCGGTTTCCTTTTGGCGCCTTTAGCAAGACCTCCAAAGGTTCGGGGAAGACCCGGACGCGCTCGCTCGCAGGTGAGCGAGTCTTTCAAGAAAGAGATTCATCATTTTCGTGGAAAGATGATGGAGGCATTCAGGATTTTCGCCGACGCAATGCAGCGGGAGCCGGGCCTCTTGGTGGCAGTTGAGCTGCGCCAGGCTTGACGGGCCCTCTTACCCAGTTGCCCCTTTCTCCCCCTTTTTTGGGAGTTTTGTTTTTTCCCTTTGAAGGCGACCAACCAAACAACTCGGATGCCTTTTGTTTTTCCCCCATGAAATTCCACCGGGCATCTGAGAACTTTTGCTTACACCCTAAAAATTGGTCTTTCCTTTTTGAAGAAACCATATTTTTAGTAGGTTCTGAATGGGTTCATTGGGTTTTTCATGGCCAAATGGTAGGTTTTAAAGGGACACCCACTTGGCGGTGCGCACAGCCGAGATGCGGCGGAGACGAGGGAGCTTTGCGATCGCATGGCGAGGCTGTGCCTGTTGCTCAGGCGCCCGATGTGTCGCTGGGTTGACGTACCGGGCCGAGTGCTCGTCCGCGAGTTGGTTCCCTTTTCAGTTGGTTTGCATTAACAAATATAGAGGGCGATTCCTGGTAAACAGCTGGTTCAAACAGCTACCAAGGCCATCTGTTTTTCAACAAGGACGCCTATGGAAGTCCCGGTGGTCCGGTGTCGGTGGCTACTTCAAAGGAACGACCCATACTGATGGCCCGGACTTGTCAACCTGAATTAGGGGGGTGCTGCTCCAAAGGTGAAGGATTCCTAAGGGACGCAGGGGCGCCCTTCGTCCGGTTCCCATTTGGTCAGGAATTCCGGCCACTCTGGATCCCTATGCATCTGAACCAACCATATCCAATCACATCCAACCACACAACCTTTGCAGATTGCGTTAAATTACGATATTACAGGGTGTCGAACTTGTTTCCCCTTGCGTGAAGCGGATTCCAAGATGTTGGTGCGACCCCCGGAAATGAGTGGTTGTTTGGGCTCCCCTTAACAAATCCAACAGACGTTGTGATTTTTGCCAGGCCGAGCGAGACGATTGACGCAGAGGAGGCGCCAGCCAACAGCCCCGAACTCCCGGACCCCCCGATTCTTTCGCTCGGGAAGGCCTCAAAAGCGCCCGTTGAAGCAGGGGGTTGAAGTAGATTGACCCAGTTGACGGTGGCATACACCAAAGGGCCCCAATGTGAGTTCCAGGCCCGAAGAGAAAACTGTTTGAGGCGTTTGTTCCGAAGTACCGAAATGGAAACAAAACAAGTTACTGCGGTTGTGAATCCTCAGAATGGATGTTTGAAGACAAATCAACAACCAATTCCATTTAGCCTCATTTGTCGAGCGGTTCTTTAATCCAACTGACTGCCAAGGGGGGCGCTTCCCCGCTGAATCTCTAGAAATGCTCACTTTCTGAATTCCTGGACTTGAGTCACTTTTTGGGAAGACCAACTTAGTGGCCAACAAAAAGTTCAGACTCTTTTGGCCAATCCACTCGATGGGAAGTGAGAATTGGACCTATGAATCAACCAGACGAATCCTGGGCAAGACTGAACCGGAAGGCATGGCGCAGCCTCAAGTTGATGAAGTCAACTGCGACTTCAGAAAATGGGTGGGTCGTTTTTGGTTGGAGTTGGGGCTCCGTTTTGGTGGTGTGAAAGGGAATGCACAAGGAAAGCCACCATTGTTGCTTTTTTTGGGGGGTTCCCTACAAGAAGACACACCTGTATTGACGGTGGCTTGCATTCCCTCACAAGCAAGAACCCGACTATTTGTATTGGAGAAGCCAAAAGGCAGTGGGGTTCAAAGTAAGGAAACAAGGGGGAACTCTAAGAGCAAGAGAGGTCCCGGCCATTGATCAGGGGTCGAGCAAGCAAGAACTGGGGCGTCCTGAGAGTTGATTTGGCGGATTGTAAGCACTAGGATATGTTTTGATATTTTCGGGATTCTTGGAGGATCTATTTTTGCGGGTTTCTTTTTGGCAGGGTGAAGCTGCTGAAAGGGCGGATAAGGAACCCAGCCAAACCTTCTTAACAATGCCCACGGTTTCATCCTTTGTCAAACTCTCATAAGGCATTCCTTGAGACTTATTGAAGAAGCGCATGCTCTGGCAACGGGGGAGTTTTACTCCACGCCTTCTGGAAGGAATCCAAACCTGGCAAACTGCAAAGGCATCGTTGCAAAACGACTCTAGTCGTCAGGATCCAAGCGGCAGGTTGCAATTGCTCATCCGTTAAATGGGCAATGTTTGGTCAGAGGGCAAAAGGTCAAAGGATTCAGATGGTTTCTGCTTTGTTATTCGTTTGATAAATGTATTATATATATACACATACAAACAACACCTTTCGGGTTGGATCTATAGACATATATATATATATACATTTGATTACAAGCAACAGTTGTAGGATTTCCCTTCCGAAGCTTTTGCCGCTGTGCTTTTTCTATTTTCCGCCAGAGCGGCGCCGCTTGATCAATTCCTCGCCTTCCGAGCCGAAGTCGGCCAGGGAAGGAAGGAGAGGCTGAAAGGCTTCTTGGGCCAAATGGGCCTCAAAGGCCCCGCGATGCGCCGGACTCAGGGTGTGTGCAGCGAGTAAGGGCTGTGTTCGTGTCCGAAGGGATTAGTCTCATGAATGCTCTCTCCACATTCTAGCAACAATTATAGCCCACCTATCTTTTGCAATCCCCTCATGGTGGGTCACTTGTCGCTGTCCTTGCGTTGAGTCTACCAATCACACCCGGGTGGATGTGCTCGTGCTGAAACCGAGCTCTTTGGTCTGAGTTGAGCAAAACAGAAAAAACAACTACTCTGCCACAAGGGTTTCACAAATCCATTCCAAGAATCGGCGGATGTGGTTTTCTTCCCGCCCCACGGTTGAACCCGCTTTCTTCCCTTGTTTCAACCGCTTCAAATCAGAGTTTTTCTTTTCACTGTTTGAACCACCTGTCACATTCCCAAGACATCCTTCTTTAAACCGACTGTAGAGGAGTTTCCTTTGGTGGGCTAGGAGACATATGGTGTGTGTCTCAACATTAGAGGATTCATTAAATGTGGTCGGCTTCCTCTTTGTTTTCCTTCACCATTTTAACAGCAGTTCCTCTATGTTGAGACAAGCCCCTATGTTTTCACGCTGGACACCGCTCAGGGGCCGCATGTTGACGCACTTTAAGTGCCATCTGAGCACTAGTCGGCGCTTGCTGCAAGAGGCGCTACAGGCTGGGAGGTTTCGCTTGGGGGGGCCTTCGGCATCCTTGGGCCGAAGTTCGCAGATGGATGCAAATGTGTTTGCTTCTTTCTTTTGTTTGCCAGCCACCTATCTTTCCACCTGTTCCAGCTTTGAGCTGTGCGCAAGAAGCATTTGAGAGCGGTCCACTCCGTGACAAACAAATCTGCGGCCCGGCGGCTCCAGGAGCACGAAGGGACGAAGAAGCCACAGGCACGGCACGTGTAGTTATGCTGAAAGCTGAATGGTCCGAAGCCTCTCCGAAACTCGTCCCTTCCGCACACCTGCCGCTTCCTTCCAACCGTTGTTCTGAAAATCTCTGCTTCGCTGGGGCGCCCCTGCTTGCGGTTGCGGGCCTTCTGCAGGGCATGTTTTCGGTGGGATCGATCGGATTCGGCAGGCGAAGAACAAGAAGGGAGGAGCGACGGTGGTTGGCAGCTTAGGATGCTGAAACCTGGCGTGGGACCCTCAACTGGCGGTTGTTCAGCAAGGAGGCCCTTTGTTCAGGAAGGAGGCGTTGCTGAAAAATCTGGATTGTTGTTTGGGGGGGATGTTGGACTTGTTGATTTTGAAACCTTCTAAAAAGGGCAGTCGAGTCTATGGCATCGGGAGGGAGTTGAGGGGTTGATGATGTAAGGCCTTTTGTCCGGTGAAGCAAGCTGTTGACTCCCAGCAGAAAGACATCTCGATGTTTGTTGCGGTTTGGCCGCCTGCTCCACAAACGTGTTTTTGCGTTCCTGGTTGTTTGTTTCTGCCATGCCGTGCTTTTTTGCCTCAGAAGCAGCAGGCGGGCAGTTGTTCAAGACCAGCAGATTCTAAGTATCGGTGAGCAGGCTTGGGCAGAGTTGTGTCTGAGCAATTTGGGCAGGTTGGTCTATTGGTTTCTTAGATTCGTGCAAGCCGTTCGAGGCTTTTGTTTAGACGTTTCCCATCCAAGATGCAGATGCCAGTGCTGTGCTTCGTCTTTGGCTTTGCTTTGTCCTTGGCGAAAGGCCATTGAGAGGCAGCGTTGTTACAGGAAAATTGCCGGCGCACCCCCCTTTCCTGGGCGCGCGTTTGGCTTTTCCAAACCAACCCAAAATAAGTTCCCTCGAAGACCATTATTGATGGAGTTTGGAGCTAACTGGCCTATGGTAGGAAGCCTTGGCCTTTTGACCGGGTTCCGGTTCCCCTGAAAGCGCTGCGGCTCCCCTTCATCAGCGGAACAACCCCCTTCTGAAACCGGTGGAAAGAAAGACTAAAACCCTGCGGTTGGCCCTAGCCTATCATTTTGAGCCATATGGGTATGCGTCAAAATGAAAGCACCAAAAACTGGACCGCAGGTTTTGGTCCTTGCCATTTACCCAGGGCAAGCGGCAAGCGCTTTTCGATTCGGGCGCCGTGAGGTGACGGAGGCCCCCGCGCCCTCGCCAACAGCTGGGGATCCAAGGGCGGCTCCGGTGGTCGCGCCGCTCCGGTGAGCGTGCGGGCGTGGCTCCGTGTTTTTTTTGGGGGAACCTCTTTGGGGCTTTCAAGGGAAGCCAAACGGAAAGCAGCCAATTTGTGGGGTCGCCTAAAAATAGACACACCCAGATATGTGCTCAGCTGATCCCTTTTCTTGCCAGTGAACATTTGTGATTTGTCATTGAGTGGCATGTGCGGGAAGAATTCGCTCAAAGACAGTGAACATCACAAGTCAGATTGTTACACCCCAATTGAACCTGACCAACCTGACTCTCAGAAAAAGTAGCGTCTGGTGGGCCAGGGCTGGTGGGAGTACGTCTTGGTATCTTTGGCACGACTCAGTTTTGGACAGGGTCCCAGAACGGGTACCTTGTGTTGACCGCCCATTTGGCCCCCATTTCTTGCGTTGGAACTTTGGGCAACATGTGTTTGAAGAACTTGATCTTGATAGGTTCTGTAACTTGCTGGTGCTCAGTAGGGAATGAACCCAGGGTCCCCTTCAAGGAAACCACAAGGGATGGTTTGCAGGGGTCCTTCCCTCATTCCCGACCGAGCACAAGCAAGTTGAGTAATGGATGTTGGCCCGATCGCCCAGGTTCAGGTAAAGATCGAAAAGACCTTTTATCACTTCGAGACAAGTGAGGCCACGCTCGTTGGTGCAGACGCGATGTGGACCCACATGTACAGGGAAGCCCCTATATGGGTCTGTCCTTCGCTGAGGATACCGTTTTTTGGGATTGGCTTGAATTGTGAGCTACGCGTTCCGGTTGCCAAGAACCCACCTACGATTTTGGAGATATTTAAGCAACTAAGTAGAGAACAAGGGAAACCATTTGATCCAACATGTTACGGTAGTCTGAGTAACTGCTGGCAATATTGGGTAAGACGCTTGTATTCTTTTGCAACTTCCTGTTCAGACCTTGGTCCACGGAGTGACCAAAACTCTACGTTCAAGGGCTGATGGCCTTTCTGCTGAACCAAAGCGCTGAATGTCAGGGGCTGCGCGCGCCAGGTTTCCCACTGGCGGCGTGAGCATTTTAATGCTGCCATAGCATCCGATTTCTGGACTACATAGGTTCTGGATGCCCCGGTTGGTTTCTCCCCCTTGAGTGCAAGAGGGCTTACATATGCTTCAAAGCAGGTGCGTGTGTGTGTGTGTGGGTGGGTGGGTGGGGGTGGGGGCATGGAAAAGAGGGGGTTTAAAGGGAAAGTATATAGTAACTGAATGGGGTCCCGTTTCAAACGGGAAAAACTCATGTTCGAGTTTGGGGGGTGGAAATTTAATATGGGGTTTCAAACGGGAAAAAACCCATTTTCGGGTTATGGGGCATGGGAAAAAAAGGGGGGGCGAGGGGGGGGGGGGGGTGCGGGTACGGGTGCGGGTGCGGGTGCGGGTGCGGAGTGCGTGCGGGCAGGGTGCTTGGTGGTCTCATAGTGCGGAGTGCGGGTGGGTGTATGCACGTGGGTGTGTGTGTGTGTGTGTGTGTGTGTGTGTGTGTGAGTGTGAGTGAGTGTGTGTGTGTGTGTGTGTGTGTGTGTGTGTGTGTGTGTGTCTGTGTCTGTGTCTGTGTCTGTGTCTGTGTCTGTGTCTGTGTCTGTGTCTGTGTCTGTGTCTGTGTCTGTGTCTGTGTCTGTGTCTGTGTCTGTGTCTGTGTCTGTGTCTGTGTCTGTGTCTGTGTCTGTGTCTGTGTCTGTGTCTGTGTCTGTGTCTGTGTCTGTGTCTGTGTCTGTGTCTGTGTCTGTGTCTGTGTCTGTGTCTGTGTCTGTGTCTGTGTCTGTGTCTGTGTCTGTGTCTGTGTCTGTGTCTGTGTCTGTGTCTGTGTCTGTGTCTGTGTCTGTGTCTGTGTCTGTGTCTGTGTCTGTGTCTGTGTCTGTGTCTGTGTCTGTGTCTGTGTCTGTGTCTGTGTCTGTGTATGTGTATGTGTATGTGTATGTGTGTTGTGTGTGTGTGTGTGTGTGTGTGTGTGTGTTTGTGTGTTTGTGCGTTTGTGCGTTTGTGCGTTTGTGCGTTTGTGCGTTTGTGTGTTTGTGTGTTTGTGTGTTTGTGTGTTTGTGTGTTTGTGTGTTTGTGTGTTTGTGTGTTTGTGTGTTTGTGTGTTTGTGTGTTTGTTTGTTTGTGTGTTTGTGTGTTTGTGTGTTTGTGTGTTTGTGTTTGTGCTTGTGTTTGTGTGTGTGTGTGTTTGCGTGTGAGAGCTTTTGACGGCACCGTTTGTCGAGGTTACGGGAAACCAACAGGAGAGGGGTCCAAACCCCATTTTGAAGCACACCCGTGGCAGAATCATCGCCCCCAGGAGGCAGCGGGCAGTTTGCGGCGCTCGAAGAGCGCACCAGCTCTGGGTGCTTTGATGGAGCGGAGCCCAGGCAAGCGCCGTGTAACTGAACAGGGCTCCTTAAAAGATACATTTGCAACCATTTGAAACATGGCTTTTCCCACCAAAATAAAGGTACACACCACCATTGACAAGGCAAGCTTCAGGTGTATAATGTAAGGATTTCTGCTGAAAGTGCCAGGGTGAAACCTTTGGTTCTGATGTGGTTAGTAAGATGTATGTAGGCTAATTGTGGGACTAAATCCCTACCCAGGTTGTAGAACCACCTAATGGCTTTTTCCCCAACAGCTGAAAGCTATGATATGGGATTAGGTCTCTCCCCAGAAATGGGGCTGACAAGGGGTGGTTTTGGAGCTTTCAGGGAGGGGGTTGTGGCAGGGGTTCCGGGGCTGTTGAGGAGGGCACAATGGTCTTTTGGTTGAAAGCATCGTTGATGTTCTACTCTTGTGTGATGGAGGATATGGGGACAACACACTCAAATTGCCCACACACACACACACACCAGCAACCACCACCCAACTCACGCATGAGCAGGGGCGGCTGGCCCCCCCCCCCCTTTTTTTGAAGTTAGGCGCAATCAATCTTCCCGCTCAACCAAATGCATCCATCAATCCATCAATCCGTCCATCAATCCATCCGTCCATCCATCCATCCATCCATCCATCCATCCATCCATCCATCCATCCATCCATCCATCCATCCATCCATCCATCCATCCATCCATCCATCCAATCCATCAGTCCATCCATCCATCCATCCATCCATCCATCCATCCATCCATCCATCCATCCATCCATCCATCCATCCATCCATCCATCCATCCATCCATCCATCCATCCATCCATCCATCCATCCATCAAACCATCCATCCAATCCATCAGTCCATCCATCCAATCCATCAGTCCATCCATCCATCCATCCATCCATCCATCCATCCATCCATCAAACCATCCATCCAATCCATCAGTCCATCCATCCATTCATCCATCCATCCATCCATCCATCCATCAAACCATCCATCCAATCCATCAGTCCATCCATCCAATCCATCCAATCCATCAGTCCATCAGTCCATGTTCCCCATGGAATTTGTGAGTCTCCGAGGCTGGTGGGGCTTCGGAGCCCGGAGATGTGCCTTGGCTCTCGAGCGCTCTGCCGAGTTGTGGCCGAACCCGTCGCGGCTGGCGGTTGATCCATTCCCAACCACGAGACTCATGTCCTGGGCTCATGAACTTTAGTCGCTTTTTGGGGTTGGACCATTTTTGGCCGGGGCTTCTGGTTGAAACTTCAAGAGGGAACCACCTCCAAGGTGGTTGGGGGACATGCAAATCCTAGAAGTGGTCTCCAGCCATTTACTTTAGCCCAACCGCAGTGATGCGATGGACGAAACGTGATCGAAGCGCACCAGTGATCGATGGCTCCAGATATATTCACAGGGGTGGAACCACCCCAACCGGTGAGAAGCGGATTTTGTCCAGAAGGCAATCATTCTGGAACGTACCCTTGACGCATGTTTGAGTGAAGTGTGGGATTTGTGGTTTGTGGTTTGGACCAGCTTGGGCTTTCAGCACCGGGATTTCAGCAGTTGGGAGTATTGGCGAAAAGCCACAAGCTGTCAATGAACGGACGCGGACTCAGTGATACGCACCTCATCTGGCACGCAGTTGGTGTGTCAGGACTGGAGCAGCTCTGATTCGGCGAGTGAGGACCATTCGGAGTTCGTGTGGGTGGCTCGGCTCGTCTTTTAAGGCGAAAGGTACCCCGTTTTGGTGGTTTGAAAGGGACAAACCCAACTGCAAGTTCTCCCTCCAGCCAAACCCAAATCTGGGGCTTTCCAGAGTTTTGCATGACCTCCCGCCATGCCACATTTGATGGCAGCAGTAAGGGTATGACGCTTTTGGGGGAAGCCCCCTGTTTGCTTGGTTTCAGGGCAAACCAAAAAAAGGACACCGTGGCCATTTTTTGGGCTCCTGCTTCTGCTTGGGTGTCCTTTTTAGGGACTGGTGTGGTTAGTTGGGTTCCACTGGTTTAGAACATTTTTTCCAAACCGTCACCTCGGCTATGGAGGGAAACCACGCTCAGACACCGTGCGCTGCCGGCGCAGGAGACAGCGAGCACGGCTCGTCCGAGCTCTCCAGCGAGCTCGCGTTCGGAGCATGAGGATTCGATTGGTGACATCCAAGTTTTGGAGCCATCGTTTTGATGGGAACTGCTCAGTCTTGGCATCAACTTTCGCAGATGGATGACAATGCTTGCCGCATGCGTGTAGATTTCAATCGGAGCAATGCTCGTTTGGATTGCACCGAGTGAAGCACTTGTAGTGGTGGACAGCACTTTGCACTCAGATTCTAAGCGTTGGTTTGCTGTGATTTTGTCGTGTGCCTCCATCCGACAAACTCCAGAACATCTTTGAATCTTCACACAAGTCTAAGCACTGCCCGTCAATGTAGCTGCAGTACCCTTCCGTGCAGGAGAAATCGAAGCGATGGGCGGACTGGATCGATGAGGAGACAGAGGACGGTGCGCTTCACACCCCAAGAGCCGAATTGTCTGGACAAAACGGCGAAGCTGAGAATCGTTAAACCGGGCGAAGTGTCTGCAAACGAGAGCGGTCCAAAACAATGAACACGACAGACACAGGCCGAATTTGCCAGCAACAAGAAAGCCGGCATCGACAAGCAACACCTCAGCAACAACTGCAAATAGTGATGAATGCAGAGTCAAACGCAGGTACATGGCAGTTTCTGTCGGTTTCCAGGAGATTGCGCGGGATTGGCATATGGATGAGAAGCAGAACAGCTGCTCGGCATACTGTGTGTGTGTGCGCCTGTGTGTATGTGTGTGTGTTTGTTTGGTTGCTCGCTTGCTTGCTTGTTTCTTTGTTTGTTTGTTTGTGTGTTTGTTTGTTTGCTTGCTTGCTTGTTTGCTTGCTTGCTTGCTTGCTTGCTTGCTTCGCTGTCTGTCTGTCTGTCTGTCTGTCTGTCTGTCTGTCTGTCTGTCTGTCTGTCTGTCTGTCTGTCTGTCTGTCTGTCTGTCTGTCTGTCTGTCTGTCTGTCTGTCTGTCTGTCTGTCTGTCTGGTCTGTCTGTCTGTCTGTCTGTCTGTCTGTCTGTCTGTCTGTCTGTCTGTCTGTCTGTCTGTCTGTCTGTCTGTCTGTCTGTCTGTCTGTCTGTCTGTCTGTCTGTCTGTCTGTCTGTCTGTCTGTCTGTCTGTCTGTCTGTCTGTCTGTCTGTCTGTCTGTCTGTCTGTCTGTCTGTCTGTCTGTCTGTCTGTCTGTCTGTCTGCCACATTCGCCCGTCACAGGCGCTGTCGGCGGACTGGTTGTGGCGGGGAGCGTTGGGCGCGCCAATATCTCAGCCAATTTCTGGAACGCTCGTGGCTTCGCTTCCAACCGGTCCCCCACTCAAACCTAATGGCAAACCTAATGGCAAACCTAATGGCAAACCTTTTCGCAAACCTAATGGCAAACCCGAAAAACAGGCATGCACACACACACACACACTGTATCGTTCTGGGTGTGCCTTTTGTGGGTTACTTTTGAAACGATGGATCGCTGGCACGCACGGCGATCCACACATGACACGGTCCTTGGAGGGAAACCAGAAGAGAGCGCGCGACCTTACATACACGTACACGCGCGCACACGCGTCCCCAAACACCCCCCACCCACTCACCCACCCGCCCGCCCGCCCGCCCGCCCACCCACCTGCCCACCTGCCCACCCACCCACCCACACACACCCACCGCCCGCCCGCCCGCCCACCCACCCACCCACTCACCCACCCACGCCCCCCGCGCACTCGCGCACGCGCGCGCACGCACGCACGCACGCACGCACACACGCACACACACACACACTCACACACACACACACACACACACACACACACACACACACACACACACACACACACACACACACACACACACACACACACACACACACA
>CAUJNA010000821.1:0-57500 GCA_963377175.1 Effrenium voratum | reverse complement strand
CAATCACAACCGCAAACACAAGCGCAACGCAAACACAACACACACACACAACACAAGCGCACAAACACACAAACACAAACACAGAAACACCCAAGACAGAGGAACATAAAAAAAAACAAAACAGAATACACAAACACACGCACACACACACAAACACACAAATGCACAAACACAAACACACAAACACAAACACAAAGGCGCACACAAACACACACACGCACACACACAAACACACACACACAAACACACACACACACATACACATACACATACACACACACACACAGACACACAGACACACAGACACACACACACACACACACACACACACACACACACACACACACACACACACACACACACACACACACACACACACACACACACACACAC
Organism: Effrenium voratum; assembly: GCA_963377175.1. Classification (NCBI taxonomy): domain Eukaryota; class Dinophyceae; order Suessiales; family Symbiodiniaceae; genus Effrenium; species Effrenium voratum. The sequence continues at coordinate 57,107 of CAUJNA010000821.1, read as the reverse complement.
ACACACACACACACACACACACACACACACACACACACACACACACACACACACACACACACACACACACACACACACACACACACACACACACACACACACACACACACACACACACACACACACACACACACACACACACACACACACACACACACACACCCGTGCACACACACACACACACACTCCGACACACACACACAGACACGCACGCATGCGTGCGCTTGTGCTCGCACGCAAGCGCACGCGCACCCTCGCGTTCAGGCATTAAAACGCACGGAGCGTGCACGCACATGCAGACGCGCATGCGCAAGCGCACAAGCGCACGCACACGCACACACTTCAACTCCCAAGGGAGAGTGCTAATCTTCGAGTACAACCGATGAGTCTCAAGTACAACTGATAAGTCTCGAGTGGGTGTAGGTTCGGCTCACAGTCACTTGGCTTCCGTCTAGCAGCGAACACGTTACCCGAAAGAACAAGAGGCACAAACAGCGCCGCAACCAAGGGGGGCCAAATAGACTTTCAGAATCACTGATGCAGGTACGTCCAGCTGGCCAAGCTGGATATTTCACTTCACTGGTAGCTTCGTTGGACACAGTCCCAGTGAAGTGCTGTGTCCCCCTGCAGAAGGGTTAGTGGCGGGGTATTCTGCCACTCCGAACAATACCTTTTGCATCCGGAAGACCAAGTCAGCAACCTCCTAGAGTCAACCAAAACCCTTTTTCAGGGGGGAAGAAGAAGTGCCCGAAAGACGGACGAAGACCCCAACAGAAAACAAACGAAGCAAGAACTCAAAAGAAACAGAAAGCCGCACGTTAGGTCTCCGCGGGCAAAACCCCAACCAAGAAACACGAAAAACAGGGGAACCCGAGTTTCAGGGTCACCGCCGAGGGCAAAACCCCCAAACAGCCTAGAAACCCTCCTAAACCTGGAAGACGACCGCCGCCGCAAAGTTGAAGACCGAGAAGAGGACCAGGCCATCCCTAAACGGGCGAAGAGGAACAACAGGAAGTAGTTGGAAAAAGAAAACGAAAGAAAGAAAGAAAGAGAGAGAGAAGAGAGAGAAGAGAGAAAGAGAAAGAGAGAGAGAGAGAGAGAGAGAGAGAAAGGGAAAAGGAAGACAAAGGGGAACAAGATGCGTATTTAGGGCGCCGCAGCCCGCCCGGGGAAAGGAGAAAAGGAAGAAAAGAAAGAAAGGAGAAGCAGAAGACCAGGAAACAAAAGGAGGAAAGAGAGAAGAAGGAGGAAGGGAGAGGGGGGGGAAGGCGGGGGAAAGAAAGGAAAGAGAGGTTGTAGTAAGCGTTTTTAGGGCGTCGCACCCCGCCCGGGTCAGCACAGAGGATGAAGACCGAGGCTCGAAGAGGAGGGCGTCGAATCCCGCAATGGGGCCAAGAGGACGAACGCGAAATAGCAACGGAAGGGGAAGAAGACGGCAAGCCAAACTGCGCGAGGAAAACGAGGAGTAGGAACAGGTAGACAGACAAGAAGACAACGAACAGGAAAAAGGTGAATGCCGCGAGGACAAGCAGGCCATCCCTAAGCGGGCGAAGAGAAGGAAGACAAACGCGCGGGTCACGGAAACCAGATAGTAGAGACCGGGAGGAAGAAGAAGCTATCCCTAAACGGGCGATGGGCCAGACGACGGACACGCGGACGACGAAGGCGAGGAGAGAGGGTGAGACGTAGCTATGAAGAGGTGGCTGTCTTCCCTTTAGTGAAACCTCGTTCCTGCTTAAACATGAAGTTCCGCTGGACTATGATAAGAACGTTGAGGTCAAATTTTCCGGCGAACCGGCCCGGGGTCACGCGATGGGCACACCCGAGGTTCCCCCAAGATGGGGTGATCACACTTCAACTCTTAAGGGAGAGTGCTAATCCTTCGAGTACAACCGATGAGTCTCAAGTACAACTGATAAGTCTCGAGTGGGTGTAGGTTCGGCTCACAGTCACTTGGCTTCCGTCTAGCAGCGAACACGTTACCCGAAAGAACAAGAGGCACAAACAGCGCCGCAACCAAGGGGGGCCAAATAGACTTTCAGAATCACTGATGCAGGTACGTCCAGCTGGCCAAGCTGGATATCCCACTTCACTGGTAGCTTCGTTGGACACAGTCCCAGTGAAGTGCTGTGTCCCCCTGCAGAAGAAAAAAAGGGGTTGGTGGCAGGGTATTCTGCCACCCCGCGCACGCGCACCCTCGCGCTCAGGCATTAAAACGCACGGAGCGTGCACGCACATGCAGACGCGCGTGCGCAAACACACAAGCGCACGCGCGCGCACACACACACCCACCCACCCGCACACCCACCCACACACACATGCACACACACACATGCACAAACAGACTCATGTGCACGCTTGCACTCCGGCAAGTGCCCGCACTCCGCACTCCGCACACGCACACGCACACACGCACACACGCACACACGCGCGCACGCACACGCACACACGCAGACACGAACACACGCACACACGCACACACGCACACGCGCACACGCGCACACGCGCACACACGCACACACGCACACAAGCACACGCACACACCCACACACGCACACACGCACACACGCACACACACGCACACACACACACACACTCGCACACACGTACACACGCGCACACACACAAACGCACACACGCACACACGCACACACGCACACACACGCACACACACACACACGCACACACGCACGCGCACACGCGCACACGCGTACACCAACACACACGCGCGCGCACGCGCACGCAAACGCACACGCAGACAGGCACATGCACATGCACACGCGCACGCACACGCGCACCACACACACACATCACACACGCACGCACACACACACCCACACCCACCCACCCACCCACCCACCCACCCACCCACCCACGCACGCACGCACGCACGCACGCACGCACGCACACGCACCCGCACCCGCACCCGCACCCGCACCCGCACCCGCACCCGCACCCGCACCCGCACCCGCACCCGCACCCGCACCCGCACCCACACCCACACCCACACCCACACCCACACCCACACCCACACCCACACCCACACCCACACCCACACCCACACCCACCCCCACACCCACACCCACCCCCACACCCACACCCCCACCCACACCCACACCCACACCCACACCCACACCCACCCCCACACCCACACCCACACCCACACCCACACCCACACCCACACCCACACCCACACCCACACCCACACCCACACCCACACCCACACCCACACCCACACCCACACCCACCACCACACCCACACCCACACCCACACCCACACCCACACCCACACCCACACCCACACCCACACCCACACCCACACCCACACCCACACCCACACCCACACCCACACCCACACCCACACCCACACCCACACCCACACCCACACCCACACCCACACCACACCCACACCCACACCCACACCCACACCCACACGCACACCCACACGCACACCCACACGCACACGCACACGCACACGCACACCCACACACACACACACACACACACACACACACACACACACACACACACACACACACACACACACACACACACACACACACACACACACACACACACACACACACACACACACACACACACACACACACACACACACACACACACACACACACACACACACACACACACACACACACACACACACACACACACACACACACACACACACACACACACACACACACACACACACACACACACACACACACACACACACACACACACACACACACACACACACACACACACACACACACACACACACACACACACACACACACACACACACACACACACACACACACACACACACACACACACACACACACACACACACACACACACACACACACACACACACACACACACACACACACACACCCACACACACACACACACACACACACACACACACACACACACACACACACACACACACACACACACACACACACACACACACACACACACACACACACACACACACACACACACACACACACACACACACACACACACACACACACACACACACACACACACACACACACACACACACACACACACACACACACACACACACACACACACACACACACACACACACACACACACACCGCACACACACCACGCTCGCCACACACACGCACACACACACACACACCACACACACATACACACTCCACACACGCACACCCACTCACAGACAAGCGCCGACACACGCACACAGACACATTCACACGCACATCGAGCACGCCCACAGAGACACGGACAAAGACGCTGACATAGACGCAGACACACACACAGACGCAGACACAGACGCAGACACACTCACACAGACACACTCACACAGACACACACGGACACAGACACACCAGACGCACAGACACAGACACACGGACACACAGAGACACACAAACACCCACACACACACACCAGACACACACAGACACACACGCAAAAACAAAACCACACCCCGCAACACCACACCCCGCCACACCACACAACCGCAGAACACCTCACCGCGCACACTTACACACACACACACACCCCACACAACCCGCAAAAACCCACGCACACACGCACACACACACACACACACACGCCCGCACACGCGCACCCTTTCACACGCAGGCGCACACACAACACACCCGCACTCCTCCCACACAAAACCACTCCCCCACACCCCACACCCCACGCCCCCGCACCCCCACACCCCCACACCCGCACACCCCCCCACACCCGCGCCGGCGCGCCCCAAACTCCACAAAGCCCCCGTACACCCCGCACAACGCTCGCACACACCCGCCCGCGCGCTCGCGCCCACCCACCCGCCCACCCGCCCGCTCGAACATGAACACGATCACGAACACGAACACGCGCGCGCAACCTTTCGGGTTAGGGTTTTAAGGGCAACGGAAAGTGAACCTACTCACAATCAGACCCTCGCGTTCCCGAATAGACTTGTGTTTGAATGACCGAACCCCTTGAAAAGTCTTCGCGTCTTGGTTGTGACTCGCCAGCGGCCGGCAGGGTCTGACCAAGTTTCAGCGCGACCTGAGTTTCAATACGGTCTGTCTTGCTTTGGGAATTTGGGCCCGTCGGAATGCGTTGGCTCAACGCATGCCATGCCACACTGTCACCGCATCCAAGGAAACAACTTGAGAATGAACTTGGTGCGTCTGTGATCAGTGGATTGAGAGCTCTGAGAAGCTGCCTGCAGTACATACTGTAGGTATTTGTTTCACAGTGGTGTTGTTGCAATTCGTGTTGACTTTGAACTTTACTGCAGCTTGTGTGTTCCATGGGTTGATCAGTTAAACATGATTGTTTCGGGCAACTGTCGTTTAACGTGCGCGTTCCTAAGCGAATGCAATTTCACCAACGTATTTTGCAATTGCGGGCGCGCCTGCAGTTGCAGCCAGGTTTTTTTTAGCAAGGTGTTGGAGCCCCGGGAGCGTGCAAAATGCAACTGTTGATTGCTCCTGCCCGTTGTAAAAGCCAGCGCGCAGCGGCCCGCTAGCTTCGAGTAGGTGCTGCTTCCCCTTTTGGAGGTGCTGGCTTCTCCCTAGCGGCTGCTTTTCGCGAGGTTGGGCTTTGGGCAATGGAATTGGCGGGATCCCAAAAGGGGGTTTTGGATTGGGGCCGCTGTACATGACCTGTAGCTACACTGCGACGGGCTTCAAGTGTATCTTCAGTGGGCTTGTCCAGAGGCGGAACTTGTGAGGTTTCATGCAGTTGCGCTGCGTTTGTGGGCTTGGCCAGAGGCTGCAGAGACCGGCCGTGTTTGTAGGTTTGTCCCGGGTCATATTTCGCACTTGCGGGTAGGCTACACATGAATCAGAATCAGAAAAACTGTTCTTGGTGTAGGCTCAGAGTTGGGCCAAGCTTTGCTGGCCAGTCGAAACAAGGCTTTTGTTTTGCAGTTTCTCACACTTCTCTTGGCTTAAGGGTCCAGCTGCGGGACACGCGAGCGTGTGTTGTCCCAAGACTCGTCATTTGGTTCAAGGCCACCGGGACCATCTCATACAAGAGCTACGCACAGACCAACGTGCAGAGCGCGTATACTCATGCAGCACCAAACTTTGAATACGCGAAGAAACAAACGCCGTCATAGTGACAGCATGATACATCGCCATGATGGGCAGGGAGTGCCTCGAGACCTCGGAGGCCTGGCGGCAGTTTGTGGAACCTTGCGGCATGTACTTGGAGCAGAATTTGCGTGATGTCGCGGACTGGGGCAGCTGTTGCGTTTGCCAACGCGAATACCACAGCACGCTAGCTGGGCACCTGGTGGGACAGAAGCACTGGAAGAACTTGTGGTGGTTGGCCCAAGAAGGCAAAGAACCCAAGCAAGAGTGGCGCAAGCCAGACGGAAGACTGATTCGCTTCAACCATTTGACTGGCCAGGTGACCGTGTCCGATGCTGGCCAGCAACCTGTAGATGCAAACATGGCGCCAAGTTACCCAGGGCTGGCGCAGCCGACGCAGGCTTTGCAAGCAATGCGGCCGCCGAAGGAGGTGCAGCATCTGCAGCAACCAGCAGCTCGCCACCACAAAGAGCAAGAAGATTGGGAAGCAGGCCACCTTTTCTGCTCAGTGTGCTGCAGCCTCAAGGCCAAAGGTGATTTTTACAAAAACGAGGCGAAATGGAGCGTGGAGCGGCGAAAATGCAAGGACTGCTTTGAGAAGCCTCTAGAACCAGTTGTGGCAGCTCAGCCAACGCCGCTTCCAAAGCAAGCACAGCGTCCGGCTACCCAACCTTTCAGCAAGGAGAAGGAGGATTGGACGAAAGGTCGGCTATTTTGCTCAGAGTGCTGCAGCGTTAAAGCCAAGGGCGATTTTTACAATGCGCAGGCAAAGTGGAGCGTTGAGAAGCGCAAGTGCAAAGACTGCTTCGAAGCCGAGGAGATGCTAAGCTTGCATATCGTTTGCGCTGTTTGCAGTTATAGGCTTCATCGAGACCAGTACCACAAGAAGATGGACCACGAGACTCCGGTCTGCAAGTCATGCAAGGAGAAGCAAGAGCTTGAGAGCAGCAGGCTGGTTTGCCGGATTTGCCTGGAGAAGAAGGAGCGCGGAGAGTTCAGGAACAAGGTGAACCGGGATGCCCCGCAATGCGCCAGTTGCCTCAGCAGGAGGGAGAAGGACGAGTACGCGGACTGGCTGCGTCAGCGGGAGGAAGAGAGGGAAAGGAGCTTCAGTTGCAAGCAGTGGGGGTTCTGCCCCTTTTTCGGGGGTGTTCTTGTCTTTGTAAATTGCCATCACCACATGGCAGCATTTTACCAAGCTAGACAAAGAGACCGAACAAAGAACTGACCCACTGACCGCGTAACTTTTCCAGTTTGATTGAACCCGTGCTTACGGTTTGCTCTCTGGGTGAAACTACAAGACGGTGGGTGTACTGGCCAACACGTTGAAATTCATTCCTGTTTTGTCCAAGTTGAGCCCGTTTTTTCGGGTTTCCCCAAGCAACCCCCCCCCACCCACCTGAAATTCGCCGAGAGGATGGCGAGCTTGAGGGAGACTATGGCCGAAGTCGAGCTGCGCCGGAACTACGAGCAATGCATCCGAGAGAGGCTCGCGGCTCGCGGCTCGCGGGCGGGCGTCGCTTTGGTAAGGTCGTGGAGAAAAAGAAATCCATCCCCACCGGGTCCCGTGGGTCTTGGGGAGAGGGGATTTCGATTCCTGGAGATCTCCATTTGTGGTAACCTGTTTTTTCCCCTATTCAATGGAATAGGGGGACTCCGTGACCCCCCACCCCATATTGCAGGGTGGTGAATCTGCCACGAAGCTGCTAGTCTTGTCAAAAGCATCGAAACAACCATCATGGTCAAGATGGAAAGCCGGGGTCCCTTAATGTGACTTGGAATTTTGAGGGGTTCTCAGAGTTATATTTGGGTCGAGGTGTCCCTTTAAACCACGATTCCGCCCAAGAAAGAGGCATTTCTGTCAAGGCGAGTCCACCGATGAGGGCAAAACCGGGACAACATTGCTACGAAAAGGTCCCACAGGATTCCTTAGCTCAGATTGGTGAACAGTAATTCTTGCAGGTAGATTAGGCATGGTGTGTGTGTGTGTGGATGGGCCGCAATGGTTCAACGGCTGTCGCCATTTTAGGGCCCCCCCCCCCCCGAATCCGAAGTGTGGCTTCCCTTGGGACGCGGGAGCTGGATTTCTCAAGCACTGTGGCAGTCATTGGCGTCGAGTTTTACTGGCAGTTCCCATGCGAGGATGCGGAGGTTGCCTGAAGACGAGGAGGAGGTGACCTTGGAAGAGGAAAGGCTCGGCCTGGCCCAAAATCTCACAGCGACGATTCTGGAGATGACTGGTGCGGAGTTGGATGATGCGTGGAGGCATGAGACCCCCTCAAGGGTCCACGCGTCGGACAGGGAGGCCGCGGAGAGATTCAAGGCCTACGAGGACGAAGGCAGCGTGCCAAACCGATCTTTTCTCCGCCTTTTTGGGTTTGCTCCACTTTTAAATTCAAGGTCCCAAAAGGGGAGACCTTTCATTTCAGGTCCCAAACAGCCTGAGGCGATGAGCTTTGCAAACAGCTGAGCAGTGAGATCTACATAGAGCACCTCGGAGGAGATCAGGCCGACAGAAAGATGCCCAACGATTGTGGGTTGGTTTGCTTGCAGTACTCGGAATGCATCCACCCCAAAAAGGCGATTTGGCCAGCCGCAATCTGGCCAGTTTGTGTGCTGGCTGCCTGAGTTGTTGTGTTTGTGTTTTGCTTGCTTGTTTTTGTTTGTTTGTTTGGTTTGGTTTTGCGTTGTTTGTTTGTTTGGTTTGGGTTTGGGTTTGTTTTGCTTTGCTTTGTTCTGTTTGCTTGTTTGTTTGTTTGTTTGTTTGTTTGTTTGTTTTGCGTATGCCCTTCTTTATTTCTTCCTTCCATCCTTCCTTCCTTCCTTCCTTCTTTCCTTCCTTCCTTCCTTCCTTCCTCCCTCCCTCCCTCCCTCCCTCCCTTCTTTTTTTTTTCTTCTTCTGTGTTTCTTTCTTTCTTCTTTCTTTGCTCATCTTGTTCTTTTTTCCTTGTTTATTTATTTGTTTCTGTTGAATTTCCGTCGTTCTTCCATTTTGTTTTTGTTTTTGTTTGTTTGGCTTGACTTGATTTGTTTGGTTTGGCCTGTCTGTCCCGGCTGCCTGGATGGAGCGGGTATTTGTGGGTATGGGTCAAACCAGGGGCACCCCCAAAATAGTTGATTTCCCCTTAACCACCACGTCAAAAAAGCTACTGTACCCTGACAAAAAAGCGGTAACAAACACAGTTTTTATTGCGTGTATCCCAGCAACTTGGCTTGTTCCGAAGCCGAAGTCCACTGCGATATCATTGTGAGTCCAGAGATGCGGGGATGCACGGCCTTTTGCAGCCAAGACCAACCTCCGAGACAGTCCCAAGCACAGAGAGTCATTTTTCGAGGCTCGGTGCGTGTTTTGGGGTTGGGTGTGTCTTTTGTAAGGGACCCCCAAAAGGGTTGGTTCCCCATGTATAAAACGAACGAAAAAACGGTACCATCAGGCGCCACGCAATCGGCTATATTGATGTGACTTAACATATCTTAAAATAGAGCTCTCCCTAAAAGGATGGTCGGTTTACCCTGCTTCCCTTCAGCCCAAAAAGGGTTTCTCCATTTGATTTTGACGAGCATCATGTTCCTTAAATTTGTAGTCTTTTGTTGCCCCCACAAAATGTACCCTCAAACCACGCCGCGTTTTTGTCCGCTGGAAGTCAAGATGCTGCTGAGAACCACCATTTGGCGGTGCCATCGAGCGCAAGGGGAGTTGCAGTGAAGTCTTTGCCAGCAGCATCCTGCAAAAAGCCATGTCTTACCATTTGAATTTCGCAGCACATTCCCCTGAACCAACCTGAAAAACAAGCCCCTACCCTCAAGCTAGACTCAGGAAGCCAGATCAGAACGGTGCCTGCAACGCCAAGACGCCTCTGGGTATGCTTTTCCCCTTTCCGGGGTTCGTCCAACTGGTTTTGATAAGTCATGGGTTCTCCAGTACTGAAGAGTGCGGCCACTCAACAGGCTTGCGGCTTGCATCTGGGACAGCGACTGCAAACCCAACCCCGAGGTACGTTGGCAATCAAGAGATTTGCGACTACATGCTCCGGCCCCTGTTGAGGGATCTACGGAACGACACAAGGTCGCTGTTGCTGAAGAATCGCGTGGTTGCCAGCATACGAGCAGCAGATGACCGCAGGCAAGGCGTATTAGCCAAGCTCCCGGATGCTTGGCTTCTCCATGTCTGTAGAATCTTTGACGCTTTGTCTTTGATTTATGTTTGGTGATGAAAGGATCAACGGAACGGTTGAAAGCATAATTTGCATGCACAAGAAGAACTGTCTTATGAGGATTTCACTTTGCTAGCTGGCCACATCTCTGTCATGGGGGACGGCCTCCAAAATGGTTGGCGGATGGGGGGACATAAATGCAACCATGAGTTTCTGATGTCCGCCCAAATTTACAAGCTCTCAACTATCGCACCCACATGACCTATGTTCCCTTTTTGGCGGTTTTAAACATCACCTTTTCGGCCCGTAGGTGAGATTCCCTTGGTGGTGATGTTTTACCAGGAATATAGGGCGCCCTGAGCCCCCGACTTGTCTTGAAGTGTTCGGGCGTTGATGGCGCGGGGATTGAGACTCGTCTCCCACAAACACTGCCGATGCCCGGCCCGTACCTCGACCAATGCCCCACCAGTGTCATGTTTTTTGAGGGTACCCCTTTCTTGGTGATTTTGGGGGCAACCAATTCGGCAAAGAGAAGCACATTTGGCGGTCCCCCAAAAGAAGACCCCCACTTAGGAAACTCGGCTCCTCAGCCAAGGGTGTCAGCACATCTGTGAATGTCCAATTTCCGGAGCTGCCAAATTGTACACTTTGCATCCTACAATTGATCTGAGTGGAGCTGCCAGAGTGCCCTGCATTCCAGAGCTGAGACAAGACCGCGCAAGTTGGGGCTACCAATGCCACTTGCCTGCTCGAATCCTGCTTTAGCAAGTACAGCGAAGCCTGCACAACCGATTTTGGGGTCTTATGTTTCCAAAGAATTCCAAAACGATAGGGGCCCACCCAATGCACTCACGGATGGCACGCAGGTTGAACACATATCCGAAGCTCACACGGCAAAGGGCCCCTTTTGCCGACCGTTTTGTCTGAGGGAAGCACAGGGAACCCTCAAGTAGGGCATCCCTCCCTGTTTGATTTTGCATGGCAGCTTGTTTTTTGCGAGACCGGTTCGAGGACGTGACCTACGATGCGGGGTGGAAGCTTTTGGGACCTCAAGAGCTCTGTCTCTTGCAGAGCTTGCCGGACATGGAGCTCAGGGTGAAGACATTTCCCTACGATCTGTGGAAGGACATCGAGGATGCGAAGTTGCACGCAACCAACCAACCAGTCAGCCAGCCAGCGAACCTATCTACTCACTACCTGTTTGCCAACTTGCTTTTTCTTTTTGAGGGGGCGTCTTCTTTGTAAATTCCGTTTTCTTCGATTCGCAGGAGGATCTCTACGAGGGCAATGGCTCCCGGGGATCGCACAATCAGATCCTGCAGAGGCTCCTCAGCATTTCTCTGGGCACGGGCGAAGGTGCCAACCGCACCGAGACCATGAACTACTGCGCGGACTTGCTCGGGTTTAGAGGAGAGGAAACCAAAGAGAGGGTCGCTAAATCCATGTTGGACCAGATGGAAAAGCGTCCAGTGTCCCCAATTTTGGACCCGAGGGGCGCCTTATTTTTGCTCAGTTTTTTGTTTAGAGATAAGCTCAGGTGATATCCCGAACAGCATTGCTCTTTTTAGTGCTCGCACCACCCCGCAGCCCTCGCAGAACCTCGTGGAACCCTCGTGCAACCATGGTGGAACCCTGGTGGTACCCTCGTGGAACCTTACCTCAGGGCCTCCCCGGACCACCCCGGAGCCTATCTGGGCTGCCAAAGCTTTCAGCTGTTGGGGAAAAAACCATGTTCGCTTTTGAAGGGGATGCCAAAGCAACAAAAGTTGGCTCAAGGAAAGGCAGGGCTAAATGCAAACTCACCTGAAAGGCAAAGATCTTCAGTACGAGATCTGGGCAGAGCACTTCAAGAGGAATGCCCTGTCCATTGAGATCGACACTTGGAGACAAAGTCGCTCGCTCGACGCTTTGGGGGCAGGGGTTGGTTTGGAAAGCAGAAGCTTCTGAGGCTGAAAGGACTGAAAGGCCATGTTCTGCACTGGTGCAGATCCGGGTTTTGTTTTTGGAGGTCAAACCTTTTCAAGTTTGTCCCAAGTTCGGGGGGGGGGGGGGGGGCGGCTGCCCGTGGGGCTGCGGTGTTTTGCTTTAAGGCGATCCCTTTTTGGCGTTGAAGCACATGCGCGCCCGGATCCACGTCTGACGGTTCCCCATTTGAAGACATTGACCTATATTCGAGCAGCCAAACACGACTTGGACACCGACTCCCCCCGGCAATTCCTGTGGAAAACCACAATTCTTGGTTGTTCCCGTTTTGGGGCTTAGTGGGGGCTTCTATTTACCCCACTAAAAGTTAAACCTTTAGCTGGGGATCTGAGGACAGCCCAGATTTGAGTGTCCTTTGGGTGCACCAACCTGCGAGGCTATTGGCCATGTACAATTGAACTGGCCCCTATCACCAACCGTTATGGTGTGTCTCAAAGGGCAAGCCCGCCCCTCACCCCCCCCCCCATTTTTTTTTTGGTGGGTTTTCCTATTGATGTCCATTTTAGCCACCCCCAAAATTCAGAAGCTCGGAGAAAGACGAGCCGTCCATTTGGACATACCGCCCGGGAGTCCAACCGATCTCGAGGACTACGGCTGGGGCAAGGAGTTCAAGGCAGATAACCTTTGGCAGCGCAAGAAGGCGCGCCCAAAGGCCAAAGGCCAAAAACCGAGCAGGGATCGGCTCTGGTAACTCCTTTTTGTTGGCTCAGGGTCATTCCTGAAGATCCTCAAACGATCCCCTGAATATCAAGCTATGCCAGATGCCCAGTGACCCTGGTATCAGAAGCGACACCTTTTCGAGTCTGACAACTTTTAGGCGGATTCGGAACGCGCCCAACAAGGGGGGGGGGGGAAGGGTGCCACGCAAAGACTCGTTATATAAGCCATGATCAAAACATCCCTTGGGAGATAGGGATGGACATGGACCCCGAAGAGTTTACACAAGGGTTTTTAAAGGACCCACGATCCCAAGGAGTATTGATGAAGGGGCTACTCTCAAGTCTTGCTCTACTTGGGTGTTCAAGCAACTTGGTGAGGTTAGAACCATGGTTACAACTGGGGGAACTGGGGTGATCGTCCCCTTATCATGGTTAGAATCTACTAAGTCGGTTGAACATCCAAGTACCTCTCAGGACCCTATCATGGGATTTGTTCGACAATTACTGTAGGGGGTCCTCAAAGACCCTCCATGACCCCCAACAAAAAACGGACCCTCAAAAAGACATTGGGTATTGCTCAAAGTTAGAGGAATTGGACAGGTTCCATCGTCTATTCTGTGCCCCATCCCTTGTTTCGTAAAACGGGGTACCCTCATATGATTGGCTTCTTGATATGGATGTTGTCATCAAAAAGACATGGGTTCCATTTACCAGAAAAAATGAAAAACGCATTTTGGGGTTATAAGCATTTTTGAGACCACAGCCCATGGGGAATTTTCTTTCGCCAGGAGGCCAACGTCCTGGAGGCGCTGCTGGGGGCGCTGCACCGCTCCGATTCCGAGCGCGCGCGGCCGCTCTGCCGCGCCGTCTGCGGCCTGGCGGTGCTGTGCCACGCCGCGCCGGCCCGGGCCTCGGAGCTGGTCCCCTCCAACTGGGCCATGGCCGACAAGGCGAGGGGAGGGGGGGGGAGGGGGGTCGGAGGGTCGAAGGTGGAAGGTGGAAGAGCTGACGCATTTTTTGTGTGACCTGACATGAGAATCAAGCAAGTTATTAACAGGGGGTGGTCTTTGGGCCTAGTTGGAGGGGATTGATTACTGGTGGGGGCCTCTCCAAAAGTGGTCTGATTGCCCACTAAACGCAGGGAGAAGCACCCCCCTTTGATCAATATGGGGTCAACATTAGAGGCAGATGAGGGAAGACGTGGATTGATGAAGTATTAAACCTGCTTTGAAAGAAATGTGGGGTTTTTGGATGGCTTTGGGCGCAAGGTGAGGTTGGGTCCAAATTAGGACATGGAGGATGAGCTAAACACACATTTCCCTTCAAAGTCACAAGAAAAGATGGGGACCACAATGTGGGTTTCCTCGGTGGTTTCCCTTGACAACCCCAAAAAGGCTATTGAGCCTCAAACAAAAAAGGCAAACCCAGAGGGCTCAAAAGCGGATGTGGGGCTAGGGTGGGCGATTGAAGCGCATGGCTGCGGCTTTCTTATCTTTTCAAGAGGATGGGGGGGTCTTCCTAAGGCCCCTACCCTTCCAGCCCCCTAAGTAACCTTCATGCTTGTCGGACCGAGGTTTCAACCGCCAATTTTTGGAGGCCACAAGTGGCGGTATCCCTCTGGGTGAATTAAAACGACCTCACACGACCTCATCCCAAATGGTGGTTTATGTGGGGCATATCCCTCCAACCACCTTATTTGAGGCTGGTGAAGCATTATAATTCACGATCCCTTCAAGACGACGGCTGCTCGCCGCCAGGTCCTGGACACCGCGGAGAAGATGAGCAGCTGCCCCGCGCTCTACGGGGGGGACCTGCAGCGCCGGTCTTTACTGCGGAAATACCTCGACCAGGAAAACCCCCCCCCCCCCCCGGCACGTTTGGATTGATTTTGTTTTTGCTTGTTATGTTCGGTTTGCCTGGTTTGTAAGTGGTTCACCGGTGTGTCATTGGCGAATTTCGCGGGAATCTTCCTTCTGCGGATGAGATTTGTGTCACCCGAATCGGCGTTTGTTTTGCCAGGTTTGTAAGTTCAGCTGTGTTGTAGCTCACCAATCGCAAGATTACCTCCGAACCTAGGTTACCAAGAACTTACAAAGTTGGGTTTCTTTGTGGTTTCGGTTCTGTCTTGCACGAAGTCGCTTGTGCTCGCTTCGCAGCTTTGGCTTTGGCGTCTGGCGTTGGCCAAGCTTGGCGTCGTTTTTTTTCTTCTTCTTGGGCCTGGAGCGGGTAGAAGGTTGCGGAAGGTTTCCGGACTGGGGGACTTGCTGTTGGGGGGGACTATGGGAGGCCTGCAGGTCCGAACGAATGGAGCGGGGTTGGGGCCAAGCTGGAGGTCGGGAGCGGGTTCTGGAAGGTTCCAAGGGTTTGGACATGGTGCGTATGGGTTGGTTGGTTTGGTTGGTTTGGTTTGGTTGGTTTGGTCTGGTTGGTTTTGCTTGGTTGGCTTTTGTTTGTTTTGGCTTTTGTTTTCCCTTAGGAGCGCTTCTTGGCAGACATGGAGCGGTGGATCTTCGCGCCGGCCAAGAAGGCCAACAAGATGCGCTGAGGTACAAAGAGATGCGCCGCTTGCGTGCGGAACCGCGCGGCTTCGGCTGCTTTGCAAGCTTCACCGGCGGAATCTGCCGTTTGATTGCCACGTTTGGGTATTGGCAACCCGAGCTTTCAGTGATCGACGACTGGCACAGTATCCTAAGGGTTCATTTGAGCCGTGTGAAGACATTGCTGTCAGCGCTCAGGTGAGCAAGCTTCAGATGGGATCGCTCTGAGCGGCCCCCAACTTTGCGTGGGGATGCTATGTGCAGCAGGTCTTGCTGGTAGTGGCAAATGAGCATTTGCTACTACCACCAAGACCTTGCAGCTAGCTTCTCAGGCTTGGAGAAGGGGTGTGTCTTTTTTAGGCGACCCCAACAAATTGTGGTTTTCCTTTGGGGACGGCTGCAAAACCACCAAAGGGGTACCCCCAAAAACGACACACCCAAATATGTCCGGGCGGCGATTCAGCGATTCAGCTGGACGCTGATGCAAGAGTCAAAGCAAATGGCTAGCCATCAACTTGGGTGCCAGAAAGGGCGCAGAACTCCACGCTGGTGTGTGTGTGTGTTGTGTGTGTGCATACATATATATATATATATGCATATATATATATATATATATGTTTTTGCAGGGTTTGCCTTTTGACCCTTTTTGGGGAGAAGGGGACCTGCTTCGACACGGCGTGTTGCATCTTCAAGCAGAAATTTGTCAAAGGCAAAGTCTCGTAGCTGAAGTGAGCCAGACGTGCCGACCGGGGCGGCCACCTTGCGTCCATGTGCCTGTAATGCAAAACTCGTGAAGCTGTCAGAAATGAAAGGGGGTTGGGTGTACCTGGAAACGTCCTTTTTTGGTAAACGGAAGCCAGGAGTTGTGAGGTTCGAACCCCAGCAACTTCAGCAGATCTGAAAAAGAAGTGGTTTCGGGTTGCACTGCGCCACAAAGCCGGTTGACGGTTGACTCACGGGTTGATGGCATCCCCCCTTTTGGCTGGTTTTAAACGGAAATCAATAGGAAAATCACCCTTTTTGGGGGGACCGTCAGAATAATAAGATATCAACATGCCGTGTGTGAGGTGGCACAGGGATCCATGTCCAACCGGTTCAATCGCGGAAAGATTCGAGTGCGGGAAGGCCCGTCGGTTGCGCCAGAGAGACGGACTGAAGCAGTAAGACGTTCGATCCCGTTTCATTCAGAATACAAAGTCGGCGTGTATCTTTATGGTTTTCCTTCTGGCGTCCTTTTAAAGCCACAAATACCAAAAAGCAGACACACCCAAAATCGGTGACGTCGCAAATGGAACTCTGAGACTCTGAGCCCTTTGGGTCAGTTCGACCATTGCTTTTCCGCAGCATTGGCTTCGAACACGAGACGCTGCAAGCGAATCCATTTTGTTTCTGAAATTCTGCGTCTCAAACTTAGGGACAACATGGTTGGTTCCCCCGTTGCCCTTCAAACCAGTCTGTGTTGCAGAGTTCCAGCCTTAGAACCGCACCCTGGTTCTTTGCACCAAAGCGCCTCCCAACAAAAGAGAAAACACATGGGTGTCTTTTTAGGGGGGACCCCACAAAATGGTGGTCTTCCTTCTTCTGGTGTTGCCTTGGAACAAGCAAACAGAAGTACCCTCAAAACCAGTAGAAAAAACAATCAAATCTTCGGGTTGTTCTTTTGGGGTTTAACGGCTGTTTGGACACTCCCAAAATCCGTGGCAAGATTGGTCCATTGAGAGGAACTAGGCCCAGCGATGCAGCTAGACCGAGCCAAGCAAAGCTAAGTGGGTCATGGAGAGCCATGCGCGTCTTCACCATCGAGCTGGTGGTGGATCATGTCAAGGCAAGGGTGTTCGTCGAGGGCCGAATCCCAGCCGTCCGGTTCCTTAAAATTCTTAGGGTTCTAGTGTTTCAGTTTCAGTGGTAGTTTCCACTCAACCAGTAAAAGTTAGACTTTGAGCAGGGGATCTGAGGACAGCCCAGTTTTGAGGCGGGGGCGTTATTTCGTGCGGAATGCGCTCCAAAATGCCTCCCAAAGCCTCAAGTGAAGCAATCCGCCGGAAGCCCCAAAAAGGGCAAGAGCACTCCCAAGTGAAGGCCCAGAGTTTCCGACATCTGCCATTTCAGTCCTAAGAACCTGAATAGAACCGGGCTCACTTTTTCCATCACAAGTGACATCATAATTTGTTAATGTTGAAACGCATGTGGAAACATGAACTGTGTTTGGAATGCTTGACCACAACGGCATGTGCCATTTTGGCTCAAGCATTGTCTGGGTTCTTGGAACCCAATCTGTTTGAAAAACTTTGTGCTTTGACACTTTCGAACCTAACCCCGATCAAGCAATGGCTTCCTCGGCAACCTCGGCCACTTCCTTTGAGCTGATTGAGGACCAGACACTCACCGTGGAGGAGGTTGAAATGGCCAGCCAGGAGGCCCAGGAAATTCGCACACGCGAGGCGGCAGTGGCGGCCGGCTTGGTTTTGGACGAGCCCGCGGCCCCCCCGTCGGCTTCGGCTACCGATGTGATGAAGGACCTCTCCAGTGCACTGGAGCGTCTCCGTGTGGCTTTTGCTACACCGACTTCCGGCTTGGGTGCCACTGGCCCCGCCGAGGAGGATGACAAGGACATGGAAGACGCGGACGTCACGGAGCGGGCACAGACGCCACCCACGAAAAGGCTGAGGGGTTTCGTGGCGGCTTCCCAGAAGACCACGGCTCAGGTTAACAAACCGGTCTCCTTGGTGCCGGTTGAGGGCCGACCCGGTTATTTCAAGCTGGTGGACCTCCCAGACCTTTTCCCAGTCCTTCCGGCATCAGCGGCCACTTTGCTAAGGGACATCACGGTGGAGGAGGCGGTCTCCTTGTTCCACAAGTTTGTCGGGAAGAATCTCACGGAGGACCTGGTGATTCGCATCCTGGAGGCTTATGTCCCGATGAAGATCCAGATCCGGCAGGAGGAGGTCTGGGCCTCGCAGTTCCAGAGGAACAAGGCGTGCATTGGCACCCAGCGAATGCACAGGCTCGATGCAGGCCATTCCGATTACAAGTTCATGTGCAAGGCATGCGGTACGGGGTGGCCAGAGGCAGCCAAGCAGTGCTGGGTCTGCCCAGGCAAGGGGTTCGTCCCCTTCCAGGCACCCTCGGCCACCTACGAGGCGGATGGCATCACTTACAACCTGCTCATCGTGGAGGGCAAGCCGACCTGGATCCAGCAGCGGGAATGGGGAAGCCTGGGTGCCGCTGGCCCCGGTGGTACCCGGGCACAGGCCGACCGCAACTTGGTGGACGGCACGGACTCTGGAGGAGGCCTCGGCCAGGCGGCGGCACAAGGAGTTGGTCACTGAGGAGATGCTGGACAATGAGATGGCTATCCTGGCGCCCCTCCAGGAGGGCATGCAGGCCCTGCCGTCAGAGGAGGTGGCCAACAACAAGGGCAACCTGGAGCGGTTCAAGGCCAAGCTGAGAGACCAGTACTTGGAGGGGAAGGGCGTGGACGCCAGCCAGGCATTGGCTGAGGCGATGGGCTCCATTCAGGAGGCTCAGGCGGCGAACAAGCGGAGCCAGGACACCCTTGAGGCAGGCCCTGGAGAGGGGGCTGTTCTGCCCCCTGGAGCTGGATGACCCCGAGGACATCCCCCAGGTGGGGGACATCAAGGAGAAGTATGTCCCCTACATCAGGATGCTCAGAGCGTCGCAGAACCCATGGCACCAGGAGGCGCTGCTGGAGGAGCACCGGCGCCCGCCAAGCGTGCCACTGGCCCCGGGGGGGACCAGCCAATGTCACAGCAAGACCTGGACTCGGAGGAGGGCAAGCTGTCCTTGATCCTCTGGGCGATGAAGAGGCACCAGGGAGAGCTCCGGATGTTTGGGGGGATTTGGAAGAAGCATGCAAGCGGTGAGATCCTTTGGGGCGCTGACCAGCAGTTTAAGCTCACGCCGGAGGAGCTCCTGGCCCTTGAGCGCAGGACTCACCCACTCACGTGCGAGCAGGACCACATCGACCCAGTCATCTACACGGCCTTGGAGATCCGAGTGCAGGTGAACCGGGGCGAGCGCCCGGCGCCGGAGCAGGTGGTGGGGAGAAGAGCGAAAGGTGATGGGGTGTTTTGGACCAGACAGACGAGAACGTGGGACCTGCCGAGCCTGACGGGAGTGTACGCCCACAGGTTCACTTTCAAGTACATCTACTCGGCCTGGACCACTTTCCCGTTGATCGTGAAGACGCAACGCCGGGGCCGCAATGCGGAGGGCTCGACCTCGGACAAGTGGATGGGCAACATCCTCCAGATGAGGAAGGAGGCGGTGCCCTTCCTGGAGAGCCTGGGCATGAATGGAGCTACATCTTCAAGGAGATGGGGACATTTTTGGCGGCCAAGAATTTCATCGTCAACTGCCCGTTGCCCGTGATGGAGATCCCAGTGGCCCCCATCCATGACAGTAAGGAGGCGCTGCGTTTCAGGGCGGTGTGCGACGAGCGGATCACCCTCCCGCTGGCATCGCTGAAGGCCTTCGACTCGGTCTACACCAAGTTGGTGGCGGGCCTGAGGAAGTCTTCAATGGTGGAGGTGAAGGACAACTGGCGCTGCAACGTGGTCCATGACTGGGTCGAGCAGGTCCCGCAGGAGGCGGCGGGGGCCTTGTACGACAGGTTGGGCTACTCCCAGGACCTCATCCGGCAGCTGGGTTGCTCCCCCCCCTTGGGTGCCTCTGGCCCCGGGGGAGGAGCGGCCAAGGAGGCGGACCCCAAGGCCAAGCGCACACCAGACCAGGGCACCAGGCGATACCCGCCCATCACCACGGCCACGGTCACGGCGGTCGCGGGCCGGAAGTACATCAACAAGCACTTCCCCAAGGAGACAAAGCATGTGTTTTGGGCCTCCGTGGAATGTGGCTTGGTCTTGCCCAGCATCAGTGCCTGGGAAGTGGTGAGAAAGGAGAAGTTCAAGACCACCGGGGGCTATATGTGCAGATTTTGCAAGGGCTTCTGGAAGGCGAGCCGCGGGGGGACCAGGCTGCTCCAGATCACGGGGTGGCACAAAGACAAGGCCACATGCTTGCAGCTGGTGATGGACGAGCCCCCGGAGCAGCTGGAGTTCTACAAGAGGGTGGAGCCAACGGAGCCTCCCAGGGATGAGAGGCTGGTCCTGGGCGATGTGAGCACCCCCCGCATGCGCTTCAGCTCCTCGAATGGCCTGGGGGATGTCTCCACTGCCTTGTGGTCGGTCATCCTGAGCAACCCGGAGAAGTCGGGGCTGGCGGCAATCCACTCGGTGGCAAAGGAGGCGATCCTGAAGGGAGAGAGCCGCTAGGTTTTGTCTCACAGCCCTTTCGGATGCGGGAGTCGTGTGATCCCTTCCCGCCGGGACTTGGGTGCCTTTGGCCCCGTCTCCGGTGCGGGGAGGGTTAGGGGTTTCCTTTTGGGTTCATCTTTCACCATTGTTTCCCCCCTGTTCAACACGTCACGACAGCCTGATCGCCTCGACCAGGAGGCCACATGCATTGGCTGCCCCAAGGACGGGCCATATCAGCCACGGTTCGGAAAAGGTGGCTGCGGCTGACTCTTGGTTTCCTTGAGGTCCCCTTGGGGTTTTGGGGAATCCCCCGCCGGGTTGGTCTCCCCCCCTCCGTGCTTTTGTCTGGGGGTTGATTTTTGCTCCATCTGCACTTGGCATTCTGCGCGTTTGGAGCATGCATGCATTATGCCGCGGTTGGGTCCCGGCCGTTCGATAGGAGGCTCGAACCCCCCCTTTTTCATCATGACTAGGGTTTCTACCAAGTTTCTTTTGCGCCCGCCTTACACACGTCTTTGGGACCGCATTCCAAGGGTCCTATGGGACACACTGGCGGATGAGTCCTTCTCCCCGAGACAGACGGACGGGGAGCTGTTGGTCCTGATGCGCCTGCGCCATGGCACGGAGGAGGAGGGGAGGAAGCTGGGTGGGGAGCCGGCAATCCGCTTCGCCCAGCTCCTGGAACTCTCGGGCATTCCGGTAGGGCAAGACGACCAAGTGGTCCCGACGGACTACTTCAACGGCCTGGTGGCGGCGGCGGGCAGGCTTCCCCAGCCTCTGTCCGCGGCGGACCTGGCCGACCTGTGGGATGGCGACGGCGGATGGCAAGCCGAGCGAGAACTTTTCCCCGCTGGAGAATGAATGGGACCGCCAGGACCAATTGAGGTGGTTCTCACGAGATGACCCACCCCCACTCCAACAACCGGAGCTTCTGAAGTGGAGGCACTGGCGCCCGGGCAAAATAAGGGAAATGGAGCCCACGACCCAGCGAGCGATGGAACTCCATATGCGCGGGAAATGGGCGGAACGGCTCCTTGCCCACTTCGCCCCGTTTGCGGAGCACATTGCATACATGCAGGACATCCTGGAGAAGACTTCCGCAAGGAGGCATTGGACCTCCTGGGGGACAGTAGGTTCCGGACACTCAGGCAACATTGCCTGGTCTACGAGAGTCTCCGGAAGAGAGGCTTCACAGTGATTCCATGGCAGGAACGACATGTCCGCTCTCTCCTTAACCAGCTTGCCGAAGAGGACGTCACCCCGTGCAAGCTACGGCAGGTGTGGAACACCCTCAAATGGTTTTCCAAGACCTTCGGGTTGCTGAAGATAGACGAGCTCCATCGCCTCAAGTCCAAGAAGAGCTCGTTGGAAGAGGCGCTCACGGACACGGTCACCCGGCCACAGCGCAAGGCGGTGGTCCCCAGCAAAGAGGTCATATGGGCCCTGGAGGAGGGGGCCGGCTACGATCGCCTGGGTGCCACCGGCCCCGGTACGCAGGCGGCCCCGGGGAGGAGCAGACACGAGGTGCTGGACGCTTTCATCCTGGGTTTCGCTCGGTTCCAAGTTGGGTGCAGCGCTCGTTTCAATGACCTACAGCATGTTCACCCCAAGGACCTTATCCACACCAGCAACACTGTGGAGCTGAAGGCCTGGCAGACCAAGACGGTCTCAGCAGCACGAATCAACCGCAACCCGGTCCCCTTGATTGCTCCGAAGTACAGCTTCACGGGGATCCCCTGGTGGACTACCTGGGTGGCCTCGGTCAGGCGACTGGTATCCGAGGAGGCATTCCAGGACATGCACTACTTGCTCCCGACAGTGAGCAAAGACTTTGCAGGGCTGATCCCGAGACCTTCCACACCGGAAAGGGCTCTGAGATGGCTCAAGGATGCTATTCTCCGTCGGGGAGTTACCCCGCGGTTGGTGAAGCCGCTGACGTGGCACTCATTCCGAGTGTTCATCCCGGACTGCGCTTTCCAGATGGGGATCCCCCGGAGCGCCTGCATGTACTTAGGCAACTGGCTCACGGAGAGCACAGCAGACGTCTACGTGCGGGAGAAGCGCAACGTTGTTGTGGAAATTTGGGGCCAGGTAGCGCAGAAGGTCCCCAACCTGAATCTCGGACCAGGCAGGGAACGCAGGGAGGACTTGAACCACCCGGACTGGGGGGACCCGCTCCCGCCACCAGCAGTGGACATCACGGACGCAGGACCGGACGGCCGCAAGGACCAAACCGAAAGGGAAGGGGAGGCGTCCCCCACGGTACCCTCAGGGAGCGCGCCATCGACTCGCTCATGGTCATTGGTGGAACAGGGACCCCACCAGTGAAGGCCAAGGACCTGTTTCCCGCCACCCCGGACCTCCCCCTTCGTGTGGTGGCGGCGGTCAAACGCACAGGCAACGCCGGCCAGTCCAGAATCCACCTGCTGAATGACGAAGGCACGGCCTCTGTGCTGGATTACATGACGGAGCAGGAGGCCTATGGCAAGTGCGAACGTTGCTTCAAGAGGTATGGCTTCCCGGCGGACTGGGTACTGGAGCCTGCGGAGGTCCCCACACTGCAGGAGGACTCGGACTCCTCGGCGGACTCGGGCTCTGAAACGGATGACTCTGTAGACACCCAGTCGGAGACCGAGGTGGTGGCCCTACCTTTGGCAGCCTAGGTGCCCCCGGCCCTGGCGACCGGGGGGAGGGGAGGCCCAGGACAGGGCCCTGGCCACCCTCAGCACAGACTGGCATCCTTCGGAAATGGCGGGTGTGCCAGACTGTCCTTCGGAAATGGCCACACCCGTTCTTCAGTTTTTGAGAGTTTGTGGTGGGTGGCCCATGGGGCCCACCCAGCCGTTGACATCTGACAGGGGAAGATGAGTCCCTGGCACCAACACATTGCTTGGATAAAAGAGTTATCGCTTGCTTGTGTGGTGCCGTTTGGTTAGCTTACATACACTTTGTTAATGTTGAAACGCATGTGGAAACATGAACTGTGTTTGGAATGCTTGACCACAACGGCATGTGCCATTTTGGCTCAAGCATTGTCTGGGTTCTTGGAACCCAATCTGTTTGAAAACCCACCCACCCACACCAAGGTAAGAGGTCATGGCGGCTGCGCCCGCCAAACCACCGGAGGAGGTCCCAGCGGAGTTCAAGGAGGACGTGGCAAAGTTGCAGAAGCCACTGGCGGCCATCCTGGTGGGCAAGGAAATCCCCTGGGTCATCCAGGCGGCTCTGGGCGCATCGGGCTACGTCACGGTGGAAGACCTGGCGGATCGCTGGAACACCCCGGCGGCGGCTAGGGACAATGGTCCCCGGGACCTGGGATTCCAGGATGGAGAGAATGGGTTCAACGCCCAGACCTCGGCCTTCACGGCGATGCGCCTCCTTCAGGCAGTTCGGGTGGCAGCCAACTTGGTCCGGGGGGGCAACCAAGGTGACCACCCGGCGGGCCAGGCGGGCCCGACAAAGGCTCCCTTGGAGGTCCTGTGTGACAGGCGCCAGCTGGAAGATGCTTACGTGGCCACGCATGGGACCCCGAAGCCGAGGTTGGAGTTCCAAGGTAGTGATGGCTACCTCAAGAAGCAATGGCGCATGATTGCCAAGGGCGAGCTGGGCTACATCCCGGCAAAACACATCGTGAGCGCGCTCCCGGAAGAAGGGGAACGCCCCTCATCCACCCACAAGAAGATCACGGTGGACGGCTGGGACAGGGAGGATGAAGAAGAGGTGAGGAGCCACCCTACATCTCGGCGCCAGCTGGAACGATTGCACCTGACCTTCAGGACGACGCTCCTGATGTGCACGGCAGCACTGCCGCAGTTTGGCAACCTGAGGGTCACCAAGGAGGAGTTGGATGACTGGGAGCGACACCACCTTGCTGTTCGCAGAGCGCAATGCATGGCGCAAGATTCACGAGATGGTGCACCAGGGCACCACTCTCTCCGAAGCCCTCAAGAACATCAGGGGCGACTTCCTCTTCTGGCAACGGGAGGTCCATGAGCACCTCAACAGGGCGCCGGAGAAGGGGAAGAGCAAGAGCAAGGCACCCAAGGTGTGGCAGACTCAGTGGGAGAAGCCCAAGAAGGGGGGAAAAGGATCTTGGCCCTCGGGGCCGACCCGGTCCAAGCCGAAGGGTAAGGGCGGCAAAGGCAAGTCCCCCAACACCTCCTCGACCCCATGGCCGGACCACTGGGCTTTCAAGAATCCCATGCAGAGATCATCACCTTCACAACAAGTGTTCGGGATCATGCGGCCGATCCCACAACTGCCCTGGGTGTGTGATGCCCCCCCATCGAAGCATGTGCCGCAGGCATGCCCACACCTTCCCAAGTGACAGGAGGCCACTCAGGGTGCCATAGGCCCCGTGGCTTCCTGGTCTCCGATGGGATCACAGGCCACCAGTGCGAGAGTGCACACAGCGCAACCCCACCAGAGCCAACAGCGGAAGGCAGACAGAGCGGGGGAGGCCAGGACGGCCGCAGGTGGGAGGGGATTTCTCCAGGGTGCCCACCGGCCCCGGAAGCCCCTCCACCGAAGAAGAGGAGCGGACCCAGCCAGAGCACTCCAGAAGGGCGGAAGCATCCCTTTCCCCCGCACCCACCGAGGCAGTGGGAAGACCCCCCAGAGAGACCCAGAGGTGAGGATCCGCCCGGCAAGGGGCGTTCCAAGGGCGGGCAGAACCGTCAGGGCAAGCAGCAAGCCCAGGGCCAGATGACCGGAGGGTCAGACAAAGGACACACGGAAACCCCAGGGGGGGCAAGCCCCACTGGATGCAAGACACCCCGGAAAGACTGAGGCTCAGACTGAGGTGGACGCCACGTCCGGTGCCGGAGTCGTCAAAGCCGTCCCTCATCCTGCTGTACGCTGGGAAGGATGATGCGGGGGCCCTGGATGCTTACCTCCATGCCTACAACCCGGCCTTCTCGGAGTACATTTGGGCAGTGGACATCAGGCGAAAGGGTGGAGATCTTGGACAGGACATGCTGGGAGACGAGCCTTACTCTACGATGTGCTCCATGGCCATGGCGGGCAAGTCGCCTTTGTGGGGGGCGGCCCCAACTGCTAGGACGTGGAGCATTCTCAGATGGTTCCCCAAACCGGGAGGCCCGCCGCCGGTGAGGGGTAGGGCGGAGCAGACCCTGTGGGGCTTAGAGGACCTGGAGCCCCGGGTAATGGAGGACACGGACAACGACAGCGTGCTCATGCTCCGGCAGATCTGGCCTACCAGGGACTCGGTCAACTAACGGTCCCGCAGGTGGGCTCCTCCTTCCTGGAGCACCCAATGGACCCAATGGAGTGCAGCAAGAGCCCGAGCGCAGCGAGGTGCTCATCGATCTGGGTCACACGGGCCTACATTCAATGGGCGAACGCACTCCACCACTCCCTCATCAAGTTTGACGAGTGCCGCCTGGGCCAGGTGGTAGTGAAGTCCACGACATTGTCAACGGACCTTCCCCTTCACCATTGGCATGATCTGCGATGCAACCACGGAGCTCACCCCAGGGGGGAAAAGCTCAACTCCAGTGATCTCAGCCGGTATCCAGAGCAGATGATGCAGGGTCTCGCAGCGGCCATCCTTTGCAGAGCGGGTCCCGTCCTGGAGGCGCTGAGGCCGGGGGGCGCAGTGCCCCAAGCCAACGACCCCCCCGAGGCGACAGAGGGAACCATCTCCCATCACGCCGGGGGACAACAAGCGCCAGTCCCTGAGGCTGAAGGCCGGCCAGCAAGCGTTGGCGGGACTAACCTTGGGCTCACTTCCGGTCTCGGCCGCAGACAATCCGGAGGTCCGGACACCAGCGCAGCCGGCTGGCGGGACGGTCGAGCTTCGGGGTGGAACTCTTTCTCCTGAGCCATGGGCACGCCATTGCATGGAGATCTCGGATCGGCCCACCACCCTGCCGATCACGCACGACCCAAATCTCTCCGACAAGGTTATGTACCTCCAGATGGCCTTCAAACAGCGCCCCCTTGGGGACGGGGGTGGGAAGCCCTCGCTTGGACGGCTGGCCCCGTGGACTCGGCCACTGTCCAAAGCAGCAGCGATGGGGGCCAAGATCTGTGTCCTCACTTTGCCATGGGGGGACAAGCTCCAGGAGTCGCTCTCGTTGGGGGACGGGTCACATCCCTTCCCGGAGGATCTGCTGGAGGATATCAGGGAGATCCTTGCGCCGGGGGCAGGCCGACCAGCTGAAGGCCAACCCTTCTTCCTGGACATCTTGCACAGCGTGGCGCTGAACATTCAGGACCCCGACCACCAGTTTCCTCGGGATCTGGAACAAGGGGTCGGGGTCCCACTGGGGGTCACGGACCCACCCCTAGCCTCGCCGGGCATCTGGCCACTCAAGAAGGAGCTAAAAGGGGAGGAGCCGGAGTTCCAGGAACTCCCTCATCCCACGCACGGCCCGGGGTAACTACCCCTCAGCGGATCACTTCAGTGGGCTCATCCGTGGCACATTCCTGGAGGAGGTCCCCATGGGCATGGTAGAGGGCCCCCTCACCAAGGTGGAGGCAGCAGCGCGCTGTGGCTGCAAGATTGAGGACCTTTGTCCAGGACCCCTAGCGGGCATCGACGAAGGGGACAAGATCCGCACCATCTACGATGGCTCGGTGGGCGGGGCCAATGACACCATCAGGAACCAGACGGTGGAAAGGACGACGGCTCCGACGGTGCTGGATGGGGTACAAGCTCTTCATTGGCTACATGCGGCAGCTGCGGAGGGACCTCCCTCTCAGGGTGCCCCTGGCCCCGAGAAGGAGGTCGGAAAACCTCCACCCGAGGGCTGGCTCTGGCCGGAGCGCTGCTCAAGGCGGACGTCACCAAGGCCCACCGGAGAGTGAAGGTCCTCAGGAAGGACTGGCGGTTCCAGGTGGCTTCACTGGGAAAAGAATGGTGGGTGAACAAGGTGGGCACATACGGCATGGCCAGTGCCCAATCCTACTGGGGACGCCTGGCAGCCCTTCTACTCAGGGTCCTCTACGCACTTTTCCAACTTCGTCTTTGTGGATGACTTCCTGTGGCTGCTTCGCAGTGAGGGGGCAGTAAACCTGGCGGTGGCGCTGTTGGCAACGCTCCTGGCCTTGGGCACCCCGCTTAGCTGGAAGAAGACACATTTGGCGGAGGTCAACACGTGGCTGGGCTTCGTGGTCCACCCGAACATCCCGCAGGTTCTCATGGCCGCCAACAAACACATCCTGGTGATGGAGGTCTTGCAGACCATGGTGGAAGGGCAGGCGATGCACTCGAAGGACATCGAGAAGGCCCTGGGCCGCATCCAGTGGGCAACTGCTGCATGTCCGCTGGCGAAGTCGATGCTTCAGCCACTTTGGGCCTGGAAGATGGCCACCACCACGGTGGGGAAACCCCCCAAGGTGGTCAGGATGCTGGCGTTCATGCTGCGGTTCCTCTTCAACACGCCCTTCGTCCAGTACTCCCCTTACTTGCCGAAGTCCTCTTGGTGGGGTTGCAGCGATGCTAGCGCCTCGGACGAAGGACTGGCATTTGTGGGAGGATGGTGCTCCAACAAAATGGAGCCAGAAAAGAAGGAGGTGTACTGGTTCCACGAGCAGATCCACGTGGAGGAGTACCCTTGGGCATTCAAGAATGGGGATCCCAAGCGGAGGATTGCGGCTTTGGAAATGCTGGGCACGCTCTTCCTCTGTAACATGATCCTCACGCACCAAGGCCCTCTGTCCTCCCGGGTCCGACTCCCGGTGGGCAGTGACAATCAGGGCAACGTTATGGCGATGCTCAACCTTGGATCCAAGAAGCCCTACACCGCGGCGATCCTGATGGAGCTGGTCTTCCTGCTCCACACCCATGGCTGCTCGCTGGCGGCCAACCACGTGCCCCGGGAATTCAACCAATGGGCTGATGAGCTGACGCACCCAGATTTCTCTGGGTTCGACCCTTTGCACAGGGTCCCCAAACAGGAACTCTGCGAGGAGTTCGTTTTTCTCCCACGTCTCCTGAATGGAGATGCATTTGATCTTAGTGTGGGCCCACCCATGCTCCCGTGACCGGAGCCGGTGGGTGACTCACTTCCCCTGGTGGCAGACCCCCCTGTGGCCTGGGTGCCCCGGGCCCCGGCTCAGGGGCGGGCGCTATCAGTCTGCACACCCGTTCTTCAGTTTTTGAGAGTTTGTGGTGGGTGGCCCATGGGGCCCACCCAGCCGTTGACATCTGACAGGGGAAGATGAGTCCCTGGCACCAACACATTGCTTGGATAAAAGAGTTATCGCTTGCTTGTGTGGTGCCGTTTGGTTAGCTTACATACACAGAAGAATCTCCCTTGCGGCGCCAGTCCTCGAATCCACCAGGAGACTCACTCATTTCCTCAAGTCCGTGGCAAAAACAGCATATTCTCCTGGTTTGGATTGGTGATTTCTCAGGGGGTCCCCCTTTCTGGTGAGAAAAAGCATCACCTTGGCCCCTGAAAGGTGAGAGACTTTTTGGTGGGGTCCGATGTTTTGGGGGGGAAATCTGGGGAGCCCTGACCACCCAGCTGCCCGGGAAGACGGGAAGACGCAAGACGTCGCAAGACGCAGGGCGCTTGGCGCCCAAGGAGCTCTGAGAGGCATGGGGTCCGTGGGCTTTCGGAGGGCCATGTTTATTTTCCTTCTTTATATATATATATATTCTCACTATCATGGTGATTCTTCTTCTTATCTATGAGTTATTAGTTGTGTGTTTTGGTGATTCGCGGATTTGCAATTTGTCTCCAAGTAAGACTGGGTTGAGTCGGATGCGTTCGAGTTGCCCAGACTGAGCATTGCCGCACTGGCAGTCATTGTTTTTGAACGACCTGTTTGGGCTGACGTAAAACGAACCTGATTCGGCCAAGCCACCGGTGGACGAGAAGCCACCAGTTTCGGCTTCAGAATTGTGGAGACACGAAGTCGTGCTGTTGGGCAACATCAGACCGCGCATTGGTCCAACGGTCCGTCCACAACGGGGCATAGGAAATTTTTGGGGAAGCCAGGCTTTTGAGATTCTGAAGCCATCCTGTCTGCTGCTCAATGACTCCAGGGCTCAACTGACAAAAGCTACGCGAGGATTGCCTTTCAATACGGAGGTCACATCCCCCACTTTCTCATGAAATGCGAACGGTAGGCCGCCGGCGAGTGACGCCATCACCTCTTCAGTTTGACAAACAACGAGAACTGCGTTCTCCGGTGAAAAAGCGCATGGCTTTCTCCCGCAGATTTTCGGTATTGGCGCCTTGTTCCAGTGTCGCTTTGCGATGCTTGGACCAGAGGGCAAACAGCTCCAGGACCAAAGGACGTACAAGGGCCAAGCAGGAGCGTGGCAATGAGGGGATGTGAAATCCCGCTGTGATGCCCGGGAACACAGCTGTCTTGATTTCTTCGGAGACTTAGTCATTGAGACAGCCGATTGCCCGGTGGTATCGCAGGAGTGGTTACAGTTTCCACAATCGGACAGGGAAAGACTGGGGATGCCAACTATTCGGCACCGCCCTGTTTTGACAGTCACGGAACTCAGCCAGGGTAACGGAGGGAATCTTCCAAGAGGCAAATCATAGGCTTCCCATCGGTTTCCGTTGGGTTTCTTGTGACCCTAAAGGACTGAAGCCCCTGGTTGCACGTAGCCCATTTGGAAACAACCCGATTGAGGGAAAAAAACATTTCTAGGTATGCAACCCAAATGTGTCTTTTGGGATTCCACGATTTGTTGAGGGGCAAACTGCGTACACTACTGAACTTCTGCAATAAGTCATATTGTGGCTTGGTCATTGATTTGAGTTGTGCCGTGTCTGATTTCGTGTTGTGTGCTTGTTCTTTTGTCCACCTCTCCGCCCATCCGTCCGTTTGTTTGTCTGTTTGTCCATTTGTTTGTCTGCCTGTTTGTTGGTTGGTTTCTTGGTTTCTTGGTTTCTTGGTTTCTTGGTTTCTTGGTTTCTTGGTTTCTTCGTTTTTTGGTTTCTTGGTTTGTTGGTTTCTTGGTTTGTTGGTTGTTGGTGTCTTGGTTTCTTGGTTCTTGGTTTCTTGGTTTCTGTTGATTGGTGGGTTGGTGGATTGGTTTTGGGACATCGGGGGACCTGGGGATCCAGAGACACGGATGTCCTGCGAGGCCCGGGCTGGCGCTGAAGCTCTTGGACCTCGCGCCTCAGGTGGTGGAGGCAGGGGGCCAGGGCGAGGCGCCTGCCTTGCTGGGGGTTGGGGGGTTGGGGGGTTGGGAGGTTGGGGGGTTGGGGGGTTGGGGGGTTGGGGGGTTGGGGGGTTGGGGGGTTGGGGGGTTGGGGGGTTGGGGGGTTGGGGGGTTGGGGGGTTGGGGGGTTGGAGGGTTGGATTGGGGGGGCTTGGGTTGGGGGGGCTTGGGTTGGGGGGGTTGGGTTGGGGGGTTGGGTTGTTGGGTTGCGGGGAATGGAGAAGGTGGGGCTCCTCCTCCTTCTGCTGCTTTTCCCCCGACTCCTCCTTTAATCATAATCACTCCCACTAGCATCATTGTGGTCAATTTCATTATCACGATTGCCGTCATTGCCACCCCCACTCACTAGCGCCGCCGCCGCCAGCGCTGCTCATGCTCCTCCGCCTGCTTATCAATTGCGGGAAATTGCTGGTCATTTTGTTCCTTGGCATTGTCGTGCTAGTCACGGTGTGCAATTCCTAAGCCGAATGTCAACATTGCAAATTGATTCATGCCGTATTGTTCAAGTTCTGCTCATGCTTATCCCGCCACCGCGATGTCTGTTTGACCGTTTGACCTAGAATTGCAAAATCGCTACCTTGCTCGGCTGCCTGGTCATCCAGGACATAGTCAATATCACATTTCCTTTGTATCTTGAACAATCTCACTGTTCATCTCATCCCCTTGTTTCTTGCACTTCTGGACATCCTGATGAACTTTGGTGTCCGTTGCAGCTCCATGTTTTGACAGTACTTCAGATTGTCCTGATATTTTCTTGACATCCTATTTTCCCAACGCGCCAATTGATTTGTCACTCTTGTCATGATCATCCTAACCGTGCTTTCTTTACAAGAAAAAAAACATGGCATGGGTTTGGGCAAATTCTCGTAAAGGTGGAGTCCCCGGGACACGCCTCTCTCGCCGCGTAGCGGGACGAGCTCCTCGCAGGCCCCTTGCCTCGAGGAGCTTCATGGCTTGGGCAAGGCGGGGCCGGTCTCGAAGCAGCTCAGGCGGATACCCTCCAGCGATTCCATGGACGTGCACAGACCCCTGTAGAAAGACGACTTTCCTCTTAGAAAGGGCCTTTCTTTTTGCACTTCCACGCTAGTTGGTGGGTATGTGCTCTTTAGATTTTCTTGACATGGGAAGAGCCCTTTGAGATAAACCAAAGCGAAGCTGCCCCAACATAGGACGATCCAGTTGGGCAGTGGCGCCCTTTCGCCGTGTTTTGTTTGGACGCGAATCACCAGACGGAAGCAGGGTGTTCATCCTTTTCCTTGGGAAGCCACTAGACGAGATGTGGATCGTCGCTGTCAGGGAGTGTCCAAAAAAAAAGGCACGTTTTGCATATGGGGAACCAAGAGGGCACCGAGCATTTTGGGTAGCCGCCCTGGTTTTCGATCGCCAAAGTCATCCGTCCAGAAGCCTTCCTTTGAAGTTGGGCAGTGGCCGGGTTCCGCAGCGGTGGATCCAAGAATTCGACCCAGGTGTTGGTGGCGACATTGGGCGCATCGGTTAAAATGACCACCCATATTTGGGTGAGTTGCCCCTGATTCTATAGCGGCAGTATGAGTATAGATGGCTATACACATGTCTTTTGTTTGCTTGTTTTGTTTGCTTCGTTTCTTTGTTTGTGTTTGTCTCTTCCTTTCTTCCTTTCTTCCTTTATTTCTTTCTTCCTTTCTTCCTTTCTTCCTTTCTTTCTTTCTTTGCTTGCTTGCTTGCTTGCTTGATTGTTTGATTGTCTGTCTGTCTGTCTGTCTGTCTGCTTGTTTGTTTGTTTGTTTGTTTGTTTGTTTGTTTGCTGGATTGTTTATTTATACCACCGAGTGTTTTTTTTGGTCCGCCTTCAAGGGCCTGTCCTCCCGTGGCTTCTCGGCTGCTGTTTGCGTTGACTTTTTAAGTTTTTGGCACCTTTGTGAAGATGTTTGTCCCTTCCCCACCAACTTCCACCCCAGCTTAATCAGTCTTACTGCTTCACAGGGAGGTTTCCCCAACAAATTCACGGATCCCCTTTCACATGGAGCAAACTGGGCTTTCTCAATCCTGGACTCGCTTCCCTCGCTTCGGCTCAAAAGTCAACCACTGGAACCCATGAAGACGGACGGTGTCTCTGTACCTTCGGCTCAGAAATTTTTGGCGGCCTCAAACATGATGCATACCTGGCGGATTTAGGGGTTGAACTTCAAGGGTCTTCGCTTGCGTTCGCAGAGTTTTCTAGGGCTTGTGCACTCTGAGCCAGGGTTTTTGTAGAAACAGGGGGTAAACTTGAGAACTCACGACACGTGGGTATTTGTCTTGCTGGTGCTTAGTGGAGAAGGAGGGAATGACCCCGGACCCCCGGGTGCATTCCAACTTTCATTCTCTACCTCTCTACTGGAGGACCTAGGCACCGATGGCAAGTTCTTCATTTCGGAGCCTCGGAAATGGGAAAAGGGTCAGACTCCACTCGGCTCTTGTGAGGCCCTGGTCTTCGAGCTTCCTGAGGCCTTGCTGCAGCAGGTGATCCCGCCCCTGCCCCAAGCTGTGCCGTGCGTTTGTCCCCGCCTGCTTCGAGAGGCAGGGAGCGAGAATTGGAATGACCCGAAGAAAAAACATCCAACTGGTGGTTTCCTGGTTTCCTTTAAGGGAATCCCAAAACGGCTCATTCCCCAAACCCGAAAGGTCATTCCCTATTGAGCAACAGCAAGGTTTCGAGGCTTCCCTTTGCACCTTGACAGAACCCAAAGGCCCGCCAAAAAATTGGGGGAGGGGGGGGGGGGTCTCCCGGTTGTTCTTTGACACATACCTGTTGGAACCTTTTTTTTTTTTTGCGAATCCCTTGGTTAAAAGGGGCGAACCTTGTTTCACTGTTTGCCCAATTGCAAGGTTCAGCATGCACAAAGTCAGCTTTGAGCATGTGTTTTGAAACAGGTGGCCGTTTGGGGCAACGGGTAGTTCTAGCTGTGTTTCCATTATGGGGCTTTCATTGAACGGCCCTTTGTTTTGGCTCTCGCAAGAATCATGCCCTGAACAAGTTTGAGCATGGTACAAGCAATGCACGTAACTGATTGGATTTCAATGGACTCCATCAGACGCCACCGCAACAGTTTGCAACAATTGTCAGATGCCCCACTGGGACTGTCTCAAAGTGTACTCCCCAAACTGGGCCTCGGTTTCCCTTCAGTTTACCGATAAAATCAACCTCGAAGGTACCATCAACAGCACATCACACCCATGGTGTTTCTCGAAATAGGGTTCGCTGGTTTCCTTTGGCCCTTTGAATCCCAACCGAAGGGGGTCCTGTATTTTCAGACACTCCCATTTGCATTTGTTTGGCCAACCGGACCATGTTTCGCATCGGGCCAAAGTGTGTAGATCTAAGGCTGTGGATCATGCTGCTGTCGCTGCAGCCGAGTGCGGATTCGGCCAGGCGGGGCGTTTCTCGAGGTTGGTGTCCTCTTGACTTCTTTTTCTTGCTGGTGCTCAGCAGGGGATGAGAAATGGAATGACCCCAAGAAACACCTCCTATGGTTTCCTTTAGGGGAATCCCAACGCGGGTCATTCTCAAAACCTCGAAGGTCATTCCCTACTGAGCGCCAGCAAGTTTCAACCCCCAACGGTGGATGCCGTGGTTGGTTTACTTGCAATATGGCGAACGGGGCATCCGCCGGCTCCAAGCCCAGTTTAGACGGGGTTTCTGAACAGATCAATGGTTGAGAACGGAAACGGCACCACTCCTTTGCAAACCACAACCAACCGCAACACCCTGCCACAATTTTCGGTGTCTTACCGTATAAGAAAGGTGGACAAACTTAGTTGCCCTCTTTCTGTTTTTTCTTTTCACTTGTGGTCCTTGTCACTTTGGACCAGCACACCACTTTTTTTTTCTTCTCCAAATCGAGGTCCGCTGAAAATGCTGGCGTGTCGCCAAACCCCCAAAGGCTGGGACTCCCCAAAACGGGCTTCTGGCTTTTGATAGGACGGGCGCCCTAGCAGCCTCTGCGGGCTTGGACATGCGCCAGGAGGCAACGTCTTGGGGGCGGGGTTGGGCGGAGGGGAGTGGGGCGGGTCCGGCCCCAAAGAAACAACAGGTGGGGGGGCGTCGGGACCCAGCGTCACAGGAGCATCTGGCATTTGATGCCGGAGCCAGCATCACACTTGCTCAATCTTTAAACCTTAAGTTAGAACCCCAATTCTTCGCTGCTTGGGGAAAATTCAATGTAGTAAGTAGTCACGAGGATGGCCCATGTGGGTATCACCGTTTTTTCTCACTTCCCAAGTCACGAAAGCTAGCTTTAGCTAGCTGAAGTTTCTCCTTGCGTAAGCAAGGTAAGGGGCTCAAATGCCGAAAGATTCGATTTTTTCAACCTTATTCAGGCTCGATTCCTCCCTGGTCCATCCCCCCCCCGGGCAGTGGCTCAGTGTTCAGCAGTCTCGGTTTGCCCGTTTTGGACTTGGTGCTACGAACTTTTACATGTTCCACCGATTCAGCTTGTTCATTTGAGACCTCAGTCTTCTCAGTAAACCACCTCGCAAGAATCGTTGCACACGCAGCATGCAGAACCCAGAGGTGCTTTAAGACAGCTTCTGACGCCTCTCGTTGTTTTTATTTTTCAAGGTTTGCCACGCCACCATGTGCGTTTGCGTGTCGCATCCTACGAATCTTGCCGGGCCTCTCGTTGTACACAAGCTACCCATGAATCCACTCTGTCACCGACCCATCTCATGCAACAACTGCTAGCTTTCGTTCACCCGCTCCTCAAGTTGGTAACCATGACGTTGCAAGCAACAAGTTGATGTTTTGTTGGGCAATCCACTCAGGAAGTGCGGTTTTCACAAGGCTCATTGTCTTGACGGCTTTTGGGGTAGCAAAGTCAGAGCACTTCGTTTTCTATCCCCTCAATCACTTGGATGATTTGGATTATGGCAAAATCACCGGGCCAAATCTCGAGGGTTCGAAAGTTGCCCCGGAACCGGGGCTGAAGGGACCCCCTTTTCTTAGAGGTGGCCGGGATGCCATGCAACTCAATAGGGGCTTTAGACAAATCCATGAAAAGGTTTCATGACCATGACTCGCAGATTCGGGAGGTTTGACCATGGCACATGTGAGGCCTACACCTTGGCCTAGACTTGGTTTCCCTCTGGCAAAGCCTGGCGTAAGTACGGGTCAATCAGCTCTCAAGGATATCTGGTCTTGGTTCTGGTGCCTATCATTGTTTAGCCGTCAAGACATTGGTTTTGAACCAAGGAAGGTGCGTGGGTGCGATGTTTGGGCCTCTGCCTTCCCCTGCCGCAAGTTCAGCGTCCTGATCCTTTTTGCTTTGAAGAAATCGTTCCAATTGATTCGGGTTTGGCCATTATGACATTGATTTGGACGGGACGGGAGGTCTGATCGGCATTTGACTGTTCCGTCAATCACCAAAAGTAGTCCCTTTCCAATTTTAGGACGCCCTCCAGTCCCTTCAAGACTTGATTGCCCTCGAAAGCCATCCCCAATGGGGGGTTCCAAAGGGGAAGTCCGCTTCAAAAGCACCTCCAAACGCAGAAAATCCCTTGAGACTTGCCATTTCACCAAGAGGTGGGTGCAGGGACCTGTGTCAGTCCGAGGTGGCGGCTGCTGTGCAGAGGGAGGCACTAAGCAGACGCCTCAAGCCTCGCTTTCTTTCTGGATGGGCAAATGAAACGGGGACCTTGTTTTACTTGCTGGTTCTCTAGGCAGGGAACGAGAATTGGAATGACCCCAAGAAAAGCCATCCCCTATGGTTTCCTTTGAGGGAATCCCCAGGTTCATTCCCAAAACCCGGAAGGTCATTCCCGACTGCGCACAAGCAAGTTTACCACCTGACCCGAATGAATAACCTCCATTGATTGATAGTAGGTGGTTGAATTGGGGCGGGTGTCCAATTCCTTTTAGTAGGGGTGTTTATCAAAGAGTTCGATTTATTGATCTGGGTTCACCACCACCGGGTTCACCACCATCGGGTTCGCACGGCTTGGGTTTAGACCGTGCTATGGCGAGATGTCGCCCTGGTTTTGCAATCTGGCAAACCCACAAATGTATTTTTGGAGTTCTAAATTCCAGTATTGTACCTTTGTTTTGCAGGGTCACTGTTATCAGCCTTTGTGTCTTCGGAAATCGAAGTATCCCTGTCAAAGAGCATGTCGATCTTTTATTTTCAGTGGTTTGGGCTCAGTCGACAATCTTCCAAGCAATCACAGCCCTGGCAATGGGAAGTCTGGATGGATGCAAGAGGCGCTTGTTTTGGAGGGTGAAACCGCAAACCCCTGGTACGCGGTGTGACATATTCGCATCTTCCGATAGCCTCACAAGTCTTTTGGCTGGCCAGCTTCGTGGAGAAGTTCGCCAAAAACCCCGGGTGAAGGGATGCGTGTTGCCTTCAATTTGAAGCCTGTGGTGGGGGTGCATGCCGTTGCTGACAAAGCCAGAATTCAGGTGTGTCTCTTTGAGGGTGCATTTGGGTTGGTGTTCAAGGAACACCAAAGGAAACCACCATTCATTGTGTCAGTGTGTGTCTTTGCACTTCTTCTTTTTTGTGGAAGGTGATTCGTGCGTGATCAGCATTCACATCATTGGCATCACCAGCATCACTGGCATCACCAGCATCATTGGCACCAGCAGCATCACTGGCACCACCAGCAGCGCCAGCATCGTTGGCATCCTTGGCGTTGTTGACTGCTGGCCGCACCAGCATCTTTGGCATTACTGGCATTGCTGGCATCTGGCATTAGCCATTTGCATCCTCACCTGCCATTGCACCATCATCGGCACCGCCACACACACACACACACCCACACACATCACCCTTTGCATTCACACGCATTATCCACAACAAAGTTGGCCCGGATTAGCAAACCCCAGTCTGAACTGGGGGGTGTCCCCCTCCAACAGTGATGAATACTCACTAAACACGCTGTTAATAAACTATCTCGGCTTCCCCTTACGCGGTTTCCGGCGAGTCAGCTGAGGCGCACCGTCACCCACCTTCCGGCGTTGCAGCTTCGGGACTGGGAGTCGCGACAGTGGGGAACTGCATTTGGGTTGTCTTTTCTTGAGGGAAGCCCCCAAAATTGGTGTTTCCCAAAAAAACACCAACCGAAAAGGGGCCCCCTTACACCAAAAACACACCCGTTTCGTTGTGAGACGATGTTTGTAACATCTGGCGGACCCCGGGCGCATGGATGGGTTTGACCTGGCGAGGCATTCATTTCCCGAAGTGGGGACAAGGAGAACGTGGACCTTTAGAAACAGTTTGGCTTTGGGCCACAGCGAGATTTCAAGCGCTCAGAAAACACCATGTTCCCAAGTTGCGAGTGAGGTTCCAATTTGGGTATTGTTGCCATTTGCCATGGCTCGATTTTGGGAGCCCGCTTTTGACCCGCACTCATGTGATTCGATTCTTTGTCAGATTCCTCGGTGGCTGGATCCAAGCGGTAGGCGGGCCCTCAAGTGTCCAGATCCGCCACTTGCTGATTGATTTTCGAAATTCGTTGAAGGGTTGCAGTCGCAAGCCCTCAACATGTAGTGGCCCAGAGGAGGTAGTTGCGACTAGTGGAAGACAGGCCCAATAGGGCTTCACCGTGTGCCAGGAAGGGATTCGCACCATGTCTCAACAAAACATCCCCGTTTGGCTCAGTTTCTGGCTGCCGGGGACATTTAGGGAACCTTACTCTTACTG
This sequence comes from Effrenium voratum, assembly GCA_963377175.1. Taxonomy (NCBI): domain Eukaryota; class Dinophyceae; order Suessiales; family Symbiodiniaceae; genus Effrenium; species Effrenium voratum. Next base: position 18,568 of record CAUJNA010000821.1, on the reverse strand, counting down.
AGCCAAAGCTTCGCTTGCGCGGCTTCGCCCGGCAAGCGCGTCCTCGGGTCCTCGGGATCGTCGCCGGCCGCCCGCAGCCACCAAAATCGGCCGCGAGATGCTTCTTTGGGTTCGGATTCTTTGAGGCTCAGTATGGAACCACTGGCTTGAACCAGCAAGTCGCACACCGCGCATCTCGCATCACTCTCGGAGAACTCGGGCGCGATCCGGAGCGCCATGTTCAACTACGAGGCAGGAGTTCCTGATTGGTATGGGGCCCCCTGGACCTTCGATACATGGCAGGTTCAGTGGAATGCACTGGTAGATTGCAACTTGGGAAATCCAGTGACACCTCTAAAAGACTGAATTGCGGGTGGAAAATGGGCTTTTTGTTTGAGGGTGCCTGGTGTTGAAAAAGTTTCAAGGGAAGCGAACAGAAAGCCACCAATTTGGAGGGTTCCCCCGAAAAAGACACACCCAAAAGGGGCTTACTTCCATGGGGGATGTTGAATTTTGACAGTGCCTTGTACAAAAGTCCTCAAGGCGGAAGAACCCAGTAGCAGGGAAGTGGAAAGGGTGGCGAACTCATGTCAAAAGGAATCCCAAATTGTTCAGCCTACTGGGTTACCGGCGTGTTTTTTGGGAGCTGTTGCTTTTCAGCTTCCTGATTGGTGGTTTGGATTGCGATTTGAACCCCTTCTTGAAGAGCGGTAAGTGGAAGCCCCCTCCAATCCAAACCCCCGAGGCTCCAAGTTGGGCAGGTTGTGGCGCCGGCGGACCTCGGCGGCGCGCTGGTGCGCGAGGGCAAGAGCCGGGGGCTAGGCTTCGGTTGACACGGGTCGCCAGCGAGAGAGAGGTCGCGCGGGCTGAAAGGGGAAGCCAAAAAGCGGATGGGTTTTCGTTTCGCGGTTTTCCTCGCAAAGGACACTAAAAAGGGATTGAAGGTTTTTCGTGTCGTTTCCAAACCCCCAATTAGGAATTGACAGGTCCAGATTTTGGACCCTGGTCGACACCTTTTGAAGATGAAAGGGGATCGCAAAAGTGTCGGAACCCTTTTTTACGACCCTCGGGGGTGAGGTCAATTTACTTTTCCGGTTTTGTCTACTTATGGTTCACTTGTGAGGGACCACAGTGAGGCTCACCCTAAACCTAGGCTCCAAAGCAGAGTTGATGAAGGAGCTCCGCCTATTTTGCCCCTTTTGTGACTCCCTTTAGAACAGAAGGGGGCACCCTGTTGGTTTTTAAATTGGACGCATTGTTGGAACCATCCCCACATGAGCCAAGCAAATATGATTCCTATTGGGCCAATTGGGATTGAATTCAGGCACCAAACCGCCGGACGCTGTTCGGATCCAAAAGCACTGGCCTTTTTGGGACATTTTGGGACCCAAAGCTGATCCCTGACTTTCCTTCAAGGTCCGAACATGAGGAACCCTTCCAATTTCGACGGCCGTCTTTGTGTAGGGAACAAAGAGTAATGCTGGCCCCGGATGAATATCTATTCAGGGAGTGTTTCCTCAAAAAGCGGTCTGAATCCCCACTAAAAGGAATTGGACACGTGTCCCCCAATCAAAATCAACCAGGGGTTCTACTTAGATCCGGGGTCAGCAGCACCCCATCAACATTTCACTTGCTCAAAGCGAATCGACCTTGTGACCTTTTGGTTTCCCATCTTTATGCCCCAAAAGGTGATCACGTGTTATTTCTGGGTCCCTAAGTGTCCTTTTCTTAGCGGACCGCCCCTCCCTCCCCCAAAATGATGGTTTTCCTTTTTGGTTACTTCCCTCACCCCCCCCCCCCCGCCGCCCAAAAAAAAAAGCGGGTTCCCCTTAAAACCACACCATGATAGTTTTCCAATTGACGGGTTCAACTGGTTCAACCCAAAATACCACACACCCAACTGAGACATGTTTTGGCTCCCTTAGGCCTGAGCTCACAACAGCTCGCGCGGCTGGGCATAGGCAGGGATGGTCTGGGTTTTGGACCACTGTTATGGGGGTTCCTATGGGCAAAATGAGTTTTGACCATGGCACATATGTGCCATGGTCAAATTCTGCCAAGCATTGGACTCCTTCTTGTCGACAACCCTAAGAATCACAAGGTTTAAAGGGTCGATGATCATGCCTACCAACCACAAGCAAGCAGGCCTGTTGACCATGGCAGGTTGGGCCTACATAGATATACCTATCTTAACAGATGCATATGTATTCACGTAACGTATTCGAGCGTTGGATCAACCTTTGCATTTTCATAGTGCCAGGCAAATGAATTCCCATGCAGTGGGCGATGCAATGTTGGCAACTGAAGATGCCGGAACTCACCTTCAGCAGCCTGAAGTTTGGAACGCTTCAGATTAAGGGACATGTCTTTCGTCGCTGGGTTCCCCTTGTTTGCGTTTCCCGCAGAGCATCCCGCATGGAAATTTGGCGCAGCCAACTAGGTACACGCTGTCTGTCTCAAACCAGGGGCCCACAGAAATCTACGGAAAGGTCTTTAATTTTGAGACGCGTGCATGGGTGTGTCTCCTTTTTAAATTGGTACCTTGTTATGTGGCTTTTTGAAGGTCAACCAAAAGGACAGCGACACATGTTTGGCGGGCCCCTCTTAAAAAGACACCCGATGTGCACATTTCGACATACGGGCACTTTCTGGTGGCCAAAGGCCTCCCCAAGGTGAGGTGCAGCAAGGGGCAACCATTTCCTGCCATGTGCTTTGGCATTCGGACACCAACAGGACATCAACCGTCATTTGTATTTTTTAGGAAACACCTGGGCAACGCCCCTTTGAGGCACGGTCCAAAGTGTGACTGTTTGTTTTGGGAATTGGCACCGTTTTTTAGGTTGTCTCGGGGAACACACGGAAAGGGTTCCTGATTTTGAGACCAAAAACACTCCCACCAACAAACATGGAAGTGCACAGACCCCTAGTGGAAAACTACTTTCCTTTTGGTAAGAGGGCCTTTGCGCTTCCATGTCTGGTTGGGGGGTAGATATGAACAGCAAACGGTGGAACCACCCGGTTTGGCGCGTTTTGTTCTTTCTTTTTTTTCTCCGAGCCTCGCGGCAGGTGCGGTGGTCTCTGAGCTGGAGCGCGCTCGGCGTCCCGAGGAGTCAGTCAGGCAACCAATGGTGACATCAACACCCCATTGTTTTGTTGGTTGGATGTCTGGGGTGTTTGTTTCCCCCTTTATACGCCCAATTTGAAGTGCAGATACACACTTATGCTACCCCGCCTCCCAAAACGCAGCTACAGCCTGAAACAAATGGTTGCTTCTGTTGTTTTGGCGGGTAACATGTTAGAGGGGGACCTGTCGGAACACCGGTATTCATGCACAGGGTACCTGCAGAATGAACCTCATGGCATGTTCCGGTGCGGTGCTGGAGGCTGATGCAGGAAGTTTTAGCATGGGCGAGAGTGCACCCCACCCGAGATGATGGAAATCCTCAGAGTGGGTCGTAAACCGGATATGAGTGTCATCTATGTACATACACATTTGCGTTTGCGCTTGTGTATGCTCAACGTCCATGCACAGATGCGTGAATGCCCTAGTTAGGGGTACCTTGATGCTCCGCAGCGGCACAAACATATTTGGCTAGTGTGCATGGCAATGTCATCCTTGCCCTTTTGCATGGTTGATCCGCTTTCGTGAAGCGCAACTCACCGAAAATGGCGAGGGCCATTGCATCAAGTACGGGGCTTCTGTTGAGGGTGTCCTCCGAGCACCTTTGTGGGGTCCATGATTTTGGCACACGCACCTTTGGACTCTGCCTTGTTCTCTCAAATCATTCGCTCCCTCTCTGGTGGTTTTTCCAAGGTCACTGGCCATTGGAGTCGCTGCTGACGTCGTTTTCCCGATTCCTAAAAGACCTACTCCGCCATGGTGTGTCCTTTTCAGGGGAACGTTCTTCCCCCACAAAAAAAAAAAAACAACAACAAAAGAGACCCTCCCAAAAACATTAGTATCAAAACAGAAAGAAAAAAGACACACAACAAACAACATCAAAGAAAGGCTTCGGTGTTCCTTGAAACCCAAGCCCAAGAACTGGATTTCCTCCAGTCGACTTGAGGCGGGCGAGCGGCTTCGCTTCAAGAAGGTCGCAGGCGGGGGGCCGGCGGGCAGGCGGGCAGGCGGTTCCAGGTGGGCGGCCCCTGAAAAAGACACCGGGAGAGGCCAACTTGGGTCAGCCAAAAAGGCCAAAACCTCGAAGAACCGGGATGTACAGGATGAGTATTTTTTTCATCCACCTGGGAAGTGCTCTTTTTCCAACATGGGGAGTGATGTTCTTTGGAGTTGGTGCTCCTTCGGGATGTGTTTTTCCGGGAAACTCCAGAAGGACCCAACAACACATCCTCAATGATTGAAATTCCCCGGTTAGTGTCCGTATCCTACGAATTCTCCTTTTGTAGAATTCATACCCATCACTCTCTGAGTTCACGTATTTCAACTTGTTGGTCACTCCCTGAGTTCATAGATTTCAACTTATTGGTCACGACCCCGAGTTCAGGGATTTCAACTTGTTGGTCACTCTCTGAACAAAAAACAAGATGTCTATTTAGGCCCATCCACTCGATCGGAGGTGAGACAAATACTCTCTTTTTGGGCCAAAACAACAAACAAGACGGCCTTCCAGCTTTTTTTGGTCCACTCGAGGGCGCATTGGTCCACTTGAGCCACTTGCTCAAAACCGATTCGGGTAGATGAAGGTTAAGGGACAATCCCAACCAAGAACGCTTCAGGCTGCGGCCCTGAGACTGGCTGGGTCAGCGCGGCCTCCCAGAGCCGGAGCCACCCTTTAAAGCCACCCCTGAAAGGATACCCACCAAGAAAGGCATAGCCATATGTTCGTAGATTTTTGGGACTGAGTTTCCATGTTTTTTGGTTTTGGGGGGTAGACTGCACCTGGAACAGAGTCAGGAATGCTTTTTGGAGCAACTTTGACCCCAGATTTGGACTTGTCCAAAGGAGTGAAGTCTTTGATTGGGCGGCAGCAAACCGCTGGTTTTAGTCCGCTGTGCTCTACATGTACACTCCAGCCGCGTAAAAAGGCAATTGAGAAGTATCAACCGGATATAGAGCAAAGGTGTTCTCGGAACAGACCACCGTCATATACATGACGTCCACCAAAGGTTCCCCAGTTTTTTTGCTCCATCCTCGTGTCTAGGAGCGTCCCAACACGTGCGACCATTGAGACTTAAAGGCAGCCTGACGGGGGTTGCCCAGCGTGACTGGATTGGTTGATAGGCAAGGTGTGAGGACATGGGTAGAATTCATGGATGCATACAAAGAGCTCAAGCAATCCAGGTGAGCATTTGCTTGAGCCTGACCGCAGATGCTGTTGGCTAAAGGCCTTGGGATCAGTGATACTCTCACTTTGGGGTTTCATTTTGGAATAGTTCGGCTTTGGTCCCAACACATCAGCCTTTGATTTTCACGTGTAGCGATCATTTTCCAACTAGCGGATTCCTGAAACGGCGCGTTGAGAACCTGTGAATCCGGATACTTGGGTGTTCCTTGCCAAGTTAATAAGTTATTGGTAACCTAACTTATAGCCCGCATATAAGTCCCAACTGTTTCTGTGGGTCATATGAGACAGGTGGCCAACCACTTAGCTTGGCAACTGACATCCACGCACTGAGACAGGCAATGGCCCAATGCTCCGGTCCGTGAGGCTGCAGGCTGCTGGAGAAGTGCGAAGCCAGCAAGGCCGACATGGCTGTGGGTCAAAACCGATGGGACCCCATTTTGGGCTAGGTGAATTCACCACCCATTTTAGTCTATTTTAGTGGGGATTGGGATGTTCACTGGGGGTACGGGCTTTTGACCTATGGCCACATGCTTCATGCACCAAAGGGGACCCGTTGGGTGGTTTGTACCCCACCCTGCAGCCACCCTTCAAAGGGTGGCGCAGCCCCAAGAGGAGATTTCTACCAGGTCCGCCAGCTAGGTGCCTTTTTACCCGTTTTTGGTTGGGAGGGTTCCCCTACTAAAATAGACTACAGAAAAAAGGGTACCCTTATTCTATCCTCTCTACTCAAGAACCTAGTGTATTTAAAGAAAGCACTAACCTTTGTCGGGGGTTCGATCTGAATCTGAAAGAGCGCAACAAACTGATCCCAACTTGCGCTGCACAAGAAGGAGGCATCCTGGAATTCATTTGGGTCAATGAAATTGTGTGGTTGAACGCTGGGTATTGATGCGTGGCAAGACATTGAAACTGTCATCCTGGATGAAAAGGATGGCATGGAGTTATTTTTTTTGTGTACCGTTCATTGTCCATATCTTTTCCCCATGGTTTCTGGACACATGCCCCGTCCGTCACCATGGCTAGTTTGTGGTGGTTTACTTGATTGCCTTGGCCTGTTCCGAGAGCTGTCGATGTCGGTGAATTACAGACGCCATCTTAGAGGTTTCAAGAGGGGGCGAAGGCACCCCAACTTGACGAGGCACGAGGCCTCGTGTTTTGGATTGGCTCTGCTTGAAGGGTTCTCATACCACGGAATCGGGCGTGCAAGGGCAAGGGGGTTACTCAGCAGCCCGCAGGCGGCTCCTACCCGGTACCAGGCGCTGCGGAGTTGGTTTCTGGGTGGAGAGGGGGGATATATGGCACGTTAGGTGCTTCCTTGCTCAAGATTTCACTCATTCCAGCAACTCAAATTCTGACACTCGAATTCAAGTTCGAGACAGAACTGACTTGCAGGTTAAAGTGTTCTGCTAAGCAAAGTTGTGTGGTCCAGTGGTACGGGTCCCTGGCCGTTTTTGGGTGCATACCAACTATATACAAACTGGCGGGAAAGAGAATCCAACGTCGAAGTCCGACTCATGGGTACCGTTCATTCACCCCACCCCCCCCAAAAAAGAGAACTGTTGGTTACCCTTTAAAAACCAACCTGAAAAGGGCACCCTCAAAAACACACTTACCGAATGACTGCTGTCCTTTCCTCTTGACATGAGGTTGGCATAGACTCAGAATGCGATGCGAAAGAGCACAATGCAGCCAACTGACCAACTGTGCGGTGTGATCGTTTGCAGCTGTGACTCCATACAGTTGCGGATCTTCTCCAAGTATCACAATGATTTCTAGAGAGGCGCAGGGAGGTTTCAGGGTTTGGGGCATGGCCGTGTTTGCCTTTGAACCTGGCCTGTGGGAACATTACGGTTTCCCTGCCATGAGTTATCAGGGCTTCAAACATCGGAATGGGCTTCTACAAAACGGTTTAAGGGATGATCATACGGTGAATGGACGAAATCCTGCACAACCTAAGACACCCTGCAATGATGGTTCCCCCGTAAATACCCCAACAAACGATGGTTTCGCATGGTTTCGAAGTGCTGCGAAATGGATTTCGCAACCATCCACTCTAGGAGAAGCAGCTTGGCGATTCCGCCCCTCGCGTTTCCCCGGCCGCGTTTTCCCAGTCGCTAGGGCCAGAGCCTCCTGGCGCAAGCGGAGACCCACGTCCTCGAGAAAGGCGCCCGCGCGCGTCGTGGGGGCTCGGGCGGAGTCGACCCGCTGACTCTGGGCGCGGGCCAAGGGAATGTTCGTGTAGGTCAAACTCAAACCAGCTGGGACCGCAGGTTTTAGTTTTTAGTCCTTGGCTCCAGTTATCCAAGTTCCATGTTGGGTACCTACTTTTGACCCGCATGTGACGATACAGGCAGCGATTTGATCACCAAGAAAGGGAAGGATAGGCCTTCGTTGTTAAATGTTGGACGCCCCAGAAACGTAAGGGGATAGTCTATCTCTTTTTATCCCTGCGTGTGTGAGGCTTGTCCAAACTGCAGGGCTTGCCATGCGATCGACGTTGAGAGAGCTCATCGGGTGTGTTTCTTTTTGGAGCTGGTTCCCTTGTGGTGGTTTTAAAGGACACCCAACAAGGAAAGTCACGTTGTTGGTTGGGTGGGGGGGGTGTGTGTGTCACTGAAAGTGGACACACCCATATCCGTGTTTCCTTTCAGGGTTTGGGGATAGTTGATTGAGCGTTGATGCAATGGCTTGCCAAGCACTGGGTTAGTTCTTGTTACAGTGCTTTGAGCCAACGGTAGGTTTGGCTTCCTTTGCTTTCGCTTTGCTCCACTGCAGGGTTTATTTCGGGAAGCACAAGATGGGCTCGGGCCCCAAACTCAAGATGTGGGCGATGCGGTCGGGGCCTCGCGCGCACGATGGATGTTCTAAACATTGCAACTAAACTCTAAACCAACCACTTCCAACCCCCAAACAATGTTCAACAATGGTCAACTGGTGGCAAACGCGAGGATCTCCAACGTGTGCCCGTATGTGCAATAAGTTTACTCGTGAAGCGCGACAGAAAGTATTCCCAGTACGGCTTCCTTCGGCGTCTTTGGCATCTACTGTTTTAGTCGTTGGGCATGGGTCACTCAGCCAGGCGCTCCGGCAGCTTTGAAAGCGGCGGGCAAGGACCGGAGCCGGCGCCATAAACACCCAGGTCAGTTTGCCGTCTTCTCTCTTCCCCAAGTTGCTGGATTTTAGTCACTTGGGCTTGGGAAGGCCATTTTAATGGTAGGCTGAAAGTTCGGCCTTTTTTGGCCGAGTCAATCAGGAAATGAGTTACTTCATTAAAATTCTAGCTCAGATGAAAGCACGTGGGTGTTAGGCTTACTCGTCTGAGTCTGAAGATCAACTTTTGGCCGCTTTCTATGGGCAAATCTCCAGAGTGGACTTGGGTGTTTCTAAAGACTAGGCGCGTGGGTTGGGTTCCGCTTGTCTCTGACACAAGCCAAACCAGGCTTCCCTGCGTCTGAGACAGACCCATTTGCCGAAACCTGATATCTGGTTCCGTTTCACTTGAAGCCTGGGCACTCCATTGGCAGGACGGCGCCGGGCGACTGACTGCCTCCCTGGCCCATTTGGCACAAGGCACGCAGGGTGGTGGGTGGGTGGGGTGGTGGGGTGGTTGGGTGGTTGGGTGGTTGGGTGGTTGGGTGGTTGGGTGGTTGGGTGGTTGGTGGGGGTGGAGGGTGGTTGGTTGGGTGGGGTGGTTGGTGGTTGGGGTGGGTGGGTGGGTGGTGCGGGGCGGGCGGGCGGGGGGGGCGGGCGGGCGGGCGGGCGGGCGGGCGGTGGCGGGCGGGGCGGCGGGCGGGCGGGGCGGGCGAGCGGGGCGGGCGGGCGGGCGGGCGGGCGGGCGGGCTGGCGGGCGGGGGCGGCGGGCGGGCGGGCGTGCGGCGGCGGGCGGGCGGGGCGTGGGCGGGCGGGTCGGGCGGGCGGGCGGGCGGGGCCTGGCGGGCGGGCGGGCGGGCGGGCGGGCGGGCGGGCGGGCGGGCGGGCGGGCGGGCGGGCGGGCGGGTGGGTGGGTGGGTGGGTGGGTGGGTGGGTGGGTGGGTGGGTGTGTGTGTGTGTGTGTGTGCGCCTCGGACATGACCAAAGTGGGGGGCCTTACAGAGTTCAAGCAGGGGTCCGGATAGCACAAGTCCTCACAAACAACGTGTTTCCACGGTGAATGCCCTCTTTGTGGGGTCCCGTTTATATAACTGTTTTTTTCTTTTTTGGGGGAGGGGCGACAAACAAAGTAACACAAGGTTTCCTCCATTTCCTGTTTTGGGATCTCCAAAAGTTTCAATAGAAACCACCATTCAATTGCAACTTTTGGAGGGGCAACTTCAGGGACCCATGCAACATGTCCCTTGTGTTTCGCTGCTTCGCCGTTTCCACGGCTGAGTTTGGGTTGGTCCTCTCTCACGTCCGCCCCGCGCGCGCGCGCGCGAACCCGCAGGCGAGACAGAGGCGGCGGCCCAGTGCGCGGAGGAGGCCATGACGGTGCTCAAGGGGAACAAGGCGCGGGCTTCGTTTGGGCTAAACGATGGGTAGATGTCTGGGCAGACGACCCCTAAACCCTAAACCCCGAAACCCGACACCCTAAACGATGGATAGATCTCAGGGCAGGCGACATGGGTGGCTTGTCGTTTTTTTGGGTGACCCTCCCAAAACGGATATTGGTTTTCCGTTTGGCGTCCTTTTTTTTCCCACATTGGGTATTTCCGTTGGCTTCCCTTCAAACCAACCTGGGTCTCGCTTTCCTCGTACCCTCTTTGGGGCTGGTCTAAAGGGAAACCAAAAGCGAAAACCGCAACATGTTAGATCCCCTATGTTAAGACACCCCCGACAAATGGTATCGGACTTAGTGTCCTCGGATCTAAGTAGAACCCGTCCCATTCGGGATTCGGGTGGTCCCTCCAAAAGTGGCCAGGGGTAGCCCCCTTTTGGTAGTTTCTTTCAATGGAAACCACAAGGAAAACCGCTGCGCAGAAAGAGACGAGCCACCCATTCATGACCCCCCCCACCCGCACCGGGAAAAGGAATTGGACACCCCCCAATTCCGGGTTGCCAATACTCCTTGCACTCTGCCTTGAAGGCTGGCCATCCTGTTGAATCTTGCTTGCTGGTTCGATAGGCAGGGACCCTCAGAAATGGAACAACCTCAAGAAAAGAACCATCCAACCGAATTGGCTTCCTTTCAGCTTGCTTGCTACTGGGATGGATCTTTAGACTTTAGCTTTTTGGGAAATCAAGTTGGCTTTCCGAATCGAACCCACACAACGTGTAACACTTTTTGCATTGGGGTCGTTACAGAAACCAAGTATGGGCGTGTCTTCGTTTTTTCAAAGAGACTAAAGGGAAAAACCACCCACTTTAGGGGTGGGTTTTATTATACACCCATACAAAACCTGTCCAACACAAACTGTACTCAGGGAATCCCCTTATGTTGACCCAGGATAAATAAACCCGTCCCACTATTGGGGGGGGGTATTCCCTCCAACAGTGGTCTGAATCCCCACCCAAAGGGGACACCCCCGATCAAAATCAACCAGGGGTCCACTACTCCGGGGTTAGCATTACCCATGAAACTAGGTACCCATCAAAATTTCACTTGCCCAAAGCGAATCGACCTTTTGACCCTTTAGTTCCCCCCTTCCGTCTTTATGCCCCAAAAATTGATCACGTCTTATTTTCGGGCCCCGAACATTTCCACCCGTTCCTTCCACACCCGGCTGCTCGGAGAAAAAAGTCGTCCAGGACGGAGAAGCCTCCGCCTCCCTGGCCCTGGCGCTGAGCGCGGAGCCGAAGACGGGCCTCGGCGCGGGCCCAACGAAGACGGGTCCGGGGGTGCGGGGGTCTGGGTGGGTTGTGGTCCAACCCGGTTGTGGGGAGGTGGTTGAAGGGGACCCCCGGGATTAACCCCAAGTTGTTTTTCTTCTTCTTTTTTTTGGGGGGGTCACCCTGTCTTGACAAAGCCTAATGTCCTCGAAACTTGATCAAGAGAGGATTTTGGGAAGTCCATCATTTTTTGAGAACCGGCAAGTTGCTGTACAATGGACCAGCTTCGCGCCCAATACTTAGTTCAATACTTCCTGATTTTGGGGCGGTGAGAGGGGGGGATTGTTTGTGCCTTTTTGGCCGGTGTGTTTAGCGACTTCCCTCTATCGGGTCATGTTAGAAAGGGAAGCAAAGAGAGTCCAGTGTGGATATGGAACGTCAGTGGCTTTGGTCTCCTTTTGATTTCCCATCAAAACACCTGGCGCCCAACCAAACAATACACCCATGCGGGGGTCTGGATGTCGAATCTTAAAAGTGCATATTCATCTACCATGATGCGGTTCCAACAGTAATACGCGCTTGTATGCAATCATCAAATATATGTTAATATGGTTTTGTCCTCCCCCCTCCTACCCTCCCCCCGCCCAGAGTAAGGGCCTCCGCACCCTCAGCGCACTTTGTGTGGGTCGACCCTCTGCGGACTTGCGGGCGGTTTGGCCCCAAAGCTCGCGGCGCCCCCACTGCGTCGCTCCGACCGCGCTGCGAGCTCACTCCGAGAGCGCTCCGACCCCGCTGGCATAGCTATCCATTGTGCCAAGCTATGCGGCTATACAAATCAATATCTTAAAGTTCTGAAATAGTCACATGTTGGAGCACACATGCCCCCGTCCACTCCCAAATTCATGTTCGAACGGTGTTGGCCAAGGTTAACAGGCAGCTGAAAAAGGAGAAAACGATCGCTGTGCAAAGTTCCTGACCCAGTCGCCCACCTTGGTGAACAAGTGCCGTGGTTTGCGAAGAGAATTCTGTCATTCTGATACAGTTGGCAAGCGAAGGCTCACTGGGGTAGCTGCGCGCTCATCATTCCAGTATGATGTTTGAAAAGTGCCGTATTTGACCGCCTTTCAAGGCGTCGCCATCGGGCTGACTTTCGAGCATCCGCAAGAACTGAAACCCAGAAGGCTGTACTTTGTGGCCATTACCATTCCCCGCCACACTCGCACGCTTTTTTGCCCGCATGTGCCTATAATTCTCTTGTATTCTGTCAGGGAGCTAGCTTCCAACTAGTTTCCGTACCAGGGAAGTTCCTTCCAAACTTGCTTTGATGAGCAAACCATCCAACTAAGACCAAACCGAATGCAAGTAAGCCCTAAACCGACTCCACAGGGCGGGCAGGATGTTCCCAAAACGCTCAAATCAACCCTGCCCAGCCATCATCTCTAAACCATCATAACCAATCCTGAACCAACTCCAACCACAATCCAAAGGGTGCTGGACCATATTCAACATAACGGTCACGATTGCGCGTTTTACTTGATGTGTGTGCGTACGCCTTATACACCTCACGGCATACTAGCGGAACGTCATATTGAGAGAATTATTTCTCCCACATGCAGAGGCAGACCTCATTTGGTCATTTGCAGTTGCGATGGGCCATGATTGTGCCAACCTCACTCACTTGCTTTTGCAGAGCGAGTTGCGCCCGACAGCAATCCGTAAGGTCTACAGTCCTTTCCACCTAGAATGTAATTCCAAAGGGTTTCCCCCATTTTCCTTTGAGACAGGACTCGACAATGGACAAAATTCTGGGCTCCTTTTGCGGAGCCAACACGAGGATCACAACCAGCTGCTTACTGATTTGGGTTCTTTCCTTGTAATTCACATTTTTGTGTTTTTTTTAGAAACAGTTTTTGTCCGGCCTACGCAAGAAAAAACAAAAAAACCTGAGCTAGCCCTGGCCGTTGCTTCGCCGAGTCCTTGGCTCAACTCCTCAGGCCATGCCATGACTGCGCTCTCCAGCTTCAAGGAGGCGATCTGATCGATCGATTTTTTCGTTGCGGGTCTCATCGATTTTTCATGTGGCTGTGGTGGTCAAAACCAATGGTACCACGTTTGCTTCCCCAGAATTCGTCCCCCCTTTTTTTTTTTTTGCTTTTTTAGGGTCCCCTTTTGCTTTTGACTGACCAGGCAAAATATATAGGTTTTTTGGCTGGGGTCCTAGTTCCTTAAGTGTTTGGGGTAGGTGAATTCACTTCCCATTTTAGAACCTATTTTAGTGGTTGGATTGGTTGATGTTCACTAGGGGCACGATTTGGATCTTGACCCATGGCCATGTGTCATGTTTACCGAAGAAAATGGATCCTAGGGCTCACCCCCCCCCCCCCCCCCCCCCCCCCCCCCCCCCCGCGGCCCAGCCAAAAAATAGACAACCTCCCACATGGGTGTTTCTAACATGGATAGGTTGGTACCATATTTCAATTTCAGTGGTCTAAGCAAGGTGTTCTTTGTTTATGGGAGTGCCCGTCTACTGGCCACCCTGCTGGAGTCGCACCAAAATCATATTACACATAGTGACATTACCAAAGCATATTTTCACGGAGGCCCACAGGTAGAAGCGTTCTTGTACATGAAATAATCGATGGAGACCACCAATCTTGCAGTAGCAGCAAATGAAAGTGAGAAGTTTCTCCGTTCCACAGGAAAATTGCAGTCTATATGGTGTAGTCTATTGTCCTTTTCCCGCCCAGGGAAAGTGGCAAGAAACGGCTTTCTATTGCTTTGCACTTTTTGCACCGTTGACATCCATTGAAGATTTCCAGCTCTGCTTCACTGGCGCGCAGAATGCTTGCGCAGTGCGCTTGCGCTGAATTGCCCAAAGTGGTAGCCCTTTTGTACAGCGTTCCACGCTGGCAGGACCCAATGCAATTCCAAAATTCCATGTTGATTTGGGGGATCCAGCTTTGAAAGGACAGCCGCTATGCAGATCTCGCGGTGGTCGCTATGCCCTCCCCATATCTTCCCCTCATGCAGACAAGTTCACGCGTCACCTCGGCGACCAACGCCCTGTTGCCGCGTGCACGACCAGAAGCAGCTGCCTAGTTTGTGGCCATGTCACCTGGGGGTCAAGTGAGCTCACTACTGTGGATGGACGAAATCCCACTTCGAACCCATGGGACACCATTGGTTGCTGGTATTTACAAGGGAATTGTCATTCATGTTTTTCTTGGGTGGTGCAGGATTTCGTCCATCCACGGCATGGGTGCAAAAAGCTAACTTCTGGTTGACCAACACCCAGTGTTTGCCCCCGGCCAGCTTGGGGACAAGCAGATGGAGGCGTCCACGCTGACGGCCCTGGCAAACATTCGGCTGGCTCTGCCTGGCACACAGATTGGGTGAGGCAACGGATGTTGGAACTCCCCCCAAGAAAATCGGATGGGTTTCCTTCTGTCTTTCCATTAACACCCACGGGCACCACAGGCACCGCGGGCATGACGGGCGCGGTTTCAGAACGTACCTGTCCCTTAAAACCACAAGACGCACCCATTTGAGGGTTTCTAGCTGGTTGGCTCCGGGAGCCGTCACCGAGCTGGATCTAGATTTGCTTCCCCGTCCAGTGTCTGTCTTGGCCGGGAAGCTGTTGCCACTTGCCCGAACAGTTGTATTTGCTGATGAGTGAGAATTTGCACATCACCCCACCATCAACAGTTAAAGCTCAAAGCAAGTGCGGTTCACGAAACCTGGGTGTAGCACACATGTGCCAGCTTCTGAGAAACCCTCTCAACGATGGTAGACGAGGCGGAAAGAACCCACCCGTTCTGCTTTGCTATGTTGAAGCCTTCAAGCCTTCAAGATTAAACAAGTTAATTTGCCACTTCGTGCTTATTGCCTTGCCCTTGGCGCATCCAGTGAATTGCAGATGTGCTGGTCAGTATGCATGCCGAACACGGCAAGCATCAAGTTGAAGGTGAAAGGTCGAACGTATCAAAATTTGCGTGTCGGGTGTTTGTGTGCTTTTAGGAGCTACCAGTTCTGTAAATATAGGTTTCTCGCACCATTTGGTGGACCTCCCTTTCGTATTTAAAGGAACACTGGAAGAAAGCCAACCATTTGAGGGGAACACCAGTTTGAGAACCCCTGCAGCACACAGCCGGTGTTCTTGAGATATTCAGCTTTGGAGGGCTGATGAGCTTGTAGAGAGCAACCGTGATGCGGGAGAAAGTCATGAACTCGCTTCATAGCAGACATAATAGGGTTCCGCTTTGTCTTTTGGATGCCTTCTGTGAAAATTGAGAAGTATCTCCGTTTTCCCGGTGCCTCCTTGCCCCCCTTCGCTGTCTCCATCTGAGGGGCGAGCTCACCGTAGCGGAGGCGTCCCTCAGGGACGCCTTGCGCATCTTCCGCGAGCGCGGGGCTTTGGCCCAGACGGGGTGGATGAAAATCTAAAGACGGGGAAAGGGTTTCCGGTTCCGGTCCATTGCTGCATGTGTTGCTTCAAGCTTCAATTGTTTTGCTTCAGTTCCCCAATTTGTTGTTTCGGTATTCAATCATCAACGGTGTGCTTCAGTCCCCAATGGTTTGCTCCACTTGCCCGATGTTTTGCTCCACATTTTCCAATGCTTTGCTCCAGTTCCCCGATGTTTTGCTCTCCAGTTCCCCAATGTTTTGCTTCAGTTCCCCCATGCTTTGCTCCAGTTCCCGCAATTCTTTGCTCCAGTTCCACGAATGTTTTGCTTCAGTTATGCAATGCTTTGCTCCAATGCTTTGCTCCAGTTCCCCGAATGCTTTGCTCCAGTTCCCCGAATGCTTTGCTCCAGTTCCCCAATGCTTTACTCCAGTTGACTGACAATTGTGTTTTCGTCCTCGTGATCTTTGGGCATTTATTTTCTTTTGTGCATACATTTACATAGTGTACGTACGGGTGTGTCGTTTTTTCGGTTGAAGTGAGGGTAACCAAGTGGAAGACAAATCTTTCTGGGGTCCAAATCCTATTTTGAGACACGCCCATATCTGCAATCTATGGGTGTGTATTTGTCAGTTTTGAGCGTACCCGGTTTTTGGTTGGCTCAAAAGGACAACCACCCTTTTTGGGGCTCCCCGAAAGACACCGCCCTCTCCACGCAAGAGAGTTCTCTCGAGCCAAGGATCAAGGATGTGGAGGGGGAGCAAGCAGCAGTGCTGGGAGCCCCAGGAGCCACAGTTGAACCAACAAAATCCACATGTTCTCAGGAAGTGGTGTGTGTGTGAGAGTTGTTCGTGGTTCGGGCAAATATCTTTTTTTTGGGCTGCCAATGTTAGGTGAGACCAAGCGAGACCGTCAAGTCGAGGAAAAAAGGGTTTAAGGTTGTTTTGTTTAAGGTGAGGAAGTGCGGTTTCAAAGTAATCAAGTTGTCATGGGAATGAACCGCACCGGCATCGCAAGGAGTGATTTGCCAACACCATGGTGTCATTACTTGAGTTGGTATGTATGCTGCTTGGGGGCGGTTTTGAAAAAAAAAGAAGGGCAAACCGCAATTTGTGGGCCATATGTTTGGAGTTTGTACCTACTTTTCCGGTTTAACCGGAGGGAACGCCGCTCACTCAATGTTTTTATTCCTTGTGTGTGTTGGGGGGGGGGGGGGCGGAAAGGAAGTCCGATATTTTCAGACGACCTCAAGTCATCCGAGCCAGACACAAAACCAGGCATCAATGACTCGGCAAAGCACAAATAGGTGTTGTTCCCCTTGAAACCAACGCAAAAATAGGTTTCCTCAAAAATGACACCCAAATAGGTGTTTCCTTGATTGAGGCTACGGATGACGCCCACGTTTTCCCCCCAAAACACACATTCTCCTCCTTTTTTTGGGCCAAGGAGGTGCGGGGCCATGCTTCCCAGTTCTTTGACTGCCGAGTTTCCCTTTCCGGTGTTTCTTTGTTTCCAGCGTTTTGCTCTCCCGCATTTGGTGTCCCTTTGACGGATTTCTATGTCGGGTTTCCTTTTACTGCGTCCCTCTCCTTTATCGCGGGTTTCGTGTTATGGCGTGCTTGTTTCCCACTTTAAGCCGTGCAGTATGTCTCAAAACAGGGAGCCCCCCCTTTAATGGGGCCCCAAAAGGTGTTTCATTGGTGTTCCTCTTCTTTTCATGCGGGAGCTCAGTTTTAAGAGAAGTTTGCTCCGCCCTAAACTTGGTGCCTTGAGGAGGTTCCAATTCATTCCAAGAAGAGAAGCAAGCTCCAGGGAACTCTTGCCAGGGCTGGTTTCTAGTGAGTTTTAAGCTGGCTTAGATCTTAACAAGGGTGGGTCTTGGGTTGATTTGGGGTTCATTTTGGCTCGGCAAAGGGCTGATATCCGGGCTGCTGTTGGGTGGTTTAAGACTTAGGATTGACTTTGGCGGGTTTAAGGTTGGTTTGGAGCTAGTGGCTTTAGGGTTGCTTTAGAGATGCGGTTACGTGTGTGGCTTTCTTGCGCTTTTGGGCTGGTTGGGGTAGGTTGTGGAGCGTTGCTAAAGTATCAACCCCACACCCAAGACCCGCCCTCAAGATCTAGGCCAGCTTGATACAAATAATAGAGCTTCGAACCTACAACATGTCGCAACTTCGAAATGAATCTCTGGAGCGCTAATTTCGAGACTCGGAGGAAGACACCCCGACTGAGCCAATCCTTCTACTCACAAACCGCCATTTCCTGTGGGTGTCTGGCTTTTTTGTTCCGTTTTGTTCTTGACTAGGTCTGGTTTTTCAGCGCTGATTTGTTCCTAGGGCTGGCAACATCCCAAGCATCCTCTGGACCAGCTCGGGCTGGAGCATTCCGGGTCAATGTTTGTTTCTTCTTATGAACATTTGTTCATTTACTTCAATCAACTTTGGGGATGTGGTCAGGAGGTCCATTTTGCACCAAATTGAAACCATGGTTGAAGCCATTTGTTGGTTTTATGCGTTGGGGAATCGCATCAGAAACCAGGGTTTCTGAACGGTGGTGCGAAATGGACATTTCGTCCGGTTTTAGTCATTGTTTCCGTTTTCCAGGGCAGCCCATTTTGCGTATTTGACCCACAGCCACGTCTGTGGTCAAAAGGGAGAAATCTTAACAACGCGCCGCCGAGGGCCACACTCCTGGAGGTTGCCTCCGCGCGGGAGGGTGCGGAAAAAGCGCCCGCTGCGGCCGGGGCGCCCGGTAAAGGTGGGGGGCGAGTGGGGAAATGGTCCAAGAAATGGACGCCGCAACCCCAGAGGGTTGGTTTTTTGGGTCCCCAACATGACCCAAGAAAGGGCACTGGTGTCTTTTCTTGAGGGTAGGCCTTGTGGGTTGTGGGAAATTACAAGGAAGCCTCCTGTTTGGAGGGTTTCCTTGTTGAGACGGGGGGGGAACGGGCTCTCCATCATGTAGGTCCTTTGCTTGGGGATCCCGTATCGCAGGGTTTGGAAGTGTTGCAGAATTTGCAGATACAGTTGGTAGCCAAGGGGGGTGTTCCCCCCCCCTCCGCATAAGAAACAAGAAGAGGCCAAGTTGGTAATTTAATATGGTTGGCAAAATGGGTGTTGGCAACCCATTTCTAGAATGT